>JAVRXN010000009.1:121997971-122602971 GCA_033556935.1 Timema podura | reverse complement strand
CAGTTTAACGTGGAATCCGAACCACGGTGGAGGCCTGGCATTCCTCACATTCACAAGTTGTGATTAATACACGTCTTGTCAGAGGTGAAGGAAGGGTTTGGCAATCAGATAAATCTGTGCCGGGACCGAGGATTGAACCCCGGACCCCCAGCACAGAAGTCTGACACCTTACCCCTAGACCACCAGGTCACCCTTACTATATTATATGCTATCAAGGCTATATATAATTATACATAGGCCAATAATATAAAACTATAAATAGGCTAATAATCTAGAATTATATAGAAGCTAAACGCCTAAAATTGGTAAAAAAAAAATACGTTGAATATATTTATGAAAATTATCTTAAATCTAACATACTGATCTAGAATTATATACAATATACTTTCGTAGTAGCTACACCTTTTAATAACTCTGTCATTACTATAATTATTATTTCTATAGGTCATTAGCAGGTTGGCTCTTGCCATGAATAGAAGTATTTTTACTGAGCTCTGTAAGTGACCCCGTTCTGTTTGCTGAGTATTCTGTGTGAGTCGGAATATCCTTAGGCCTGGCAATAGTTTTTTTTAGCAAGCATATGTACTAATTACACTAATGAGCTAGGGATGAGAAAGGTTGAATTTAGAGGAAGTGTACATGCATTTTGCGTGGAGAGTGGAAAACCAGTTATGAAAATCACCCTCAGTACACCCTACCAGAATTCGAACCCAGTTCTCCCTGTCATCTGAAGTCTAGTCTATCGTTCCTAATAAGTTTATTTCTTAATATGATAAGCAGTAGTTGGCCTATATATGTGCAAAACGCTCTTGAGTAATTTTTGACCGTCAGAAATTTATTAGGTTTTCTTGTCTAGGTTTCGTTTAGACTGTCTAAAAAATTAATGAAACCAAATATGATTATTATTTTTTTATGAAAGGTGGGGAACCCACTTAAAATTTTGATCCTTGTTCTAAAAAGGCTAAAGCTTCATTTTGGTAGATATCTCACCAAATTTACATCCACACCCTCTCATCCAGAGAAACCTTCCTAGCATGAAAAAAAAAATGCTCAAGAAAGGCAGTCTTATGAGATACTCAATAATTCATCATCTAAACAGGAAACCGTAATCATAAAACTGTTAAACTCCCTAATTAACATGGTTAATGATCTCTCTTTTCAGGCCAAGGAATCGAGCAAAGACAACGTTGTGATGAAATTCCAAATTTCGGAGATTTTGGCTACTAAGTCCTCGGTATGTATAGTTTCAGTTGAAACACAATAGACATAATCTTCTCACTCCACTTTATGTTATTCTATTTAAATAGACTCTGCTCCATTAACTTCTTCTCGAATTAATTTTCACCTACCTAAATCCTAAAAATCTCCTAGATTAACTTTTAGCTAAGCTATAAATTCCATGGCGACATGCGCGAGGATCCGCCAGTTCAGCGTTCTCGGGCACGTAAATTGCTGACTGGAAGAAAGACAAACAATGGTCCACAAAGGATCAACAACATCTTTTTTTATTTACTATATGCCACTGGTTTTTCCCCTAAAATTTCTTCCCTTGACGTCAAATCTCACTTGGATAAAGAACTTAAAATTAAGTGCCTTCTTTCTTTGGAAATGAAAACAAAATTTAACTCATATTCCTTCTTCCATATTTCTGTTTAGAATGATTTTTCCTTGATCAAAAATGCAGATGTTTGGCCATATAATAACTTTGGTTGACTATTTCCATTGTGGTCAGAAGAACTGATATTGTAAATAATATTTAAAGGGTTTGAATTGAAATCCCAGCCCTTTATAACCAAAAATTGTTAATTGGGAATTTATAGCGTGCTCCCTAAACAACAGTTGAAATATTTTATAACTATTCCACATTCCTTGAAGGTGCTTTGGCTAACTACCCTTTTTTAAGAATACCTTCAAGCGATTTTATCTGCACTAAAGGTCATTGGAAATATCATCATGCTCAGAATATATATCATTACTACATAAAAATAAAAGTTATTCAACTTCTTATATCGACTAATACAACGGGATTAGAACAATTTAACGGAACTAATAATAATCATAATAATAAAACTAGCCTCTTACACCTTGTTTTGACTCATTTCCGCCCCCACCCTCCATCCTCCGGTAACACATAGCTCTCAATCACCAGTAAATATTGAAATAGCTCATCCGCTCTTACTGATTACACTAGATGTAGTCATTGCTATTAAAATAATTATACCACCACTACACATATTGATTATGCACGTGATGATTATTTCAATATTTATAATGATCTGGCAATTGATGATTGATCTTGTGTTTATTAACTTATGATAATTTACTATAGATAAGGATAACAAATTAGTCAGAGGGAAAATTAAAACTCCTATTTCTCAAATAACTATTCAACATTTCTCCAAAATTTCCGAATTGGTTCTCTTTTACGCCTAAATATTATGTATAGTAGGGTAAAAAAACCAACTCTTCTAAAAGTTAAAAAAAAAAGTGAGTTTCTATTCTTGTTTTTCACACTTTCGTAAATCAACTTTAACCATATACAACGTGTATCTAAAATATTGCATCAAACCTTGGCTGGCTATTCCTTGGGTGAAAATAGAATAATTCCCATCAGCAACCTATGGTCCATCTTAAATATTAAGGGCGGTATACACCCCTAAAGATAGAGCTAAAAAAATTGTTGTGTGAAATATTATGAAAACTGTTTAGGATATTACAACGAATATTTGTATACTACTTATGGAAACCTTGATCATTAATAAACTAAATGTGCTGTTACCGTTACCCACCCCATTGTGTAAAAAATAGGGGGTTGTAACACTTTTTTCTGAAATAAAATGTCAGAGTAAGTATTACCATTTTTGACTTAAGATTACAAAACATGGAGTAAAAATTAACAAAAAGGTGTCTTGGAGAACCTGTCTAGCTTTCCCCGTTTCCGAGATAATCACACAAGTTTGAGCTCCGAGACAAGTGTAAATACCTGCCAGTTATGCAGTCAGAATCGCAGTTTTACTTCGCCATCGTTTATCCATTTTTACCAGCACGTGTGACTATATATCACGTACATTTGGTAAACAAGGCTGGTTTGTGTGATATTATGGAGAAGCTAGGATACTTTTCCTTCTTCATAAGCTCCAATGTGTTGCTATTTATTACATTAGTGAATTAAGCTTACACAGTTCACACTTGTGTGGGATTTTATTCATTACGCTCAGTGGAGTATTGAAAACTAATTTAATAAATACAAATTGTAGCTATTGCATGTTTTAGTTCCTAGCTTCCAAAGCAGAGTCATAGCAATTGTTCAAAATGGCGGCCCCTAACGTCATTGCAATAATTGAAGTGGCGTATCAATGACTGGCGTACTCTTTCGAAAACACTTGGTGTTTCTTAAACCTGATCACATGCAGCACCTATCCTGGCTAACACGTCTTCCTCGGATTCAACAGCTGTCTCGTACACCAAAGCTTTGAAAAAGCCCCAGAGAAAGGAGTCTAAAGGATCAAGGTCAGGAGAGCGTGGTGGCCACGTAACAGGCCCACCTCTTCCTATCCATCGTGCAAGAAATGCAGTGTTGAGGTAGTCACGCACAGCTCTTGTGAAATGAGGTGGGGTACCGTCATGTTGTAGCTACATGCGTTGTCGAATGGATAGCGGTACATTATAGAGGAACTGTGGCAATGTAACTGTCAGAAACTGGCAGTAGATGTGGCCAGTCAAGCGTTGTGGCATTAGGTAAAGGTCAATGAGATGTTTATCCACAATGCCCACCCATATGTTGACAGAAAATCTTTGCTGGTTGCTCAAGATGACAGTTGCAAAAGGGTTCACGTCATTCAAAATGTGACTATATGTACTATTAAAATAGCCGTCTCTGGTGAATGTTGCCTCATCGGCAAACAATATTATAGTGGAGAAATCAGGAACCACTCCGCACTGCTGCAGAAACCAGTCGGAGAATTCATGTCGAGGAGCATAATCTGCTGGCCCCAATGCCTGCACCTTGCGCATGTGGTACAGATGCAGCAGCTGATCATGCATGACACGCCATACTGTGGAAACGGACACATTCGTTTGATGCGCAATGGCACGTGTGCTTGTTGACGCGTTATCATCAACATAATTCAGTACCTCTTCTTCGACAATTGGAGTGCGAACATTCCTCGGGTGACCAGATCCCCCTCGTAGCTGAAATGTACTTGTTTCACGAAGTCGCTGAGTGACATCGGTGAAGGTCCGGTGATAAGGTTGACGTTGCACAGGATATCTATCGTGGTACAACCGTGCAGCTGCTCTTGCGTTTCCTCTAGCTTCACCGTACAGCATGACCATGTCTGTCATTTCTGCATTTGTGTACTTTGCCATTTGACTAGTAATGCGCGCAACATGCAGTGAAGTCAGTCCCTACCTGGCAGGAATTAACACTTGTCTTTGAAATCAAACATGCAGGATTATCTCGGAAACGGGGAGAGCTAGACAGTTTCCCCAAGATACCTTTTTTGTTAATTTTTCTCCATGTTTTGTAATCTTAAGTCAAAATTGGTAATACTTACTCTGACAAATTTTATTGAAGAAAAAAGTGTTACAACCACACACCCTTTATTTTACATGATTACATGATAGGGGTGGGTAACGGTAACAGCACATTTAGTTTATTAATGATCAAGGTTTCAATAAGTAGTATACAAAGATTCGTTGTAATACCCTAAGCAATTTTCATAATATTTCACACAACAGTCGTTTTTAGCTCTGTCTTTAGGGGTGTATACCGCCCTTAATATTTATGATGGACCCTGGGTTGCTGATGTGAATTATTCTATTTTCAACCAAGGAATAGCCTGCCAAATTTGATGCAATGTTTTAGATACACGTTTATAGAGCCATTTGGATGAACTCAATGGAAAATAGTCTCAAAAGAAAAAACAAATATGTTTTGTAAATTCGTTAAAAATAATCATGTTAATAAAGTTTCCCCGTCAAACCTAGACATTCATGGCAAAATTATAATGGATCCTTTATTAATTGAAAACGAGTTTGATATCTACTTTCATTCAGTGATAAATGATTCCGTCTTACCGGTCATACCCTGCCCTGTTATTGAAACTAATGTGTCCTTGGATCCATGACAAATTATACACGTGGATTTCACTAATGCTATTAAAAAGTTGAGTTCATCTAGATTTGACGGTATAGAAACAATTCCAAACTTCATTGTCAAAGGCTTTTCCAACATTCTCAATGGAAACCATCTGTTGTCATACTTATTTAATTAGAAAAAGAGACAAAAACAAATGTTTGTAACTATAGAAATTTTTCTTTAAATACTTCCTCTAAAACATTAGAGAAAATAATACACGGACATACTTTTCACCACATAAAAAATAAACTGTCGGACAGTCAATTTGGCCTTATTAAAAACAGATCTACTCTCAAGTATTTAGTAGATTTTCTAGGGCATTCTGCTCCTCAAGTCTCTACTCAAGGCTAGGTTGATGCTATTTATCTCGGCTTTTGAACTATATCAGCAATGTATTATTCTCTTATAACTTTGTAATTTTGGCCTATCTTACTAATATTTAAATTGTTTAGCAGCTAATTGCATAATTGATCATTTGATATTAAAAAATATATTCGCACACCAACGCTCCTTGTGGTGTACTCCAGGGTTCTAATTTAGGTCCCCTTTTATCAAATGTGTTTATTGTTAATAATGATAAATATCTAAACTCATCTATCTATTTACTCCTTGCGGATTATGTAAAACTATTTAGAATTATTAAACCAATTGAGGATTATATGTATTTACAAAATGACATAACTGGTATTTTACAAGGGTATTTTAAAAATTTACTGCATATTAATAAATTAAAGATCGTATTCATATATTTTACTATGAAAATTAATCCTATATATTTTTACTTATAAAAGTTCAGTGATAATATAGTTCACTCTCCTTTATAAAAGTGATATAGGTGTTCTCCTGAGCAACAAAATCAACTTTCACGATAATTTTGACCCTATAATATCTCACACATTGAAAATACTTGGACTTAGTACATGTAGTACCTCTTCATTTAAGAAAGTTGACTGTATTTTATGCCCATACTATGCCTTGGTTATATCTCAGCTCCAATATGCTGGTGTTGTTTGGGAATCCACTATCTTAACTGACTCTCTCAGATAGAAAAACGTTCAACGAGTGTATGTTGCTGCTTACTACTATAATTTCTTTCTCAACTGGGTGTTATATATATGTGTGTGAGGGAGTGTTGATCTTGGAGCCTGTAAAAATCTTTCAGTTCTGTTTTTCTGCCTCGTTAGACTTTGTATATGTTTGTCTCATTAGACTATATATATATATATATATATATCTGAGTCATTAATCTGTTTATATAATTTTAGGTCATTAGTCCAAAAGGAATATAATTCTGGGTCATTTTACTGGAGATATATATGTATAATTAGTCTAATATATACATTTATACAGGTTTATATTTCTTGGTCACTATCCTATATATTATTTCTGTTGTCAACATCCCTTTTTCTCAACTAATACAAATCCTACAGCAATGAATAAGGTATCAGTGTGCGTATAACCCGAACGGGTAGTAAGACGCGGTGCTAATAATAATAATAATAATAATAATAATAATAATAATAATAATAATAATAATAATAATAAGGTATCAGTGGATAGGGTTTTTTACCGACTTCTGACATAGCATACTCAGTTTACCTTAAAACACATTGTCTGTTTAAAATTTAAGTTAAAAGAAAAATCTAACAATATTTTTGTATCAATTACTGAAATTAAACTCTCTTTGCTATTTTGTGTATACACTTCACTGAGTATTTAATTTCAACAACCCAACAAAAGACTAAATCTTTTTTTTGGGGGGGAGGAGTGGAAGGTTGAATGTGTGAAGGTTGAATGTGTGAAGGTTTTGCAAGGGTTTACTGGTACTATGTATTTTTCTAAGTCATTAGATTAAATTTAATGTAACTCTGGGTATTTAGACTTTATAAATAAGTGTAACGAATCATTACTATCAGATAGTATATTTATACCCAGAGCTATAAATATTTTTACTAAATTAAATAATGACTAATGACCTGGAATTAATTTTAGCCTAGTGACCCAGCACTTATATAACCAATATAATGACCCAGAACCATGCATATAGCCTAATGATCCAGAGCTATATAAAGTCTAACGAGCCAGAATAACAGAATAAAAGGAGTATTCCACCAAAGACATCCGTGGAGGAAAACATGTGAGGATTTACTAAACTTACTTGGCCGGAATATAAAATCGAGCTCATACATCTTTTCATTTGTAGTAACACGCACCAAACGTCCAAAGCAGATGACAAAATTCCGACCGGTTCTCAGGCACATAACATGTGAATGGTGTCAACACAATAGAAATTGTATACATGCACAGACAGCTACGGAAATAAATACTTAACATTACGACAGCAACAAATTTAATATATTATACTGAAAATATAATATATAATGATCATGTTTAACAATATTTTCAGAAAATATAGTTGACGAGGTACACCCAAAAGACACGAGAACATGAGAGAGAGAGAAAATTAATTCACAAAGCCTTTTTGTGAGTTTTTAGGTTAAAGTGTGTCAAACATGTATAAATTAATCCATATAAACTTGATCAAGATGGCCTCGACTGTGAGATTGATACGGTACAAAATGTCAGCACCATCTGTGATCAAGTGGACTAAGTCGTTTAACTTGAAATAAGCTTTGTCACCGTTGATGAGGATACCTGGGTTCTAATCCCAGCCGTATGTACTCGTGGTGTTATGCAATATGTGGATTTTCCTGTGGGTTTCTACACGTTTTACTCTCCCCGCTAATGCAGGTGTCTTTTCTCTGAGTCCCCCTACTCCTCCTTACCCTTTCAAGGGAATTGTTATAAATACTTCTGCTAATAGAGGAAAATAAATTTAAAGTAACAGATAGTAATTAGTTTGCTTATGTTAAACACGGGAATTAACGGCTAAGGGCCTGTTCTAAATTTAAGTTAGTTTATAAGTTATGTGTTGGTATAATCAGTCGGTTCAGAAAGTGATTGTAAAATAGCTCGAATGAAAATGAAAAAATGAACTTCCTGAATCACATATTATTATTATTTAGCATCGCATCTTACTACCCGTTAGAGCTATACGCTTAAGTACTAATTACGCTAATGGATTAGGAAACGGGAAGGTTTAATCCAGAGGAAGTTAACCCGTACTTGAGTGGAAGGAGAGTGTAAAACCATTTAGGAAAAACCCCACCCAGTTCACCCGACTGAGATTCGAACCTTGATCTCCCCATCCTCGGCAGTCTATCTCAACACAAAACTGGCGCGTTAGCCAACCACGCCACCGAAGAGGGTTCTGAATAATATAAATCAATTATATCTATAAGTTTTTACAACTTATTGAATACATGTTTCGAGAATAGCAATTTGCCCCGATTTGAAGGAAATTTACAAATTGTTATCATTGTGAGTGTACGACAATCATGAGTTAGAAATATCCACCTTATTACAAGCACGTGCATATTTTACCAACGTTTCGTTTGTGTTAATACAACCAAGGAATGAAAAAAGTTGAGTAATTTTAAAAATAAAGACAAACATGCATCAGCATGTCAACAAAATTCCAT
The DNA here is from genome assembly GCA_033556935.1 of Timema podura. Taxonomy (NCBI): domain Eukaryota; kingdom Metazoa; phylum Arthropoda; class Insecta; order Phasmatodea; family Timematidae; genus Timema; species Timema podura. The sequence goes on along the minus strand of JAVRXN010000009.1, from coordinate 122,594,289 downwards.
GATTATTACGATTATTATTAATGCCAGATACTGTGATAAAGTAGTCTAAACCATCAGAACTAAGGTGTTCTTTATCACAATTTACAAAGAAGTCTGAGTTTCAAATACCAGCCGCGTGATTTTGATCATGGTTTTCCCAGTTTGATTTTCACTGTGGCTCCCCTAATTTAATTAAATTTCGTTTTCTTTAAATTATATCCTCATTATAGAAACAACTCAGACTAATTAATTACTAGCTCTTGCGTTGAAAAAAACAAATAATGAAACAAGTTAATACCGGTTATCAAAACAAAACACTAGGTAGAAAATATAGACTACACACAGTGGTAGAGTGTTGATAGATAGTAGAACGGGCCCATTACGAACAATAAATATCACCACACCTGTTCAAACTATATACATATATGATAATTACTCTAAAGTTTGATTCTCACGTTCACCTAAAATAGAGAACAGAATCTGCTTGAGAGGTACAGCAACTCACACACTGTATGTTGAATTATGCAATGCAACGCAAACATTAACAGATGAATATAAACTTATTTTATTTTATAGTGGATACACACATCTTTTAAATCACTTTCCCGATGAAAGTTTTTAAGTTATAATGCTGTGTCTTGGCACAACATCGATACACACGCTTTACATTCACGGGTTATTTCAAATTTCCTCACAATAGACAACGAAGCTATCTGCTTTCCTCTAGCTGTAAAGCGCATGCGTACTGGTTTGAAATAGTTGAATTTGATTGGTTCTCCTGTGCCTGTGTCACTCAGAAGCAGTTATCAGGGACAATGTAGCTCAGAAGCAATCATCAGGGGCAACGTCAGTCAGAATCTGTCATTAGGGTTAAAGTCATTAATAATCAGTCAACAGGGTCAACGTTTGTAAGAACCAGCCATCAAGATCAACGTCAATCAAAATCAATAATCAGGGTCATCTGTCAGAATTAGTAATCAGAGTCAAAGTCAGTCAGAATCAGTCACCAGAGTCAACGTCAGTCAGAATCAGTCACCAGAATCAACGTCAATGAGAATCAGTCATTAGAGTCAACGTCAGTCAGAATCAGTCAACAAGGTCAATGTCAGTCAGATTCATTCATTGAGGTCAAAGTCATTAAGAATAAGTCATCACAGTCAACGTAAGTCAGAATCAGTCATCAGGTTCAAAGTCAGTTGTAATCAGTCATCAGGGTCAACGTAGGTCAGAATCAGTCATCAGGTTCAAAGTCAGTTGTAATCAGTCATCAGGGTCAACGTAGGTCAGAATCAGTCATCAAGGTCTACGTCAGTCAGAAGAATTCATCAAGGTCATCGTCAAAATAAGTCATCAGGGCAACGTCAGTCAGAATCAGTCATTAGGATCAAGTAATTAAGAATCAGTCAACAGGGTCAACGTTTGTCAGAACCAGCCATCAAGATCAACGTCAATCAACATCAATAATCAGGTCAAAGTCAGTCGGAATCAGTCATCAGAGTCAACGTCAGTCAGAAACAGATCCTCACACTAAAATCCCAGCCGAGCGAGAGAGGCGAGGAGCGAGGTCTATGCGTGTTTGTGGTGGTGGGGGGAGAGGAGTAGCAGTAGCACACGCTAAACCACAACATGAAAAGCTCAGTAGTGGAGAGCACTGTACGGCCATTATCTCAGTTTCAAATGGTGGTCAGCCTGACCGGTGAATACCACCTTACTCAGCGCGATCCTTCACGCATGATGGGACATCACCACAGGCGACCAACCTGTCAAGAGGCGCTCCGTGCCGCTGATAAAGCGAGTCAAGAGTAGACCTCCTTTCCCTTCAGACTTGTTAGCGCGATACAGCCAGGTGAATATATCACTTGCCACTACGTTGATTAATGGGGGTTGCACCCGCACCTGTGAGCAAGCAGACTGATGCGTCAGTCACGTTTAATATGGTGTTCGGGTGATGGGAACGAGTGCACTGGGATTTTTTTACTTAATTACTAAATTCGGCCTTCCTCTTCTATACTTCATTAGTAGAACCAGGCGAGTCTTAAGAGGGGGCCCCACACGGGCCTTGACTCTGCGCCTCACTTTAGAGGGGGTTTCTTAGAAGAGAAAATATTAAACAAAACCTCAAAATTGAGGACTATTTTTACCAACTATCTAGACACTATGAAAAGAATTTTTTTTTTAAGTTTAAAGATACGTAGAATAAATTTCAAATGGAAGTGAATAAGCAGAAATATTCTGTAGCAAAAGATTACATAAGGAAGTGAAAACGATCGTGGATCTTCAACACCTCGTTGTGTCCGTGTAGGTCACAGAACCAGGGTCAAAGGTTTCATGCACACTGGTTGAGATCTACAATTTGTGCCCCTGCTGTAATAAATAAACCGCGCCCCCTGCGTGACGCAAAATAATAATAATACTTAGCACCACGTCTTAATACGCGTTTGGTCTATACGCTTAAGTACTAATTACTCTAATGGGTTAAGAATTGTTAAGGTTGAATATAGAGGAAGTGAACCCAAATTTGTGTGGAGGGAAAGTGGAAAAACATTTAGGAAAAACTACCTCAGTTCACCCGAATGAGATTAGAACCTCGATCTCCCGGTCCTCAGCAGTCTAGCTCAGCAAGAAACTTGCACGTTAGCTAATTAAGACACCGAGGCGGGCAATAATAATAATAATAATAATAATAATAATATATTACCAAAATACCGGACAGTAAAAATAGATAGCTAATATGTGGTTACCCTGCTCCCTCTATCTTAAACAATGTGTGCAAAAATACTATTCCTTTCCTTTTAACATTTTCGGAATTCGCCTACAAAGTGACTCTGAACTATCCTAAAACCATAAATGTGATTATGTTGTTAATCAATATATATATATATATTTATATTTTAATTTTTTTAAGTTATTAATACTTGAAAAAATATTTAGATTTTTTATCTTTAAGAATAAATAATTATTAGCTTATTTATATTCAGATGCTTATATTTATTTTAAGCACTTAAGAAAAGCATTTTGTTGAAATGTGCCTCTAGTACCTTTGCGCCCTAGGTGACTGCCTGCATGAAATCAGAGTGGACTTAAGCCACCACACAGAGCTAAATATTAGGTCAGAATGTTTTAACCCTGATATTTTGTCTATAGCTGACTTGATTAACCCTAATGACACATATATTCGATTAGTGGGATGAATATGTAATTTAGAAAGAATTTCTGCATGGTTCCTTGCACCAGTTATAAAAATGTAATACATAGATGCATGTATACACAACACACAACACACACACACACACTACACAATCACATACAAACTACAACAACAATACATACACACAACATACATACAAAACACATACATCACCACAACAAATCACATACACATACAACATACACATACATCACATACACATCATCACACATACACACATACACAATACAACATACACACAATACACATCATACATACACATACTACATACATCATACAATACATACAACACATACATACATACAACATACTACATCATACATACATCATACACTTACAAACATACATACTCATACTAAACATTTACTAAACTTACACACATACATTCACATTCTACATACTACATACATACAATATACATTACTACATACATAACATACATACATACATACATACCATACTCATACATACATTACAAACATACATACATACATACATACTACATACATACAAATACATACATACATACATACATATCATACATACATACATACATACATACATAATACATACATACATACATACATCATACATACATACATACATACATACATACTAATACATACATACATACTACATACATACATACATACATACATTACTACATTACATACATAACATACATACATACATCATACATACATACATACCATACAATACATACACATCATACATACATAAACATACTCTACATACATACATACTACATACATACCATACATACATACATACATACATACATACATACATACATACATACATACATATACATACATACATACATACATACATACATACATACATATACATTACATACATACATACATACTTATACATACATACATACATACATACATACATACATACATACATACTACATACATACATAATACATAACATACATACATACATACATACATACATACATACATACATAACATACATTCCTACATACATACATATATAACCACGCCATTCCCTATGAGGTGAACAAGAAATTGTGACTATAGCTCGAAAAACAACAACTTCGTACTTGATCCATCTTCATTAACTTTCTCCACACATCCATATCCTTGCATACTCCTTTCGATTCAACAGCATCTTTACACCGTGTCATACATACTCTTTTATTCTTGTAGTTTTTATATACATTCGTCTAGATTTTACAACATTTAGCCACGTCCCTACATGGCCGACGCCTTGTTTTTGATCCACATACCCTTCCTTCATTTATTTGCTTCGCCACTAGATCCGCATTCATTCTATAAACATGCCCAAACCAACGTAGACGCTTTCTTCACATTGACCTAATGGATTCCCTTTCAAACCGCATTCCTCTAGCACCCATTCATTACTGACTCTGTCCATTAGAGTTTTTCCACATACATTTCTTAGATATATCATTCTAACCGCATTCACCTTACTCTTCTTGTGCTTCTCCTGACAAACAGTTACAATAAGATTTATTATCTTGTTTACTTTCTTTCTGTTAACTAATTAATTTGATAGTGACTTTATCGTGTAATTGTGGCTCTTGTAAAATTATAGTATCATATTTTTAATTTTTATTTCGTAACGTTAAATTGTATTTATATTTAAATTGTATGTATTTAATAACAAAGCACAGGTTTTGAAAGTAGTGCAAATAAAGAAAATATAAATGGTACTACACAATGGTAATACTTTCTCATATTATAAGAACCAAATCTTCTAAAATCAGCTATCAGTAAACTACCAGTAATTTATTTTTCTCAGAAAAACATATTTTTTGAATAACATGAAACATCTTCATATATAAACTTTGAACAAATTTGTTGAAGCTCTTTATACAGAATTCAAATATTCAAATATAATTAATCCGTAAATAGCTCTTAAATAATTTTTCTGTACAAAGTAAGTGTATTTTTATGGTGTTACTAAACATTTAAAACACTCCTCATACTATCCAAACTATCAAAATTCTATCGTAAACTAATGCCCTTAATTTTAGAGCTAGAATTAAAATCACGATTTGGGCTCAAACGGCTTGAGCAAAATCCATCCAACCGTTTCGATCATGCAGACAGACATATATGTTTTTAAGAAACACTATTTAGAGTTTGGTGGCATATTAAACGTCAAAACCCATTATAATGTTGAGGGCAAGATGGTTCGCGATTACAATACTCTCTCTCTTATATAATATATATATATATATATATATATATATGATAATAGTTTTGAAGTATTAAAATATCTTCATAGGCAAGGATCTGAAACGTAAACAGCTCAATATGAAGTTCATTTAGTTTAGTTACCAACAACGATCAAATTTTCAAAGCAAGAAAAGTTGAAACCTCAATCTTCGATGAATCACCCGATGAACTAACAAGATCAATAAGTAGCAGTAGACAATCAACTTGAGAATACTGGATGATTAAAATACCATTATCTTGTCAGAATAAAGAATGAGACTCCACGGTATTTACAAAGAGAAAATAAATGGTATGGGAAACCCCGCATGGACTTTCTCGATCTATTGTTTAAAAATTGAGATATTTACTCATAGCTTGCAATATATGTGAAACGAAATAATATACACTAGCAAACCCAAGTATAAATTGCACTATACTTATGTAAAACATTTTTTTAGTCCCGTTTTAATTTTATATTTTTATTTTTAAAGAATTAATGTCTTCATTAGTATGTTTGTACCAATAAAAAAAATAATATTGGGTCCACAAGGGTCAACACTTCGTATTAAAATTTCGACTTCCAATTGACATTTTATTAGGTGTTGGACATCTTCAGGTCAGCGCATTGATGTTAATTTCCTCATTTATACATTTTGACCAATAAAAAATGTAAATATTGACTATTGAGTTTAAAATGAAGGAGATAGATCATTGCTGTACAAACATTTCTCATAATATGTTTAAGGAAAAATAGCATTAACTTTTTGAGAGACTTATATTTAATTACTCTATGGCATTGGAGAATTATTGCATTAAAACTTAAGTAGTATATCTTTACAACTAAAGCTCATAAAATTGTATTAATATATTTGCCAATATATCAGAAACTGTTGGTTTTATAAAAATGTATTTCATAAAACAGTTTTTTATTTTTAATAGTACTACAATTTTGCAATGATAAGTTATTTAGTATCTCAAATATTTGCGGAGATACGGAAATTTCCGCTTCTGTAAAGTACCCTAAAATCATTTTCATGGTAAAATGAAAATAATCAGTTTATTTATAATCTTAATCAACGCCTAGATACGAATTTTAATCAAAATCGTTAGAGCCGATTTTGAGAAAATCGATTTTTTCTCTTTTCCCCCTTTATAAAACTATTCTTAATTTTAAGTTTTAACATACACACAGACAGAGGACATTGCAAAGACCATTTTAAGGGTTCGGGGAGTTATGAGACGTCGACATCCATCAATATTTCAGGTAGATTTTTTTTTACGGTCGCAATACTTAACCTTTAGTGTTCGAAAAGTTTAGAAATATATATATTTGCGAATAGCTTGATAATTATTGGTTTTATAAACATATGTTTCTAATAAAATATTTGTATCATAAATAGATCTACATATTTGCAACGATAAGTAATTTCATATCTCAAATAATTTCGGAGATATGATAAAAAAATATTAGAATTTACGCATCAGACCGAAGCCCTTAAAGCCATTTTGCCGAAATATTGAGAGTAGCCATTTTGTTTGGAATATTTATAAATGTTTAGAAATGAAATTTAATCAAAATCGTTGGAGCCGATTTTGAGAAAACTACTTTTTCTCTTTTTGCCCTTCAGTAAACTACCCTTAATTTTAGGGGTGGATATCAAATTCCAAATACCCCTCGGGGCAACTCTATGAAAACCCTAGATACCAATTTTAAACTGATTGGCAAAATAGTTTAGGCTAAAGTCGGAGGTACAGACAGACAGACGGAAATTCAAAAATCACTTTTTCGGATTCAGGGGGTCATGAAACGTCAAGATTCATTAAAGTCTCGAGTTCGTTTTTTTTTACGATCACCATACTTTCTCTACCTGTAAGATAGCGAGAAAGTAAAAATAATAAAAAATAGGACATTAAAAAAAACCTTTGATTAATTTATAAAATCAATTTACCTTTTTCTTTACTGATTATTTTATTATTTCAAGTAATTTTTTCATATCTACAACGACCCACTCCATATAGGGCCAATATCCTCATCATAATCTACTGTTTCCAGCATATACCTGGGTCAGTTTATTAAAATGCCTCCATCTTAATCTATTCTTCCACCATTCTTCCTCCTTTGATCTATTCCATTATTCTCCTCTCACTTGAACACTTTCTGTTATCTGCTCCTCCCATCTCTTTCTTGGCCTTCCTTGAGGTAGTTTTCCTACATACTTCATTTCCAACATTTTCTTTGACATCCTCTCTTTTTCCATCCTCATTACATCCCTATACCATCTCACTCTTGCTTCCTCTACTATCTCATGTACTCCCTGTACTCCTACTCTTTCCTGGATAACTTCATTCCTAATCCTGTTTCTTCTTGTGACAGCTAACATGCTCCTCACAAATTTCATTCCCATGTCCTCCCCTTTCCAATTCTCTCTTACATTCAAAGTCCATATTTTGCTGCCTATGTGACAATGGGTACAAATTACAACCTTTACAACACTTCCTTACTCTTCCTTACACTTCCTTACACAAGGGGACTTCCTTCCTCCATAGCAAGTCTCTTACACACTTAAAGAACTACTCTCCCTGCTGTCCTCGTCTTAATAGATTATCTCTACTTCCACCTTTCTCCTCAATCACACTTCTAAGATATTTTACGTTCTGCACTTTTTTATAAGCTCTACTCCATCCAACCTTAAAGCCAGTATAACTATTTTAAAACTTTACAATCAATTCAAATATGTTTAGTAAAAATACAAAAAACTACGTGGGCAAAAAAAAAAAAAAATTGGTGCCTAAAATATGTGAGGGTCCACGGTCTCTAAATTACTTAAGACGGCCCTGAGTGTAAAAATAAAGGCCCATTTTGAGTCAGTGTTGTTAACTCCGATTCACACGTGTATCACCATCTGCTATCGCACCATTGTCCACCCTGGTGGTCGCATGGTCTGAGATGTTAGGCCCCAAATAGAATGGCTTGCCGATGATGGGGGAATGTCAAGTATTCAATAACGTGATGGGGACGGTGCAAGTGAGTTTTCCACAAGTAAAGTTTCCCTAAAGATTCCCCCCGACTCTCCCTACATTAGTGCAAGTGCACTTGATCTAAAACTTACCTCCTCAACACTTTACCCCCCAGGGGCCATCCTTGAATTAAGTTAGAGATTTTTGAGGGAAAATGGGGGCTCAGTGTTTTCTTAATCTTTTTATTTTCGTACAATAAGGATGGGGGTCAGAATCCATACCACATGATGACCTATATTAATGTTTATGGTGAGACAAATTCTAAAAAAATAAATGGTACGGCACACCGCACAGACTTTCTCTCTCTTTCTATAAACTCGTAAGATTTCTGAACAGAATAATGTACATTGTATCATCACCACTCCACATAAGAACACGCATAAAATAATATACAATGATATAGAATCAATGAGAAAAGAGGCGCATCTTTGTCCACCTAAGAACATTTCAAACAGTTTAATGTCTTCCACAAGGGTCAACACTTCGTATTAAAATTTCGATTTCTGGTTAAAATTTTAACATTTTATAAGGTGTTGCAGATCTTCAAGTCATCGCATTGATATTTAATTATTCATTTATACATTTTGACCAATAAAAATGTAAATATTGACTATTGAGTCTAAAATGGAGATAGATCATTGCTATGCAAACATTTCTCCTAAGAGATTTAAAGAAAAATAACATACTTTTTTAGATACTTATATTTAATTACTCTATGGCATTGGAGAATTATTGCGTTAAGACTTAAGTAGTATATGTTTACAACTAAAGTTCACAAAATTGTATTAATATATTTGCAAATATCTCAGAAATTGTTGCTTTTATAAAAATATAATGTCAAATAAAAGTTTTTTATTTCTAATATTCCTACAATTTTGCAATGATAAGTTGTTTAGTTTCTCAAATAGTTGTGGAGATACGGGAATTAACGCTTCTGTAAAGTACCCTAAAAATCATTTTCATAGAAAAATGAAAATAGCCAGTTTATTTATAATCTTAATCAACGCCTAGATACGAATTTTAATCAAAATCGTTTGAGCAGATTTTGAAAAAACCAAATTTTTCTCTTTTCGCCCTTCAGTAAACTACCCTTAATTTTAAGTTTTTATAGGCACACAGACAGACGGCATTGCAAAGACTATTTTTTAGGGTTCGGGGGGTCATGAGACGTCGACATCCATCAACATTTCAGGTTAGTTTTTTTTTACGGTCGCAATACTTAAACTTTAATGTCCAAAAAGTTAAAAAATTCATATAATTGCGTATAGATTGAAAGTTATTGATTTTATAAAAATATGTTTCGGATAAAATATCTGTATTATAAATATATATACATATTTGTAATGCTAAGTAATTTCATATCTCAAATAGTTTCGGAGCTATTTAAAAAAATGTTAATTGACGCATCAGACCGGATACCCTTAAATACATTTTGCCGAAATATTGAGGTTAGCCATTTTATTTGAAATATTTATTAATGTTTATAAATGAAATTTAATCAAAATCGTTGGAGCCGATTTTGAGAAAATCGACTTTTTCTCTTTTTGCCCTTCAGTAAACTACCCTTAATTTTAAGTTTTAATAGACACACAGACAGACGGCATTGTAAAGACTATTTTTTAGGGATCGGGGGGTCATGAGACGTCGAAATCCATCAACATTTCAGGTTAGTTTTTTTTACGATCGCAATACTTAACCTTTAATGTCCAAAAAGCTAAAAATATATATATAATTGCGTATAGAATGAAAATTATTGATTTTATAAAAATATGTTTATTATAAAATATTTGTATTATAAATATATATACATATTTGTAATGCTAAGTAATTTCATATCTCAAATAGTTTCGGAGCTATTATAAAAAATGTTAATTTACGCATCAGACCGGAGCCCTTAAAGCGATTTTGCCGAAATATTGAGAGTAGCCATTTTGTTTGTAATATTTATTAATGTCTATAAATGAAATTTAATCAAAATCGTTAGAGCCGATTTTGAGAAAATCAACTTTTTCTCTTTTTTCCCTTCAGTAAACTACCCTTAATTTTAGGGGTAGATATCCAATTCCAAAAAACCCTCGGGGCAACCCTATGAAAACCCTAGATATCAAGTTTCAGCTCAATCGGTAAAACAGTTTAGGCTCTAGTTGGAGGTACAGACAGACAGACAGACGGAAATTCAAAAACCACTTTTTCGGATTCAGGAAGTCATGAAACGTCAAAATTCATCAAAATCTCGAGTTCGATTTTTTTGACGATCACCATACTTTCTCTACCTGTAAGATAGAGAGAAAGTAATAACATACTTTTTTTAGAAACTTACTTAATATTTAATTACTCTATGGCATTGGAGAATTATTGCGTTAAGACTTAAGTAGTATATGTTTACAACTAAAGCTCACAAAATTGTATTAATATATTTGCAAATATCTCAGAAACTGCTGCTTTTATAAAAATATATGTCAAATAAAAGTTTTTTATTTCTAATAGTCCTACAATTTTGCAATGATAAGTTGTTTAGTTTCTCCAATAGTTGTGGAGATACGGAAATTAACGCTTCTGTAATGTACCCTAAAAATCATTTTCATAGAAAAATGAAAATAGCCAGTTTATTTATAATCTTAATCAACGCTTAGATACGAATTTTAATCAAAATCTTTTGAGCAGATTTTGAGAAAACCAAATTTTTCTCTTTTCGCCCTTCAGTAAACTACCCTTAATTTTAAGTTTTTATAGGCACACAGACAGACGGCATTGCAAAGACTATTTTTTAGGGTTCGGGGGGTCATGAGACGTCGACATCCATCAACATTTCAGGTTAGTTTTTTTTTTACGGTCGAAATACTTAAACTTTAATGTCCAAAAAGTTAAAAAATTCATATAATTGCGTATAGATTGAAAGTTATTGATTTTATAAAAATATGTTTCGGATAAAATATCTGTATTATAAATATATATACATATTTGTAATGCTAAGTAATTTCATATCTCAAATAGTTTCGGAGCTATTTAAAAAAATGTTAATTGACGCATCAAACCGGAGCCCTTAAAGCCATTTTGCCGAAATATTGAGGGTAGCCATTTTGTTTGGAATATTTATTAATGTTTATAAATGAAATTTAATCAAAATCGTTATAGCCGATTTTGAGAAAATCGACTTTTTCTCTTTTTGCCCTTCAGTAAACTACCCTTAATTTTAAGTTTTAATAGACACACAAATAGACGGCATTGCAAAGACTATTTTTTAGGGTTCGGGGGGTCATGAGACGTCGAAATCCATCAACATTTCAGATTAGTTTTTTTTACGATCGCAATACTTAAGCTTTAATGTCCAAAAAGTTAAAAATATATATATAATTGCGTATAGATTGAAAATTATTGATTTTATAAAAATATGTTTCGTATAAAATATTTGTATTATAAATATATATACATATTTGTAATGCTAAGTAATTTCATATCTCAAATAGTTTCGGAGCTATTATAAAAAATGTTAATTTACGCATCTGACCGGAGCCCTTAAAGCCATTTTGCCGAAATATTGAGAGTAGCCATTTTGTTTGGAATATTTATTAATTTTCATAAATGAAATTTAATCAAAATCGTTAGAGCCGATTTTGAGAAAATCGATATTTTCTCATTTTTCCCTTCAGTAAACTACCCTTAATTTTGGGGGTAGATATCCAATTCCAAAAACCCCTCGGGGCAACCCTATGAATACCCTAGATATCAAGTTTCAGCTCAATCGGTAAAATAGTTTAGGCTCTAGTTGGAGGTACAGACAGACAGACAGACAGACAGACGGAAATTCAAAAACCACTTTTTCGGATTCAGGAAGTCATGAAACGTCAAAATTCATCAAAATTTCGAGTTCGATTTTTTTGACGATCACCATACTTTCTCTACCTTTAAGATAGAGAGAAAGTAAAATAATAATAATAATAATAATGTATTAGTAATAAAATTTCACTTATATTTCATTTACTGTGCTTACTGAAATTATAATATTCTAAACTTTCATATTTCTCGCTTTATTACCAATCAAACGATTAAAATAATATAATTTAACAAATCGTAAGAAATCACTTAACATTATAGAAGGGAGGAAGGGATGGAAAATATTATATCTTATGTGGTGGAAGGGAGGTTTAAAAATCATGAAAATAAAGTCTTACGTAATTTAATGACGTCTCCTTAGTTTAAAAGGTGTACGGACGTTGAACTCTGTGTTTTGAAATGGTTTCATTTCATACTGTACACATTTCATTGTGTAATATTTTAATTGTGTTTTTATTTGTGGAATATATTTGAATTTATATTGTGCTACCCACCTCGGTGGCCACATGGTATAAGGCAGGGTTCATAACTCACGGCCCGCGAGACATGTCTGACCGGCCCGCAGCATACACATAAAATAATAGTTATATTCTAGTATATACATAGTTTTAACAATTTACAAACGTGCTATTTTTTATAGCTTTAAATATTTGACTGTGGGGATCTTTATTTATAGAACTTAATAAATTCTTCTTCAAGTATTCACCAATCCATATAAACATCTAGGAGAATATATAGCTTTAAATATATATTTATGATTTTAAATAGACACCATCAAATAGCTACATTGGTGGGTACATAAATTTAACTCAGGTTCTTATAGTTCAGTTTGCCTTCGTCGGGTAGGTCAGAGTTCGAATCCCAGATGAATGTACAGAGAGTGGTTTTTAGTACTTTTTTACATTCTACTCACTTAAATGTGGATACATTTCTTCTAAATTATATCTTATTCATCCCCTACCCACAGGAAAGATGAAAATGAGCATAGCCCGGATGAGTAGTAGACGTGATGATAAAACAAAAGCCTAACATATAAAAAATATGTTTTATAAGTTGTGGCTCACAACACGCCCCGAGTTTGGGAATCTAGCCCTTCAACTAGTTTGAATTTGACACCACTGCTCTAGGTCATCACTCTCGAGACCACTGCTCTAGGTCATCACTCTCGAGACCACTGCTCTAGGTCATCATTCACGATACCACTGCTCTAGGCCATCATTCTCGAGACCACTGCTCTAGGTCATCATATCGAGACCACTGCTCTAGGCCATCATTCTCGAGACCACTGCTCTAGGTCATCATTCACGAGACCACTGCTCTAGGTCATCATCTCGATACCACTGCTCTAGGTCATCATTCACGATACCACTGCTCTAGGCCATCATCTCGAGACCACTGCTCTAGGTCATCATTCACGATACCACTGCTCTAGGTCATCATTCACGAGACCACTGCTCTAGGCCATCATCTCGAGACCACTGCTCTAGGTCATCACTCTCGAGACCACTGCTCTAGGTCATCACTCTCGAGACCACTGCTCTAGATCATCATTCTCGAGACCACTGCTCTAGATCATCATTCACGAGACCACTGCTCTAGGTCATCATCTCGAGACCACTGCTCTAGGTCATCATCTCGAGACCACTGCTCTAGGTCATCATCTCGAGACCACTGCTCTAGGTCATCACTTTCGAAACCACAGCTCTAGGTCATCATTCTCGAGACCACTGCTCTAGATCATCATTCTCGCAAAAGACTAGACTTCCGATGACGGGGAGATCATGGTTAAAATCCCAGTCGGGTATACTGAGGATTTTTCTAAATGGTTTTCCACTCTCCCTACAAGTAACTATGGTTTCACTTCCTCTTAATTCAACCTTTCTCAACACAAAATATCTGGCGATGTAGCCGACCCGGATTCAAATAGTTATAATAACCGGCCTCCTAGTTCAAACTTGATCAAGGTTATGCCGTTTTTTATTGCGTTAGTCCCTAAGCCATACAATCTACATTAAATAAAAAATGTATCATTGATAAAAATGGGTTTTCCCTACCAGAAAAATCAACTTATAGTGCAAAGAACAGGGTTTTTATTAAGTTTTAGAATCAAGACTGTAAACACGTGCCCATATAAGTTAATTCATGGAGGGCACTCTAAACACCTCAAATAAAAGTTAAATAAAAACATAATTATTAAAGTACCTGTACTTTCAGTTACTGAGAAAGACGCCCCAAGGGGTCTCTCTTATATCCTGCTAGGAGTACAGACATAGACAATTCTTTTTATAAATACGCTCGTCAAGAACATCTCTCTCTCTCTCTCTCTTTAAAGTCGTGAGCCCCCCTAGCGTCACGCTGAGGGAGTAAACCAATAACACGAGGTACGTACTCAAACAATGTTGAGACACGATAAAGTGCGTGTCTGCATACATTCAAGAGGAGCTTCAACAAACATTCCCTCACATGAGATCAAGGTGTTCCAGTTTCTAGTACATTCAGGAGGAGCTTCAACAAACATTCCCTCACATGAGATCAAGGGTGTTGCAGTGTCTGCATACATTCAGGAGGAGCTTCAACAAACATTCCCTCACATGAGATCAAGGGTGTTCCAGTTTCTAGGTACATTCAGGAGGAGCTTCAACAAACATTCCCTCACATGAGATCAAGGGTGTTGCAGTGTCTGCATACATTCAGGAGGAGCTTCAACAAACATTCCCTCACATGGAATCAAGGGTGTTCCAGTGTCTGCATACATTCAGGAGGAGCTTCAACAAACATTCCCTCACATGAATCAAGGTGTTCCAGTTTCTAGGTACATTCAGGAGGAGCTTCAACAAACATTCCCTCACATGGAATCAAGGGTGTTCCAGTGTCTGCATACATTCAGGAGGAGCTTCAACAAACATTCCCTCACATGAGATCAAGGGTGTTGCAGTGTCTGCATACATTCAGGAGGAGCTTCAACAAACATTCCCTCACATGAGATCAAGGGTGTTCCAGTGTCTGGGTATATTCAAGAGGAGCTTCAACAAACATTCCCTCACATGAGATCAAGGGTGTTCCAGTGTCTGTATACATTCAGGAGGAGCTTCAACAAACATTCCCTCACATGAGATAAGGGGTGTTCCAGTGTATAGGTACATTCAGGAGGAGCTTCAACAAACATTTCCTCACATGAGATAAATGGTGTTCCAGTGTCTGCATACATTCAGGAGGAGCTTCAACAAACATTTCCTCACATGAGATAAATGGTGTTCCAGTGTCTGTATACATTCAGGAGGAGCTTCAACAAACATTCCCTCACATGAGATCAAGGTGTTGCAGTGTCTGCATACATTCAGGAGGAGCTTCAACAAACATTCCCTCACATGAGATAAGGGGTGTTCCAGTGTATAGGTACATTCAGGAGGAGCTTCAACAAACATTTCCTCACATGAGATAAATGGTGTTCCAGTGTCTGCATACATTCAGGAGGATATTCAACAAACATTCCCTCACATGTGATAAGGGGTGTTCCAGTGTATAAGTGCATTCAGGAGGAGCTGTTACATGAGATCAAGGGATGTTCCGGTGTATAGGTACATTCAGGAGGAGCTGTTACATGAGATCAAGAGATGTTCCAGTGCCTGAGTAAATTTAGGGGTAGTTTCAACAAATATTCATCCACATGGTATCAGGGTGTTCCAATGTTTGGGTAAATTCAATAGGAGCTTCAATAATTAGTCTCTTACATAGTATTAGGAATGTTCAAAGGTAAGTTTCATTCTGGGGTGCATTTATTGACAAGTCACACATGAAGTGGGACAAAACATTTCCTTAATCACATAGCGTGGTCAACCCCTTCTCTATAGAGAAGATGTTGTTTTACAAAGGAACAATAAGGTAGATCACCAGGGACCTTTATTTGAACCTCACTCAAATATGCCAAAGCCCAAGAACCTGAACCTAGCAGTTTAACTATCAAGAAAATAAAATATTCAATTATACACATTAATGGGAGATGAAGGATATGCTAGATGTAAATGCATAACAACTGAATAGAAGTTGACATTGGCCTAGAGGCCGTTTTATTATCATGACTCAAAGTTAACAATATAATGAGGATTGATGGTGGACAATGCGCCATAGCTACAATATACAACGGGTAGCGAATATAGGTACTTATGTACAAGAGATTAAATAAAAGTTTCAGAGTATTTAACGCATAAACAAATTTAAAGATCATTCACGATAATTTAACTGAACCAATTCATATAAGAGCCAAAGCTAAAATATAGCGAACAGTTATCAAAAGGAAATTAAAGTTGAGATACACCCAGTCACCCAAACAACATAGCTGAACCATTCAAAGGATATCTATACTTATCATATATTAAATATATTATAATGCCTATTGTCATCACACCTCATAACTTATTCAAATCATCTAGTGGGTTTATGCGCATAACCATACACCTGGCTACACTAATTACAAGCGAAGCTATCAGCCTCGTCCAACAACCCGTGAGGCGGGGCAACCTACACATTAAAAAGGCTAAATAACTTTCTTACTAATTAACTGAGTCCATAATACTGGATGAAAAACATCTATTTAAATTCTACTTGCGTAACAATTGAAAGAAAGATTACAAAGCATATTTAAATTCGATTATACTGTCTATCTCTGTAAGATTGGATGCCAACCATAATATAGTGCAATATAGCCTACAAAGATTAAATAACATAATTTGACTTGACTGTATTACCATTGGCTCTAAATTTAAAGTCTAATGTCCAAAACATGCCTCAATACAAAACAAAACTAATTGCCTAGGAAAACTAAATAGGTATAAATATTAACAAATAAATATGCCGAAGCATTATCCAAATCGGTCCCTACATAACTATGATTCAATTCAACAGATCCTCAATTTACGAATAAAATTTAATTATATAAAATACTGTTCCAAAATATGTATCCTACATTTTGTGCGTCCCTAAATCCTATATGCATCAACGAGTGCTTGTTGCTTGCCAGGTACACGCTTATATTCAGATTTGCACAGCGGGGAAAATGTGGGAGGGAGGATACACATGTTCCATGATGTCACCATCCGCAAGTTAGCGTGAGTTCCCCTCATTGGCGCCTGCGCACAGCGTCAAGAGGGCAATAATACGGGGGGTAGCGAACACCACGTGATCACTCAAGAGCGCTCCTTTCTTCAATTTTGGCGCATGCGCCGTGTCCGCCTCTCGGAAAAACAGAGGTAAACTACGTAACACTGCGCGGTATCAGTTTAGTTTAACGTGAACGGAGTGTAGATATGCTCGGAGGATCCGTGCGCGGCGCTAATTTCCAGGTCAAACGGGGTAAGTGTCAATGCACCTTTATGTGGCGGAGGCTATGTGGCGATGAAGTTTGTAGCCACGGTACAGTGTAATATTCAATTACATTGTTTTAATATCTTACCTGAGGATGATGCCGTCGTAGCATCGAAACATGTCGTATAAATAACTTTGCAGCACTTGCAGCAGTTACCAAGGAACAGGGAAATCAGATAAGAAAGAAATTCCATTTTTATATCATTTCAAAATTTAATAACTTGTTCTGTCAACTCTCAAATTAATATATACATACGAAATATGCATGATAACATCATCCTTTGTTTTTAAAAAGATAGTTTTAACTATAATTTTGACTCAAATGTCTATAATTTTAATATGTTACTGAATTTTTTTAGATGTTTCCTAAAATTTCAAGATATTCCTAACTATGATGTAGTAATTGTAATTAATATTACCAATCTCTTTCAAATATAATCAAATACTGTGCATTTATATTATATATATATTACACATTTATATCTTTCACGTTAATTTAATACAACTTGTACAACCTAATTTCACTAAAAATTAAATTTTATTTATAAATATTCTTAAACGTTCCTTATTAAACAATTCAAATGTTTTTCAAAAAGCTTTTCTTTACGTAAACCTTATATACATAGATAACACCTACGCACGACTTTCAAAATAACTTTACTTGGATTATCAAACACACACATATATTTACCAAATGCATAGCAAGATGGACTTAGATACAAGTGATAGGTATCAATATTACCCACTTCGATGGACACATGATCTAAACTCAAAGGCAACACTCTCGCAATATTCGAATCTCGGTCAGATATACTGCACCTAGGAATTATTTTCTTAAATTGATATCCACTCTTCTTCCACAAAAATGTGAGTATATTACTACTAGATTCAAACTATCTCATCTCTAAAACATTAGTGTAAATAGTACACATGCGTGTAGCCCTAACGGGTAGTAAGAAGTTGTAGTAAATATAAAATTATTTAATATATAAGTCAGCATCGAATGATGTATATATTAAACTCATGGCAATCATTATCATATAGGCTAAGAAAAGACTCCAAGAAGAAGGTAAATAGTAAGATTTGTTTTCTGATGGAAGCTTAGAACAAAGATTAAGCTGGTCGGGTTTGAATCCTGGCTTTGTGAGTCAGTGTATGGCTCTTACAACGTATATACGTTTGTCAAAAAGATAAATTATTTTAATTTAAATGTATTAATCTTTGCTAAACAATTTCACTAAAATTAACCTACAGGTACGCAAGAGAGTATAAATTAGGGTTTATTAGTAGCAACCCCTATTATTGTGTATAACGCAACACGACCAACAGGAATGTATTGAGGAATGCCAGCCTAAATACGTCACGGAGTGCTCATGTACTACAAATTAAAATCTGGTCATGGATAAAAGTAAATAGGAGCTACAACATCTTTATTCCCTCAGGTTTTTGGCTTTAAATGTTCGATTTGGGAGCCTTGACTTATTTGTTTCACCGTATAAAGTTAATAGAATGTGTATACGCATTTTAATTAGAGACTGGATTTTTTTGCAAATACATATTTTAATTCTGATAGTTAAACATTTTAAAAGCGAGATGTCAGCTAATTAGGTGGTTTGGGACTATATTTTCAGTTATAATTTTACATATGTTCTAATATATTACATAAACTTTATATATATAGGTTTTTTTTACTGAGGTATTACGTTTAATTTGTGGAGATACTTTTAAATGATGTGTCACTAATTATCAGGCCACCTGTACTTTCATAAAGGAATGTATCCAGTGAAGGGATGGCAGTAAGCAAAGTCCAAGTCAGGTATGTTTGCTCGTTGGAGAGGATTCCAGTTTCCGTAAAGTTACTTTGTGTCTGACTCAACTCAATAAATCAATTCATAAATTTGCATTCATAAAATTATATTTTGTTTCAATAATGTGTAACCATGTTAGAACACTTAAAGAAAAAAGAGATTGTTTGGCTCACCACTCCGGCCCTAGTTGACCTCGTCTCAGCCACGCTACACTCCGCTCCACTTCAAAAACACCTCCCGGCACTATCAACATCAAACTAACTCGCGAAGCCAGGCTTCATTCCCCACCGTGCCCAAAAAAAGAAGACAGATGATATGCGTGGCTTGGATGCGCGTCACCGGCAGTGTTCAAAGACTATCAGAACTGTTGTTGGGCGCGCCGTTTTAAATAAGCATAGACTAGTGGAGTATGTTCTGGAAGGTTGCTACCCCTTACCCCTCTCCCCCTACTTTGGTTCCGCGCCTTGAGAGCACATGGTTATTTGTCTGGTATATATAGGGCATCGTTCTGTAATGTCATTACACATTACACTGCGATCACTAGGTGAGAAACCTTGTTCCTAACTGTACCTGGTCTCTTTTAAATTGCTTGCTGACCATGAATAATATGTTTGTGTTTGCTCGGTTTAGTCGAAAGATTTATCTAACGTCACTTTGTGATCTATTAAGAGAACTCTTTGATTTATTAAATGTTCTTTCTGCTTCTTCCACTTCACAGATGGTCTTATACCTGGAAGCGCCGCCATCTTTGGTCCATAATTGACTTTTGCAGCTTTATACTTTGTTCTGCCGTTTTCATACATTTAAATTATTATTTATTGGAAGTTAATTTATTAGGGTTACTAAGATTATATGATGTTGGTTAAATGTGGGGCCGCGAGTCGACAGGTTTGCTCTCTAATATGGGCTTTATATTTAACGTAAATGCAGCCAGTTGGGGAATTTGTTTCTAAATTAAATTCTTGTTGTTTGTTTCTATTATACTCGATTACGGCTGGAAAAATATATGTTGTTAGGAGTTCTTTGTTCACTGTTTGAGAACAGCCGGTGGTGGCGAGTAAATGCCTTCCGCATAATTAGTACTTTTAGGCTATTTATTATTATTACTTTCATAGGATGTGTACGGAGGTCAATTTAACTTCTGATTGGAAGATTTATTTTAAGTCACCATTCAAGAGCGTGGGAAAGAGTCCCGCAAGTTCCATTTATTTTGGTTCAATGACTGTTGTTTACTGATCCAGCGCCTAACGCTATTCATGTCTAACTCTCTCTTAGAGATTTTCTTGCTATGTTGTGTTATGTTGTTTTTGAATAAAATAAACTCTCTTGTGGCCAACCTGTCTCTTATTATTGGGTGATATCCAGGGGGCGGGTTACAAGAGAGAAGCTGCGCCACTCTGCTATAGGACAATAGTTCATATTGGCCAAAGGAATATGATACAATGTCCTATATGCTCATGTATATCGGATCAGGCATGGTCAACATCTGTTGAAAATAGTGGTTTCCATGCTTTCAACTATCTTATACTAACTTTTCAAAACATTTTATTTATTTGGGAATTATAAAGAGATAAAACTCAGACCAGACCAAGACTTTAATAGGAGTATAATGCTTTAGCTGCACAATTAACTAGCTTTCTAGTGTCATGTGTTTCAATTGAAAGAGACAATAAAAATATATTATTATTATAAAGCTACCCGTACAGTAAAATGTTGATATTACAAATTAAGTGATACCTCAACTATGTCAAGAGGCCAAGATTATGTCAAATTATTAACAAATTTAAGCTATTGTTAAAAAATAAACAATTTTTAGTGACAATATTCTTATATTTCCATACCTATTAAATGTAAACTTGGGCTTAAAAAGTGGTTGAGTAATTAAAATAGAGAAAAGTATTTCTAGTAAAAATAAAAGTATTAATTGAATAAACTGATAAAGATGTGTTTATAACTTTTACATTGTGTCCAGTGTGTATGTGAAAATTTATAAACTTTAAAAATGTTAAGCATAGACATCTAATATATTCAGTTTTGTCCCAATCCGTTGAAATAACATTTTGTTACTTGGTTTATTTTGCTACCAAAATTCTTTTATTTGGAGCCAAGTGTACGATGTATGTAAACCCTAATTTTGGTAGTAATAACTGTATCTGGTAGTTGTAAGGTTACTAAAATAGTTCAAATATATTTATACTGTAAGGGTTCTCTCCTCCTTACTGCTCCACACCATTTAAGGAGGTTCGAATCCCTGTTTCTTACACAATATTTATAAACTTGCCCGGCTGGCGCCAGTGTAGAAACATCCAGGACTTAATCTTGGGCTTCTGGGTACCTGAACTCGCCACTGACAGATATCATTGATGAGAAAAAAACTATGCGTGTATTAACCCTCCAGTACAGAGGAACAAACAAACAAAATGGCCTCAGAAAAAAATCACCAAACACTTAACAAACCTATTATTCACAACAACAACAACAACAACAACAACAACAAAAAATGTTTACAATTACAACAAATCAAAACAAAATATCAATTACACTTCTTGATTATAGAACAGAACATAAACCCACTAAACTAGCAGTAGTGATTGTATATAAAACTAACAAAAAGTTTAAACATAGTGGTTGGACCGTCTTTGATAGTTAGTCTGTACTTGCACTTGCACATCCTGTTTCTAGCAGAGGAACAAAACAATGCAACAAACAATGTTTCTTTAGTCCAAAGCTAAATGATTGAAACATGGTTCACCTTGGCTGGTAATATTAGTGTTTTAGGCACTAGGCCTATAATGATGGTGTTGAGGTTACCTTAATTTCCTCAGTCCATGGTTTAAGAACAATCAATTTAGGAAGAACGTGCTGGGCCACACACGTGGAACAGATTTCTCCGCGCAGGTTTATCACTGGTAATATTGTAACTGGCTTTCTAAAACACTATCCTTTCCCAGCATGGCGTAGCTTCACACAATGATCAAAACAATATCTGCGTCACAGTCAAATTGTTTCTGATATAACATCAGTTATATTTTTACCTTCGATCACATTTCTACTTCACAGGTCAGATGCCCAGCCATCAACACCCCCCCCCCCCCATAAAAAACCCTTTCGGTTTCAATTACTTGCCGACACACTCAACAACAACAAAATCCCTAACACCTTAATTATTTAACGAAACAAAAATTGTGCATATTTAATAGATAGGGCATTTAACACAAACAAAATCCAAACATATATTATAACAATTACCTGTATACACATAATGATAGTCAAAACAAATTATTACACACAAAAAATATATATTATACACAACACTTTGGCAAGCCTGAAATTCTATGGAGCAAAACGACAGTGTGTGGACTAGAAGGGGGAGGGAAGAAACAAAACCCACCAAAGAAACCAGCTCATGCCATCTATGGAATGAATATGGATCTAACCGCACGGAGCCAGACCTAATCATGGCGGCCACGTGTTAGGCTACACCCGAACGCAAATATCACTGCCCCTTTCAATACATCAAGTCATGTTACCTGTAGCCCTCACTTTTGATATATGTTACTACTACCTATAAAATAACAAAAATAGTTTGGTAATATAGTAAAATGTTATCCACAAAGAAAGGTGCTTAAATTTCTAAACTGGTCATCCAAACAAATTAGTGTATACATAGTTTTTAAATCAATCCGTTTAAATATGGCGGTCCCTTAAAAGGATTTTCTTAGCTAAGAGCGTACATTACATGTCAATCAACTCTGTGATACAGTCGGCTAAAAATTGTAAGTTTACACGGACACTATTGTACTTAGATCATTTCTGATTAAACAATAATGGAGATAAAGAGTTAATAGAAGTTCCTGATACTGAAAATTGTTGAAATATTAAATGATATTTGATTAAAAACTACATTGAAAATGCCCGTTTTTGACAATTTTAGAATGGCTTCACAGATAAGCACTGTGCGCAAATCTTCATTCTGTCATAATAGGGACATACTGAATTTATCAACAAGAAACTTTGTCATTCTGTCCCCCATCGTCACCGCTGAAAGTTTCAAGTATTCATTCAAATACGAATACACCGCACACATTTCTGACATATCGTAGGTATTTTCTTTTCCCTTTTACTCCCATACCTTGCACCCACACACACACAAACGCAGATGCGAGCCGGGAGCTGAGTTGGGCCTGCTATGATGAACGCTCTTAATAATACTTCCAGTATTTAAATCCCCAACACACCCACCTTGGTTACATGCCTGACCGAAGATGTCTGTTTTAAGAGATTATCTTATGTAATATTGCAAGGGCATTAATTATCTCATTAAAATTCTGTACATTTTACTACTGAATTCAATAATATAAGGGAGAGTATTGAAAGAATGGCAGCTGTGCTGCTAAGTCTCGTTATTGCTACTAACCGTCTCAGTGGCGTAGTTAGCTAACCCGCTAGTTTTGTGTTAAGCTAAACTGCTGAGAACGGGGAGATCGAGGCTCGAATCTCACCCGTGTGAACTGGGAGTGGTTTTCCCTAAATGGTTTTCCACTCTGCCTCCACTCAATTGTGGCTTCACTTACACTATATTCAACCTTCCCAATTCCTAAATCATTAGTGTAATTAGTACTTAGGCATATAAATCGAACGGGTAGTAAGACGCGGTGCTAAAAAAAAAGTATCGCTACTATTCGTAGAAATTCGCTCTTAAACATGAGAAATTAAACTCAAAGTTTTTTGTTGCAAACAGAACATATAAAATAATTCGATTAGTATCTTACTTTAATTTAGACACTTTGTTGCTCCCTGCCGATAAGGGAGGGTTTTAGTACGATATTTTTATGTACTAACCTTTGTGCGCTGGCATTGCATTGCCTATAGCTTTTTATGTATTAATTAACGTTCAAATGTAATTTTTTATTTAAATCTGTACCAATAAACATTATTGCAATTTCTGTCTCAAATAAAAATACAGGCTAGTGTTTATTTCTAAGTCATTTTTCAAAAAAACCATAGTAGAAAAAAAATGGCTAAAATTCAAGTTAATATTAATCATAGCTCTTTTTTTTAAATATTTTTCCAAAGAAAAAAAAAGCAGAAGAATGAGATTCACTATGTATGGCCGTAGTTGTAAGCTAGAGAATTTAATGGCGGATATATATCATCCCTTATATTAAAGCTATACATGACTATCGCCCTTAGTAACTCACGAAAGAGGAGGGATTATAATGGGTGTAAGAAGATAAGCGGGCCGAAATTAGGCACAAACCCTTTTAATCTTTTAAAATAAACTCAAGAAAGGAAGACGACTTTTAAAACGCTCCATAAACTTGACTGTAGGTTATTGAGTATGGAGTAAGACCTCTTATAGTCTAAAGAGTGAGCGAGGGGGGGATAGAATTTTGAGGGCAAAAGGAACAATGTGGGAGGAGAAGAAATGGGGAGCGTGCAAGCAGTATAATGGCTTATACACCACGTCTTGGCAAACCTTTAGCTCTGCCTAATTAGTTTCCACGCTTCTCAGAAACTCTTCGCTTCATCTGCCAGCTGCGCACGAAAATGTAATATAGCCCCTATACATTCTCTTGATTTTACGACCAAAACGTATTCACAAAATGCTATTTTTATCACGGTATAGTGTCAGTACGGGCTATCTTTGTATTAATCTATCTGGCATGAGACAAGTTGACTAAGCCAGCATTCACTTGGAATGGGGATGGGAAACCACTATACGAACCCCCTAAACATGTAGTTCTGCCGGTATTATTTTGTAAGAAAAATGGAAAAACCACAATATGAACCAGTGCTGCACCTAGATACTTAATTTTGTGTGTATAGGGAGTGTGAGTAGGCATATCATGTTTCAAAGCTGCTATTGCTATACTTTTTACCGATTTAGAATCTGTATTTATTTATTTTTTGAGGTATTTAACGTGCAATTTCTGAACAGACTGATTATATCAGCACTCGAGAATTTCTACGAGTGAGAGCAAAAGGACCTACCAATTTTTCTGAGGAAGGTATTTTCACATACTTACCAGGATTCTCTAACATGCCACAATCGACATGGTACTGACGGCTTTACTTCCCCTGCGAAGGAAGCTGTACTACGAGTTTTAATCGCTCAAGAAAAATCCGTCAAACCCATGAATTTTACCATTTTAATTTGTTTAAATATATATTTAACAGCCAGTATTAATGCTGGCATTAGAATCTATACTGTACATCATACCTAAGTGTGCTAAGTTAAATTTGTACCGTAAAACGGGGTTATTTGAGCCCTGGTGGATGACTTAAACCCACAAAGAAAAAAGTTTCAACACTTAATCAATTATTCTGTTATTCAAATATATTATAATTACATAAACATTTATGTAACCTCGAATCTTATCTACATTTTAAATATATTTTTAATAACTAAACCAATTTTTATAATTCTAAAAAAATTAAAAACTGCCTATAGTTAGTTACACCTGCATACAAAATTCCAAGCTTCTCAAAGTAGTATATTTCATTCTTGAATGTTGGTATGTGGTGTTCTTTATATTTTCACATAGTCTCCAGATTTTTAACTCCATCAGCTGTTTAATCTAATGCTGGGTTAATTTCATCCCATATGTTCTTTGTGTTTATGGGGTGACTTGAACCAATGCTAAGTTTAGCTAATAAGTGAAGATTAGCTACCTTTTAGTGGAAATTATTTTTTTGTTATAAAAATGTTATGTTTATCGGTATCAGTATATCTTGTATTTTAATTGAGAATTTTTTTTAATTTTATTATATGTTTGAATTTACATAGGTTACTTAATGCTATATAAGTTGATGAGTGATCCACAGGAATGGAGGTGGCCTGATAAGACATTTTGTGATATGATATCACTGATGTGGTAGAAATAATTAATCCACCTAAACTTATCATTTATCATGGTGTGTGCAATGTACCAGAGATTGAAAAGTTGTGGGGTGTAAAAAAAAAGCAGAGTAAGGGTATAAAACTAACAGTGATAAAACTATGTTTACAGTTCAAGAAATTTAGCACTCCTTAATCGGCAGACAATCAGAAATTTGACATTTTTTACTCCTTCATAAATATGTGAAATAATTAAGCCAGAAAATATATTGTTAATAAGGCACAGTCCAGACATAGCATACAGTAAACTAAGATGATATATATGAATAACTATTGTTTCTGTCAATTATATCTATCCCTAGTTAAGTTAAAAACAACAACATATTTTCGTAATGCTTTTGCACTCTTATCGTTATTAAATACTCAGATATATAATTTAAAAATCGTCAAAAGAAAGCTTAAATGTTGGAGATTCAAGTGACCTCTCCTATTTCTCCTTAGATTTTACTCATATAGGAATATAATTCAAAATAATAGGTTGGGTTCGTGTGATCCCAGCCCATGGGGTTAGATGGACCACACACATTTTTTTTTAATATGTAATGTTACACACACACACACACGTACACACATAAATGTTTGTTTTTATTAAATTAAATTATGATTTGAATTTTCTAGGATGATTCTATTGACGAAGTTGTTGAAATGGTCAATCAAGATATTAAATTCAATCAAGTCAAAAATGAGAACTTGAACACGGGAATCGAGCCCAGGACCACTGGCCTTGCACACCATACCAATGTTCTATAACTGAGCCATCGTGGTTCGTCTCGTGTCTACCAAAGACTAATGAAAACCAGGATAGATCAGTGTTAGTGCGTTGGCGTTCAATTCCCGTGTTCAGGTCATTTTTCACTGTATTGAATTTTATTCAGCTATCAGTACTGATTCTGCGGATAATCATCACGTATCAGTTTATGATTCACATAAATAAAACACACAATAATTCAGTTCTTTTGTTCGATTCCAAATGGTTCCTAAATTATTTTATTGGTTGTAGTTCCAAAAGGGTACACTCCACTCCAATACACCAATTTCTCACGCTATGATTGGCTAGTTTGTAGGTCACGTGGTGGTATATACCTGCATCTATCAAGTGCATATTGAATATACTTAAAATTAAAATAAGCCTTTAATAATTATTTTGATCTATGGGCTTTAAATCATAACATCTAAATTTAACAATATATTTTTAAGTAGTTATTTGTGTGTTGATTTATATTTTTCAGAGTGAAATGTTGCTGTAACCAACTTTGTTAAATACGGAATTACCCCCGGTTGTCGTCCAAAGATACTCCCTTGTTTCAACCCTCATATCACATGCAAGCTAAAGTAGTTTGAGGATGCTTGAATAATTTATTTTAAAACTTTTATTTTTCATGGTAGCCAGGATATTAAATTAGAAACGATAGGAAAGTTTCACATCGTTAGGATATAAAATACATTCATTTATAATATCAAAACTCAATTTTACGATTCTCTTTAGCTAAAAGCGGATTTCGTCGTTTGTGCTCTTTGCTGATCAAAACTAATTAGAAGTCACATTTAATCACATATACATATTTATAAGTTTTGTAAGCTAAGAGAAATAAATGTCCTCTATGAAATTATGTTTCTTGGTCTGGATCCACCCAATTATATTAATTATCTAGTCAGTGGTGGAAAACTTTAGTCTAGACTTTAGTATGACCTTTAAAGTGAATGAATAAAGGAGTTGTTGGCACCGATAAATCAAGAGTGATTAAAAATTGATGCTTTTATTCAAATTTCTTCTAAGGATTCAGATGCTTAGAGTGGTTATAGAAACATCTGGTTTTAACCCTCATTTTGTAATATGTTAATTATATTGTAAAAAGTTTGATTAGAAGATTACGATATTGATAAGTTTAATAGATTCAACTAAAAATACTGAGAGAATGTTCATTTTAAAATGGTGATGGGTAGGTCGGACCACAAATCTCAATCAGTGTGTGGTGGTATTTCTAGACGGTTTTTTAATCTCCCTCGACGAAAATTCGGGTATATTTACGCTAGATCCAACCTCCTTAATCCCTAATCAAAACGTATAAGTATTTTGATATACCTAACTGGTGGAGTAATATGTAATGCACACACAAAAATAACGTATAATGTGTAATTCTACCTTTTAAATAATTTAGAATAGAGAAAATGAAGTAAATGAAAAATGAAAATGAAAAAAGTTTTCATTCACACTTTTATGTTAGCATAACGGGTTTGTGTATTCACTCTAAAGGATAGAAGGAGGGAGTTTAGGTGCTGAGGTGTAAGAGGGACATCAGTTAGGCTTCAGCTTGTGAGCCACCCATCTCGGTGGCCGCATGGTTCAAGGCGCTACTTTAGTAATGAACTAGAATACCGATGACGGGGAGATCTAAGTTTGAATCTTGGTCGGATGTACTGAGTGTGGTTTTTCCAATATGGTTTTAAACTCTTTCCACGAAAATGTGGGAACACTTCCTCTAAACATAACCTTCCATATTGCCTAAAACCATTAGCGTTATTAGTACATAAGCGTATAAATCGAAGGGTAGTAAGATGTGTGCTAAAATAAATTGTGAACCACAGCCGGCGGCCCTTGTGATCTCGTGATTAAATGTCTCCTCTTGGCGAAGAGATGGAAAGGAGAAAGGTTTTCAACCCACGACACTTCACCCCTGGTGGGAGAGGAAAGGAATGCACCCTCCCTCCCTCTCAGCAAGATATCTTGGTCTACAACTTGAGCTAGCGTGGAGCGGAGTCTAATTGTTGGGGAAGGAGAGGGCAGGGATATTTTTTTTCTCGCTGTCGTCCTGGCGGCAGATGGTTTGTTATTGCCGTAATTTCTCCTTATGTTCGTCCTTTTATATATCTTTTTCCTCTATTATTTCTGTTTCGACAACTCCCTCGGCAGCTGCTCTTGGGGAAACTTAATGACAATAGAAACATTGACACCTATATCTTACAAACAGATTCGTTTTGTGACGAATATATACCTATATTTGTGATTTAAATATTTCGACATTTTGTTTAACAATTCAAATATTCAAAGGAATTTACTTCAACAACACACTATGTATGGATAAAAATTATGTAAGCTGAAAAAAAAGAAAAAATTATTTACATCCTATTTTTAAAAAAATAACCTTTTTTTTCCAAAAGGAAAGTTCTAGGCCAATTATAAAATCAGGGCTATAATTTTTCATACAAATATTGATATTACATAATTATTTTAGTAATGGTTTTAAATAAATTATTCAAAATATATGTTAAAAATTATAATTTGGCAGTTCGATTTGAAAAACAATAGTCCATCAAATCCCAGCTATAGCTATGAGGTTCAAATCCTGGTCCGGGACATTATTAAAATAATTGGTCTGGTGCATCACACAGTATTTATCTCTCAGTTGCCTAAAAATGGAAACATACGACGAGTATACTAGTAACTCGTAAAATATGAAACAAATAAGGCATTGTCGCAGAAACATCACACCAAAGAACATAAATTAAATAATATACATTGTTACAAAAGCACACTGAGAAAAAAATTAGTATCGCTGTTCACCAAAGAGCATAACAATCAATTTCCCAAGCCTCAATCTAAAGATGTATTTGTCAATATTTTAGACACTATTTATTTAATAAAAATATATTACAAATAAAGTTTTTTTAATTTTAATAGTACTAAAACTATTCAATGATAGATTTATCCTTGAAGAGTTGTGGAGATAAGATAATGGAATAATAAGAGATGCCATTTTGTTTGAAATGTTAAAGATGGAAATTATGAAATCCTATACACCAAGCTTTAACTCGATTGGTAAAATGTTTCAGCTCTATTTCCAGTAAAAGAAGGCAGTGAAAAAAAAAAAGCTTTTTCTGTCGATATCCAACAAAATCTAAAGTTTGATTTTTTTTAGGATTACAATACTTCCTTTACCCGAGGGGCATGAGAAAGTAAAAAATAAAAGCGAATAATCTTTATATTCAACTTGAAAATTATTGACACCTGAACCGGGACCTTTGACTTAGTACACCATTGCTCTAAACTACTGAGCTATCTAGGAATCATCCTGTGCTCAGGGTATTCTTCCACTCATATTTTAAGGCAGATTCTGTGATGGGCGTGTGGAAATCGTCAGCTACATAAAGGTGATCAATTACGATCATGAGCCATCAGATGACGCAGCCCCTTTGACTCGGCAGGGCCTATGCTGCCAATAGTACAATAACAATTGTATATATGCGCATATCATTATAGATTAAATAGCTAAGCTATTAAGTTATTGTTAACACGGTACTACTCCTGGATAGATCTGTGGAAAGAGCATACGCGTACTACCTCAAAGGTTCTGGGTTAAATTCCCGTGTACAGGTATAATTTATAAATCTAGAAAATATGATATTTAGGTGTGAGTAGAATTGCGCTTAGCAACTATAATAGCTTTGATACATGGTCCATCATGATATGCGCATTAGTACGGTTGTATAGGCCATTATATTATATATATAACAGGATGTTTGGAAACTCATAACCCAAACTGACATATAGTTTGTTTGAACCAAAAGTAATACAATATCCCTTTACTCTTACATCTGGAAAACTATGCTAGTAACATTAAATTGTGTTCAAAGTTTTGGCGTACAGCGCTTGGAGATCAAAACTGTTCAAGCTTGCGTGTAAAGCAGTTGTCATAGAAGTAAGGCGCGTTGGCACTGCACACATCGACATCTTGGAGCACTGCAGTAGAAAATACCACAATTAATAGTAAACAACATACCAGTCCATTTAGAGATGGGAATACGTTCTGAGGTTCATCATTAACGGTCCTACATCACAGAGAGTGCTTGTCTTTATTACATGTACAATACCGCGTGCCAAACTCCTATGCAACTTGTTGTACATGCATGCTTGAACAGCTTTGATCTCCCCGCGCTATACGCTGAAACTTTGAACACAATTTAATGATATTAGAATAGTTTTACAGATGTGGGTGGATAGGTATTTTGTATTACTTTCGGTTCAAACACACTATATGTGCAGTTGAGGCTATGAGTTTCCGAGCACTCTGTATGTAATGCGTTGAGCCTGGAATTTTATGTCGTATTAATACAAAATATGTCTTAAATATTTAGCAAAATCAGTTAAAATATATAGCAAAATAAGTAACAATGTGAAAATATTAGTGAATAAACCTTCTTCCATGCTAGTATATTATTGAAACGAAATATAATTTTATGAATGCAAATTTATAAATTGAGTTATAAGAAAATTCTTTTCCATTAATTAAAGAATTAAAATAAATCTCATTAAATAACTGATTTTATAATCTACAAACATTACACACTTTCAATGAAACTCCATCGTTGCTGGCTCTTTGAAGTAAAGTGAACGTTAGACCACTTCAGATTTTTTAATGTCATTTTCCCAAAATACTTATTTTTTTGGTCCAAGGCTATGCGTAGATATGGTTGGTCTTGTTTTTTGTTTTTTAAAGACCATCCTACGCCCGTAATATCGTGATATTTCAAATTACATTTTCTTGATTGATTTTGGATTCTGTTTTCGTCATTTGTTATTTGCCTTGCCGCTTATAGCTGTTTATCTCTATACCAAAGAACAACTGTAAAATTAACTAAT
Source organism: Timema podura (assembly GCA_033556935.1). Lineage (NCBI taxonomy): Eukaryota > Metazoa > Arthropoda > Insecta > Phasmatodea > Timematidae > Timema > Timema podura. The sequence goes on along the minus strand of JAVRXN010000009.1, from coordinate 122,562,308 downwards.
CAAATCCAAGAATCAATACTTTTACAACTCGTCAAATTGTGTTTAAAAACTGACACGCTGCGTGAAGGATGGGCTGCTGGAGCCACTTCTATCTTATGGAAAAAATTCGGATGGACAAATGAAATGTCAAATGCTCAAGTAAAATCAAAACTTTACTTTTCCAGGGTAATAATATACAGTTCCTTATCAGCAGGAGAATATAAACTACTCTGATGGAAACTGTAATGAATGATACATCAAAGTCCTCTTCATACCATCATAGAAGGGACTATTGATGCGAAGAATGCTAGGGGTCGACTAAGAGAAAGATTCATAAAATAACTTATGCGCGACTGTGGCTATAAAAAACTACCAAGAAATAAAAGGGAAAGCAAGAAGAAAGGATGAATGGAGGCAGCTACCAACAACCCCAAGAGTTGAGGACCAAAGAAGAAGAAATACCTCAACCTCTCACAGTGTATATGTAATGGATATTTAAAGAGTCCCTTAAAATCTGTTGGATATATAAACCGCATAACACAACTGTATGCAATATAGTATTTTATCTATCTCACGGCGTTTTAATTGTTATTTTAGAAAATGTGTCTCGACCTTGTTAAATTCATTCAAATTCAGTTGGCCTAGAGTCATTTAGCCTGGAAATTACCTTAACAGAAAATCAGTTGGGTCAAGTAATTTGGCCTACACTCTAGGCCAATTGTTTAGGCCAACTAACGTGCACGATTAGTGTTATATATTTCATTGTTCGTGAGAACTCTTCTTAAATTCATCCTTCCTATTCTTTTCTTCAAAATAATATATTTTAAGTTAATGATTACAAATAAAAGTGCAAGAATATTCTAATAAAAGATGAAAAAAAACTCAACTATTTTCCTAGTTGTATGACTTTCTTATTTACAAGAATGTATTGTACCCTCCTGTTTTTTTAAAAAAAATAAGTGTTTTTGAGCTTTCTTTCATCCCATATAAATGTGTATCGCTATCTATCGGTACAAAATCAACACTAGTGTCACCCCCTCCCCCTCCAACCACAGTCAACCACATCCACTCTGTCTTTGTGCGAAGTTTGGATGGAAGGTGCGGGTGTGAAGGGGGGAAGGTGTTAGGGTCCGTTGTGAGCGAACGAGCAAAGTCAAATATTTACATTTCACACGAATCAGAAACCCCTCTATCTCTTCGCGACTCGTGTGGTGTGACCTGGTCCCTAGAGCAACATGGTGGTGAACAGTGGGAAGGGGGATAGAAGGGGGAGTTGGAAAAGTTGAGATGTTTATTGAACGCAAATCAATAATGGTGGTTTGTGGGAGAAAACGTTCTGAAAGCTCTAAATTCTTATTGATTTAAAAAAAACTACATATTCTTTCTATTTTCATCCAAGAAGAAAATACTTTAAGAGATAAAGAGTTCCTCGAATAAAAAAATCCACTTTCCTCATAAATCTTTTGGTATTTGTTATTTTATAAATATGTATAGCCTTTTTATTTATTACTAAAGCTTTAAAAAAATCCATAAAACGTTTTGTTTAAACAACTTATCAAACTTTTTAGTTGCATTACGCGTTTTATCCGAGTAGGTTTTTTGTTGTTGAAAATGAAATAGGTTTAAGCTTTGTTGGTTTTTTAGAAGTTCTTTCAACATCAAGATTATTACAAAGATTTATGTAGGTGGTATGGATGTGAATGATATCACAGAAGAAATGCACTAGCATTAGTCTGGATAGGGGATGAGTAAACTACTGTGATAGCTCACAGAGAGCTCTTAAATTATTTTGCGAGACTTACGTCTTGGACCACAATACCATCTATATTAGCTTTAAAGTCCAATTCCTATAAATATCCTTTTATAAAATACAAACATTTTTGCTGTCGTCATTGATAACATTCTACTATTTTTTTGGTGTTATTTAATAAATATTGATTGAAAATTGACTGCTACAGACCACATCATTGACGTATGACTACGTGAAATTATGTTAAGTAACTTTTCTAGCTCCCAAATAATATTTTCCCTGTGAAAACTTTACTGGAGCGCTAATGTTCAGACCATTAATAAATTAAAAACACTTAATATGAATAAGACGTGAGTTTTAAGGAAATATTCAGGATACGTTTTGAAAGGAGGGTGAGAAACAAATTGGTAAGTGAAAAACAACCCCATTTTCTCCAGTTCACACCCCCTTTGGTCAGTTAGGTCCATCTTCCAGTAAAGATGGGTATGAATTTGTCCTGCTAAATGAACATATTTTATTAATTAAAATGGCATGGGCTAGGAAATATATATAATATTATGTTTCGAACCAAAATGGTGAGACAGATAGTTAAAAAAATATCATACCTCAAGCACAAATAAAACTACAAAACATGGCCTAACGAATATAATATAATCGCATTTCAAATACTACCCACTTCAGGAGGCACGCGGATGAAGCGTCAGTCTCATTTTATCTTGATTGCCTTACAGAGAGGTTCAGGTTCGAATTCCAGATGGATATAATGAGGTGGTTGTTCATAAATTTGCTTTCCACCCTTCTTTTGAGCAAATGAAGAAACATTTCTTCTAAAATATTTCTGCCTCATGCCCAATCCAATAGTGTAGATACGCGGTATCCCTGATGAACATTGAACGTGGTACACGATCAAATAATTAACACCAAGGTAATTAAAGTAATTTTATTTCACAACATCTTAATAGCCGTTTAGACTATACAAATACATTAATAACGCTATTGGCATAGTGATAAGGAAGACAGTATTTTAGAGAAATTGTACCTGTATTTGAGTGTAGGAAGAGTGTGGGAAACCATTTAGAAAAAAAACTTCAGTACACCTAACTAGGATTAGAACCCCATTCTTACTTTCAACAGCAACGCCTAACGTGAGGGTGACACCTTTAACCAGTGGTTAGAAATCTATGGCCCACGCGCCAGATCCTGCCCGCTGACTGGTTTTATCTAGCCCGTAAAAGATTTAGCCAAAAACAATTATGTGTTAAAAAATATTAGTAGCTAAATATAAAGTTGATTTTTTTGCTCGATATTTTGTAAACGGACCAAAAAATTTTGTTAGCAAGCCCAACAGGCCTCGCGATATCAAAAAGGTTGCTAACCATTGTCATTGCCTTAGACCATACGACCATCGATATGGGTAACGTCTAAGTTGAACGAAAGGTGGATAAGAATAGCTTACATGTGAAACATGTAATGGTGGAGAAAGATAAAAATATATTGTTATTAGGTAGCTAAGAGCCAATTTCCACGAGCGGTCTTAGCAACGCAGCTTGAAGATACCTAATTTAAAACTACCTCTTTTCATTGGTTTTATTTCCATGGACGGCCGAAATACGCGCAGTTATTTCTAAAGATAACCACTGTTTCTATGTTTCCTGACTCTAAATAGTATTTAATAATATCAAGCGAACAATTTTATGATACTTTTGACGTTGATTTATTCTTTGGGGATATTTGCTCGTTATAGGCAGAGTTTGTTAAAATAACTTCTAAAAATTGTCCATGTTAAAATCTTATGAAAAAGAGAGGGTGAATCTCCGAAGACAGTGTCTTACCCAGAAATTTATATTCATGGGTGATGTATTTGCGCTGAATCGTGGTGAGGTACTCAGACATCTGGTGCAAGTAGACATTTTTTAAACATTGAATCCTTCTTGAAGAAATTTAAAGTCTATTCAACAGAATTGGCGTTGTAGTTATTATTAATTTTAAAATATTGTATTAACTAAGTGAATTTTGCAAACAGCCATCAAAATACGGTGGGGTAGAAATTATACCAACTCATATCAGTATGGGAAGTATTGTATTCAAATAGAAAGGGCAATTTTAATTCTAACATAGATACTGGCATCATTATTTTGATAAAAGCTACTTTCACTAAAGTTGTGAAATGCGTGGAATAGCGACGCCGACATGACATAAAAACCGCCAACCTAATCATAAAAGTACAATAAAAAAATCATAGAATCAATAAATAATATGTTTTTATTTGAATCAGGAGCCACGCTGAATGCACACTTAGTCCTAGTTTAGTTTTTCGGTGCTCGGATCACAGCAGATGCAGTGAGGATCTGTTTTCTTAGAAGTTTTCTCATTCTCATCTGATGTTTATTTCATACATACCCATTGATGAAACCTATTAATTAATATAATTTTATATAATGAAATATTAATATATTTATGAGTTCATATAATAAGAGGTTGGGGTTCGTATCCCAGAAGATGCATTGAGGATGTATTTTCCCAAATGATTTCTCACTCTTGCTTAATTTTTTGTCCAACCATATTAATTCATGAAACCTATTATTAAATATATTTTTATTAATGTCTGCAAATTATGTTTCAAATTGAAATATAAATTGTAATAGTATATTTTTTGAATGTTTCGTCTAAAATAAGTAACATAAAATACATACCTACGAAATGCCAATTTTAATGAGACGATGTCTTGCGTCATACGATAATAAACGTTCACTACGCAGAGCAGACAAAACAGGGTGAGCATCTCTAATTAAATTTTTCACGAAGCAATTATAATTACTATGTACTCATAGCGTAAGTCGCAAAAAAATTGAACGAAGCGACACCGACTTATTAACCAGAGCCACGTCTCAGAACAAAGTCGGCTGTAAGGTCTGAGTTACTTCACCCCAATACCAATATGCTCTTAAAAAAGGGTGATTATATATAATATAGTTATTCAAGTAACTATAGGGTTTCTTTCATTTGAATTCTTCTTCCAGTGTTTATCAAACTGTGGTACGCGTACTACAAGAGGTACGTCAAGTATTTCAGGGGGTACGAAATAAACCATTGAGTTTTATAATTCATAACATTTTTGTTGATGATAGAAAATATGATAAACAAATAAGGGTAGATTTTGACCAAATGCTATCGACAGTTAGTTATAAGTCATTATTTCCCTCTGCCCTGTATTTGGTTACCACCTTCAGATTTTTATAATCTAAGACCGCTCTTATACTTTACGTAAACAAAAATAGGTGATAGTTTTCCTTATATATTTAATAATAGCTGTAACGAGAGTACGTTCATCCTAGCCTCGAAAAGTGCACGTAGTCTGACGAAAATTTGGGAACAACTGCCCCACACAATAGTAATTAAAAGAAAATAAAATAATTATTATTTTATTTTCCAAACAATTGCGTTATCGACTTCTCGTCTGTTTTACCGTGATCCGCGTCTTGCTATCCATCCGACTATCAATATATTTACACTAATAGAGAAAGTGGAAAACAATTTAGTAAAAAATAAACTAGAGTATAACCGGTCGGAATTACAGCCCTGACCTCACCAACCCCGGAAAGCCAGACAAGACGAGACCTACATCTTTATTCGCGTGCCCACGTGTACGGTTACTGAGATTTAAAAATTAACCTTTCCGTCAACACTGAAATGGGATTATGCGAAACCCCCATCAAGGCGTCACCTTAAATGATTTATGCCAAATTTATCTATGATAGTAATTAAATTCACATCGCCGGAGGGTAGTTAAATGCAAGCAAACCAAGGTTAGACCTATTTTAAAAATAATTGTATACCACACCAACAGCTTTCAAAGCCACCCGACAGCTTAAAAGGGAGGCGTGCATGTGTTGACTTTTCAGCTTAAATAGTCGGTGAAAAAGTGATTCAGGCAAGACTCCCAGTGGGTCTACTGTAAAGTGGGGGTGGGGGCTATTCGGAACAGGCTTACAAAACCCACTTGTATCCTCGCTAAGTTATTCCTCGAAAATTCCAGAGAAAACAAAACCTGTCCCTGCTAGTTGCCTCGAGATATTCCCACAGAAATGGGCTGAATGTACTGTATGTCCCCCCCTTCCCCGCCCGCATAAGCTGTCCAGCCTGTGAGCAAGCTTTGCCACTCCCACTAGGACTTAGAGGATGGATCCAATTAAATAAATTAGGAGGTTGGTTTTGGCCCAAAGCTTGAGACAGGAATATAGTTAGGGGCGTAGCACTAAAAGTTAAATAAACAAATAAATATATATATTTTTTTGTCCTTAGCTTTGACATCATCGGTTGCTTTCACCAACTCTTAACCATTTTTAATATAATATTCTTAGTGGCACAGGAACTATTTAGTGGATAATTTATGATTTACGAGATAAGAATGAGGAGTGGCGTTTGGAAGAACTGAATCTGCATTAGCGTGCAAGGGGAATGGGAAAACCAGAGTGATCAATCAAATATGGCTTACCCCTCTCAATCCCCCCTACCCACCAATGCAACCTGATAAAATTCTAACATCAACTTTACCGTCACAGGTAATTCAGTATATTGTGATCCTACTGCGTGGCTGAATGGTCTAGTTGTCAATCTCGCAATAATCTAAACTACGATGAAGGGGAGATCTGTATTTGATCCCGGTTGGGTGTCAAAGAGTATTTATTTCTTTGATTATTTTTCCACTATTTCTCACGTAAATTCAACCTTACTCATCAATGACAGCGTAGTTATTACATGTGCGTACAACCCGAATGGGTAGTGTGACGCGATGACCAAAAAACAAAATATACGTAGCTAAATTAATCCAAAACATCCCTCACCCTCCATGTCCAAATGTATTCAATTTCACTTGATATATAAAGGCATATAGAATTGATGTCTCATCACATCCAATGAATGCTACCTTTCTTATAACTAACTACCTCATCAGTATACGAGGATAATCAAGGCGTGCAGTCTGAGGTATGACAGGTATGTACACAACATTTTAGTAGGGAAACCCGAAGAAACAAGATCCCTCGATATGGCAAAACGTAGATGGGAGAATAATGTGGAAATGGATTCGAAAATGTTTGGGTTCAGGATGGATGAAGGTGTTTCTGGATAGGGTTTAATGGCCAGATTACGTTCTAGCGAAAGTTAAATTTCAAGTTTTTAAAGCCAGAGAGCTATTTAGTTAGTTGTTAGGATATCCGGATGGATAGTAAGATATGGATCACGGTTTTTCCTTCCCTTAGTATTCAATCATCATCATAGATGAAATACTATTCGTTTCAAGGTTTAAGTGAACAGTACTTGGTCGTGGAACAAATAGTGACACGCTAGCCTTGGGAAATAAGATAATGTGTTAATAAGTTTATCAATTTGCATTGAAGTTACTAAGTCCCTTCACTTAATCAATAAAGTTATATCTCATTTTTCTGGGAAACTCACTTAACGCATACTTTACAAAATCATATATCACCAATTTTGTTTACATCTCCACAAATCTAAGAGATATAAAAATAACTTAGCATTGCAAAGTTGTAGGATTATTAAAAAATGCAATTAAATTATATTTTTATCAAACTAATAGTTTTCGAGATATAAGCAAATATATATTTTAATGAATGCCAGGGAAATGGGGAAGTTTATTGCTAAACTCTTTGGTAGAGAGAGATGTTTAACTTTTCTCTATATGTTTCTGTAACAGTGTATAATATTGTATTTATGCTCTTTGGTAACAATGTAATGCTCTTTTTTATTTCATGTTTCTGCAACAATTGGTTAACATATCTTACGAGTTATAATTAAATACTTCCATTTATATGTAAAGGAGAGAGAAAGTCTGCTCGGTGCACCGTACTATATATTTATTTTATGTTTTCACCAAGCTTTATTTCATGTCCCAACTATCTTCGTACTTACACTAATGAAGTAGGCATGAGTAATATGTAATTTTATAATAAAAGTATCAATTAACAATGAACAATTAACCTCAGAACATGTGACGAATTCGAAACACAGCCTCAGAGTCAAAGGCAATACAATCTATCGCGAGAGTGATGCCTTATACCATACGACCACAACTGTGGGTCAAATTAAAATTACAGTACTGTGATTTGTTTCCACATTTATTTATAATTGTAAATAAAAGAATTTTGTGTATGAGGGATAACTAACTTAGGTATATTACTCTGATAAATGTAAGCACCTAGATATAAACGAGGAAACCAAATGTTCTTTTTACTTTCTCTCTATCTTACAGGTAGAGAAAGTATGGTGATCGTCAAAAAAATCGAAGTCGAGATTTTGATGAATTTTGACGTTTCATGACTTCCTGAATCCGAAAAAGTGGTTTTTGAATTTCCGTCTGTCTGTCTGTCTGTCTGTCTGTCTGTCTGTCTGTCTGTCTGTACCTCCAACTAGAGCCTAAACTATTTTACCGATTGAGCTGAAACTTGATATCTTGGGTTTTCATAGGGTTGCCCCGAGGAGTTTTTGGAATTGGACATCTACCCCTAAAATTAAGGGTAGTTTACTGAAGGGAAAAAACAGAAAAAGTCGATTTTCTCAAAATCGGCTCTAACGATTTTGATTAAATTTCATTTATGAACATTAATAAATATTCCAAACAAAATGGCTACTCTCAATATTTCGGCAAAATCGCTTTAAGGGCTCCGGTCTGATGCGTAAATTAACATTTTTTATAATAGCTCCGAAACTATTTGAGATATGAAATTACTTAGCATTACAAATATGTATATATATTTATAATACAAATATTTTATTCGAAACATATTTTTATAAAATCAATAATTTTTAATCTATACGCAATTATATATATATTTTTAGCTTTTTGGACATTAAAGCTTAAGTATTGCGATCGTAAAAAAAACTAACCTGAAATGTTGATGTATTTCGACGTCTCATGACACCCCGAACCCTAAAAAATAGTCTTTGCAATGCCGTCTGTCTGTGTGTCTATTAAAACTTAAAATTAAGGGTAGTTTACTGAAGGGCAAAAAGAGAAAAAGTCGATTTTCTCAAAATCGGCTCCAACGATTTTGATTAAATTTCATTTATAAACATTAATAAATATTCCAAACATAATGGCTACCCTCAATATTTCGGCAAAATGGCTTTAAGGGCTCCGGTCTGATGCGTCAATTAACATTTTTTTAAATAGCTCCGAAACTATTTGAGATATGAAATTACTTAGCATTACAAATATGTATATAATTTATAATACAGATATTTTATCCGAAACATATTTTTATAAAATCAATAACTTTCAATCTATACGCAATTATATGATTTTTTTTAACTTTTTGGACATTAAAGTTTAAGTATTGCGACCGTAAAAAAAAACTAACTTGAAATGTTGATGGATGTCGACGTCTCATGACCCCCCGAACCCTAAAAAATAGTCTTTGCAATGCCGTCTGTCTGTGTGTCTATAAAAACTTAAAATTAAGGGTAGTTTACTGAAGGGCGAAAAGAGAAAAATTTGGTTTTCTCAAAATCTACTCAAACTATTTTGATTAAAATTCGTATCTAGGCGTTGATTAAGATTATAAATAAACTGGCTATTTTCATTTTCCTATGAAAATGATTTTAGGGTACTTTACAGAAGCGTTAATTTCCGTATCTCCACAACTATTGGAGAAACTAAACAACTTATCTTTGCAAAATTGTAGGACTATCAGAAATAAAAAACTTTTATTTGACATATATTTTTATAAAAGCAGCAGTTTCTGAGATATTTGCAAATATATTAATACAATTTTGTGAGCTTTAGTTGTAAACATATACTACTTAAGTCTTAACGCAATAATTCTCCAATGCCATAGAGTAATTAAATATAAGTAAGTATCTAAAAAAGTATGTTATTTTTCCTTAAATCTCTTAGGAGAAATGTTTGCATAGCAATGATCTCTCTCCATTTTAGACTCAATAGTCAATATTTTCATTTTTTATTGGTCAAAATGTATAAATGAATAATTAAATATCAATGCGATGACTTGAAGATCTGCAACACCTTATAAAATGTTAAAATTTTAACCAGAAATCGAAATTTTAATTCGAAGTGTTGACCCTTGTGGAAGACTTTAAACTGTTTGAAATGTTCTTAGGTGGACAAAGATGCGCCTCTTTTTTCATTGATTCTATATCATTGTATATTATTTTATGCGTGTTCTTATGTGGAGTGGTGATGATACAATGTACATTATTCCGTTCAGAAATCTTACGAGTTTATAGAAAGAGAGAGAAAGTCTGTGCGGTGTGCCGTACCATTTATTTTTTCTTGTAGAAATGTGTTTTTGATAGACGCGAAATGAATATAATTTGAATAATCGTTCAAATATTTGAGAATGTAAACGAATATCTTTTTCAGTAAAGCTAGCTTGTGACTTGTTGACATTTTCCTAAAATTTATCAGTTTACATTTAACGATGATTACTATTTGGTCTAGTTAATTAACCGCATGAAACTAATATTTACAATTTGTAAACCATACCATGCCAAATAAAAGCTCTATATAGGCCTACATAAATGCAAACTAGAGTTTATAATTAGACTGTGGTCTTCCGGCACATTCAAATTACGACCGTTTAGAGTTTAATAGTGTGGTCTGATACTAGACGTTTTCTAAGACTAATAATATAGGCTATTAATATGCTACAAGATCCAATTTCAAAATCTAACTCAATGAGTTATTAAGTAAAACCATAAAAAAATAACTACTATAACAAACTTCCTAAAGGATACACAGCGGCTAGAGTGATATGAATTTACCGACCTATCCACTATCGACCACAATCGGCGCTAACAAAATACCGTGTTCAACTGTGAAGTGACCAGCCAGGCCAGATGACGTTAGCACCAATTAGAAGAGGTTCCTTGTTCGACTACAATCTCCCAACATCTACTTGCTTCTAGAGTCGACTAGACGCTTCTAAGGCATGACGTCATTTCCGTCCACATGAGCGGCAAGATGAAAATATACCATATTCCCCCTTGGTCACGTGATTCCTCTTGTAACCCCCTCTCTCTTCTAGGGTTTGGACTATATAAACGACCGTGGAGTTGGTTTTATGGCACTCTTGGTGGTGATATAAAACGAGGTACTATATTGATAGCAGCCTACAACCTTTAAAAATGTAACATCAAAATTATTTATTTTCAGCATAATATATATTTTTTGATTGTTTTCAAAACTCCCTTTTGGCAAAGGCTTGATGATTGATTTAATATATTTTATGTCGTATATTTATGACTGATGTAATATATTCTTTGACGTAATTGTTACGTTATAATTAAATTCATAATGAAATGCTCTTACAGCATCTAAGTCATATTTAAAATGGGCCACAGATAATAGCCTTAAGGTAAAATAATACTTCTCGTTTTGATATGGGCATTTAAGCGAAATAATTCCAAACAGGTTAAGATACAATTTTTATATTTAAAAATATTACTTGCCTGGGAGAATATTAAAATTTTAATTAATATTGAAATTTGTTAGTGTGGGAATTACTTATAGTTGGTAACGTTCATCTTGTCATGGTTCTTTATTCTTTGAACATAGATAGCCTAAACATTTTTGTAGTATTTTTGTACTTCATGTTCTTTTAAGAGAAAACCTTAACTACTCATATCATAAATATGAAGAGGTATTTTTCCGTCATTTACCTTACGGCAGTATAAAAGTTGCATATTATTGTTGGATGTATATCTATATAGTAAATAATACACATTTAGGGACATATATATATATTTATAGATGTTTATATATATGTATATAAATATTTATAGATGTTTATGTCATGACTAAAATGTGTTTGGGGAGCTTGTGTGACCCTGTTTAATTGTGTTACTCCCTGATAATATGGCAATAGGGAAAATATTTGCATAGTTTACTATCCTATCTTTAAGGCTTTTGTATTTTTTGTAATTTTCTTTACTTTTTGGATTTGGACGTATATTGTGTTTGGTACTATTTTATTTATTGTCTGTTTAACCTTTTTTTTATTTCTTTATTAAACTATATTTACGTTACCGAGTTTTGTGTGTCAAAACTATTATTATTTAAGGAACCCCGCCCCCCCTTAATGAGGTGTGATCCATTACACTCCAACCACCCCTCTCCCATCCTTTGTCTTTTTGTTGTTGTTAGGAAGTCAACTTTTTGTTAATGTTTATTTTAAAAAAAGGTGCTTCAAAAATAAAACGTAAATCATTAGAAAGTTTAAAAAGTTTTAGTAAATAATAGCATCGGTGGTCACATGGACTTAGGTGTCACTCTCTCAATAGACTGTTTTACCAGTGATGTTAAGATTGGAGTTCGAATACTGGTCATATGTACTGGGGATATCCTAAATTGTTTCCTTCTCTCTATTCATGCAAATGTAGGCATATAACCTATAAAATTCTACAATCCCTATATCAAATTTTTGAAATGGGTCCAAATGCAGTGTTAAAAATGTATGGACATAATACCACTATAGTTCTCTCCCAACTCTCAAAAAGGGCAGATAAAGGTCACGTGGTTTGGTGTATTAATACATAAAAATAGGTGATGGCAAAGGTTTTAAACTTTCAGTACTCATAGTTTTTTTGTTTTAGTTAAATAACAAATAAAATTCTGTGAGCACAGAGGAAACCTCTAGAGAACCGGGTCATCCTGCGGTCCATATATTGCAGACCACCTTAATTTAACCGATGCGACGCAATATTCAAACAAAAAGGGATGATTTAATCAAACACGGAAACCATTTTTTCCTCACCCGGTACAAAGTTCAGCTTATCCATAAATGTATTTGCTCACGTGTGAGTTAGTGCCTGTGTGTTGATATAAATCCACACACACACTCGGAGTGAGTACACACGCGGGTGGCTGAGGCGGGGATGTGACCCACGAACCGCGTCTACCTTCATTACAGTGAGGTGTTGGTAAAACAATGGCAAGGCGTTGAGCGCTCGGAAGCTCACGCGCGTGCGCTCATTGCAGATACACACTGCAAGGCTTCCAGCAATCATTATACACGAGATTGGTAGAAATGTATGAGCGTGAAGAAAGAGAGAGAGGAAATGAAACAGGATATGAGGTAAAAAGAGAGTAGTAAAATTAGAGGATAATAGAAACTAAAGGACTAAAACTACTAGGGAATAAATAGATAGAAAAATAAAGAATGAAGAAATAAAAAATAGAAAAAATATATAGAATATATAACAGGGAGATCAGATAGCAAAAAAGGGAGAGAAAATATAAAAATAGCTAGATAAAATAAGAAAAAGGGAGAATAAATAGTAACAAGGGAAATTAAATAGAAGAAAATGTAAAGAACATATAAAAAAGATAAAATTAAATAAAATAGTAAAAAGGAAGAGAAAAACAAAGAAAAAGTATAATAAACAAGAGAAGAATGGCGATGAGAAATAAAGAACAATTAAATAGAAAATATAGAAGGAAAATTTAAAAAGGAAGATAAAAATAAAGCAAAAATCAAAGAAAGAAGAAAGAGGAAGGAAAATACAAATGATGGAAAGAGGAATAGATAAAAATAAGAGAAAAAGAAAAACATAAGAATGGAAAGGGAATTTTAAAAGAAGGTGTAACAACATGGAGAGAAATATTATTTAAAAAAGTTAGAAACAGGGTGATAGAGTAATAATTATAAATAGTGACAAAGAGAGAAATAGAAAATGTAGGAAGATAATTAAAAAATATTTAAAAGTATCGGGTAGATAAAAATAAATGACATGTATTTTTATTCATACGCTTTTTCGTATATCATAATATAATAATAAAGGGATACAAAAATTAAGAGAAAGTTCAGCATGATTCGCCTAAAAAGAGGTTGGATTACATTTTTTTTTTAATTCTTAAACTGTCTACGCGCATATTTACTCTAATAGGTTAGGGACGACTAAAGTACCATTTTCGAGGATATGTACTAGCATTTACATGGGAGGATACTGGAAAAACATTTAGAAATATAACCATCTAATAATCCCGAGTAGATTCGAACTTCGACCCCCTTTTACCCGGCCGGTGCACACCACGTCCTTCCCTTTTTGTGCTATCCAAAATTTATACTAATGGGGTAGAAGTAAGGAAGAATTAAAAGGAAAATATACTCGCATTTGCCTGAATAAGAGTGGAATATTTTATATGAATCACCACCTCAGTAACTCCACCGGTAATCGAAACCAGATCCCCCCCATCCTCAACAATTCAGTCTAGTGCGAAATTGAAGCATTCTATCATGCGAGCACGATACTAGTAAATATATAGATTTTTATCACAGCATCTTAATACCTGTTCAGGTTATACGCATATATGATCATTTACTCTAATGAGTTTGGGATGAAGAAGGAAGCATTTTAGTAGATATTGACTTTCATTAGCGTGGAAGGAGAGTGGGAAACAATCTAAGAAAAAACACTCTCAGTAGACTCGACCGAGATTTTAGCACCGATCTCCTGTAATCAGCAGGCCAGTCTAACACGAGAGTAACTGCCTTAGACCATTCAGCCACTGAAGTGGGTCAATATTTAATTAACTTCAGGATATGGAGTCAGTAATATCACACTTTCATACAAAGTTTATATTGACAGATTCACGTGATTGTGTAGTTTGACTTAGATAGAAAGAAACTGGTTTTTAAGTTATAAAAGTTACTAAAACAGTGTTCACATAATTATGCGTAAAGTCATGTGATCTTCAGCTGTCACTTTCATTGATAATATCCTGTACATATAAAATAATATTATATTCACATGTCATCAATATTGTTTTTTAACACAGAGTCTTATACACATATGTGACTATTATTCTAATGAGTTAGGGATGAATAAGGTTGGATTTAGAGAAATTGTACCCACATTTGCGTGGAAAACACTTAAAGAAAAACCACACTCAGTACACCTGACTGGTATTCGAAACCCGACTCACTGTCATTGACAGTATAGTCTAACACGAGAGTTAAAGCAGGTGTTATCAATGTTGTCATAATAAATTAAATGTTTGTTTTTATAAGAAAAACCCATCCTGCCATAATCCTACTTTAATTGCAACTATCCAGTTGAATTTATCAACACATACACAGAGCATTCCAATACTTTTAGCTGGCTACTCCGTCGACAGATTGTTGTAAGCCATTTGATATGTACGTTGGACAGATAGGTAGAAGTAACTGGCATGACAGTTCGTTCTAAAATACTGCATCACATGATATCAAAACATACACGTATGTCACAGGCATACTCGCTTAAATAACCTTTTAGAGGATATAAAAAAATATATTAAAGCATTCTAAATTGAAAAAGTTTACTAAATTTAGATTCAAATTCAACATTAACACGGCTGTCAAAATAGAGCGTTACAGTACATATCCTATTGCTTATTAATACACACACAGTTGACCCAACAGTTTTTTTACATTTGTAAAAGGGTTGAAGGGTTTGTTTGGTTTTTTTTCAAAAATCCTAGTCTACAATGTATATCAGGAGTCCCAAACAATTGATTGCAAACTACCGGTAGCGGTATTTCGATAACTCACACATAAAACTTAAATTTGCGCTTTCCAAAGTAACTTATCGTCGAGGAGTTGCCTAAAGCTTAGGATAAGTATGGCTTCTAGTTTGGAAGAAAAATTATCCAGTTCTTGTTCACGATGTATTCCAGTGAAGGTACTGTTCCACTTACCCTAACTATAGACGTTCTCATTTTCAACTGCAATTGAGGAAAAATAATTAAATTTATATTCTCAGGCTGCAAATTCTATTAGTGTGACCTGGTGGTCTAGGGGTAAGATGTCGCACTTCTGTGCTGGGGGTCTAAGGCTCAATCCTCGGTCCCGGCACAGATTTATCTGATTGCCAAACCCTTCCTTCACCTCTGACAAGACGTGTATTAATCACAACTTGTGAATGTGTGAATGCCAGGTCCTTCACCGTGGTTAGGATCCCACGTTAAACTGTAGGTCCTTCATTTCATCTCAATCACCTACCATTGCACATTAGCGTAAGTGCGTGTAAGCCCGAACGGTAGTAAGACGCGTGATAAAATAATGCAAGTTCTATTAGATCAATTTGTCCTCTGTAGTTTTTGTTAACTGAAATAGTTTTAATTTTCCTTTTTGACCTATGTTAACAAAAGATTGTATTCCATGTATGAGTATTTACACACAAGGACCAATGTCATAGCTATAATGAGTATTCAAAATACAAGACGACACCTACCTAAACTCAAACGGAATGGGCCAGTTTCATATATGAATCTATGAAGCTGGCCCATTCCATTCTGATAGAGGTAGGTGTTGTCTTATATTTAATATAGCGCTGCACTTGAGGCGTACTCAATCTGACTATGAAACTGGCCCTGTGACTTCTTTGTTAGTTTCCTTTTGAAGGTAGTCAAAATATTGATTACACTTGTTATTTTACTGTCCATTATTTCTAAGGAGGTAGTAACTCATCAACATTCGAAATATTTTGAATGAAAGTGAATACCACTCTTCTAATAAGTTACACACGCCAATATTTTATGTTTTACCTTCATTTTGGTTTTGGTTTTAAAAAGAGAAATTTATTTCATTTTATATAATTGAAAAGTTCCTTTTAATACGAAGTATACTAATATTTTTACATTATTTCCCTAACAATTATGAATCAAATACACAGATCTCCCCTTCCCTTCTTTTACACACACACACACACACACACACAGATTGAACGATGGTGTGATGGCAAAGCCTGTGTACAGACCACAGTAATTACCAATATGCAATACGGCAGATTTTTAATTTGGGCAGCTCAAGAATCAATTTAATATTTTGAAAGTATCTCCCCCACTCAATGAGTTTGATGACCCCCGATGTATATTGTTTGGATAACAAATCTTTTATTAGTCACTTTAACGCCTTTGGTAACATATCTTTCTATTGAGTTAAGGATTTTAGGCTCGATGTCCTTCATGGCTGGTACATTTCACACTGACAGCCGTGAGAATGGATTGGTGTATGTTCAAGAGCGGTGTACCGCAACATTTTTAAATTCATGATACATTTAACAAGGGTTTTATCCTGGCACTCTGTTTTAGGTACACACCATGGCAGCAGATAATGAATGATGAACCTATCGAAAGTGTGTACGGTCAATCTGAGTTAGGAAAAATATAGACATATTATCTCCTGATGTAACTTCAAATGTTCCAAAATTAAAGGTTTTAATTTCTTTTTCTGTACCCCCTCCTTTAAGTTCATTCGACAGTCAACATTTTATTACACAATTTTAACAAGTGTACATAAGCTATAAATAGTGATTCAACGATCTCACAAATTATGAGGGATCAAACTTGCTATTTTATGCTTTTTGCGGACCATTTTTAAGGCAAAGTAATGAATGTATGAAGATGAAATATAGTAGCTAGGCATTCATATGAGGTGTACAGGATGAAAGATTTAATATAATATAATAATTATAATATACACTGTAAGAATTTTAATTCTATCAAGGCATACTTTTATTTATCTTTAATTATCCTTAAGTGGTTATTTATCTTAAATTTACTACTTTCCAACGGTTATTGCATTGCGTCGAAGGAAACCAAGAATAATAATGCCTGTACAGTTATTTTATAAAGAAATTATTATTATTAAACTGGAGTTTTATCCGTCTTATCATCCTCTATGAGATTTGAAATGGCCGCCCTATACAAGGAGTAATGAAAATGACTCCAACAGTGGGGAAGGGGGAGAGCAAAGAGGAAGCGTGGCTTGTTATGAAGAATCAAAAAAGACGCGGACTTGTAAAGAATTCAATGGCATAAAGCAGTGTGTTAATTACCAGTTTTATTTGTGTCAATTACACAAAAAGCATTCCAAACGACAGGGAAAAATGGTACAACTACTTGGTACAGTTTTTATTACTTCCAGACCACGGCTGTGACCTACAAGTGAGTTGATCTGATCTACTAACATTTTCAACACAGAAGACAACACAGGACTCCATTAACATGAGGTGATATCAATATAAATATTATTCGTGAGTCATCCTTCTTTTTTTTTTTTTTTTTTTTTGCTACAATTTCGACTGGACTTCATCAATTTTTATTTTTTTTAACTTTATTACTCCAAAATCAAAGAATAATATTAATTTCAACTCAACACACTAACAGTGGAATTTTCCCCTAAACGTAATATTCTGTTTCCACAATTGACTCTATAAATGAAACCTTTTATTATCGACTTCGACAAAATGCAATAACCTTATTTAGTATTCATTGTTTTTTTTTTTGTATACACCGAACAACCTCCTTGAGGAAATTGATCATAATGAATGTATTTATATATTTAAAGAGTTCAAATTGTTTTTTTTATTAAATATCTGATTGTTTAGTAAGTCTGCTTGGACAGTAAAGGTTACATTATTTTTTCCAACATGACCCAGAGGTCCTGTGAGAGTCCCGTGCTCAAATTTGGTCTTTTGTAGTATTATAGTTTGTTTTTTTTACTTTCCCCGAGTTAATTGTAGTGGGAAGTGGAAGTTATCCGTGAACCCAATTGTTGCAATCACATTTTTTTTTAGATGAATGCTTGATGTAAATAAATTTATATATATTAAAATTTAATAAAAGGAAATTTAACAATAAACAAATATAACTAGAAGAGTTCACAACATTATTATGATATAATATATAATACAAATATTATTAATATTATTATTAGTTATAATAGAACATATATATATTTATAATATACACCCTTTGAGGAACACTGTTCTAGGGTTGAGTAAGATTTTAAATAATATATTGATGTGATTAGTTGACTAAATAAGTACTCATTAATAATTATATTCATTTTTTTAATGATCTCACATTTTTCTTCTTCAGCTAAGCTCCAAAATGTTAGCAAAACATTTGAAAATGTTCATTAGGCAAGAACCGACATTGGTTGGCACGTGTATCATTTGCTGGAGGGGGGGTTGGGCGGGCGGTTCTATTAGTACAGTTTATCGGTGACCGATAAATCCGAGTTCGAATCTTTGCTCGGTGTACTGGGAGATTTTTTGTTTGCTTTTTCTAGTTTGTTTCCTAATCCTTCAAAAAAATACGGATATATATGTCCTTTCAATTCTATCTTCCTTAATCCTATCCATTAGCGTAATTAATATACATGCAATCCAACACCTTAGCTCAGACGTTAGCATGTATGTCTACTGAATTAAGGGTCCCGGATTCGACTCCAGGCATGGCAAAAAAAAGTATAATTGGTGAGATGTGGATTCACCCTTTCACAGTGATCAATTACCAACAGGAGGCTGGATGTTGTTTCAGTTCTAGCTTTAAGTTAGTTTATCAATCATATGCTGATATAATCAGTCGGTTCAGAAAGAGCACGTTAAATAACTATTGCCTGAAAGAGGGCATTAAGACGCTAAGACAAATAGTGGATAGATACTGTGTAAACTAGAACTATAGAACTATCAAGGACAATACATTGGACAAAACAAATGAAAATCTACCCCCAAGTTAATCTCTCTTGAAAGTTAGTTAATAAAGTTTTACGGGAGACAAAAAAAAAATTGTATTTAAAACTTTGCCTTTCCATCAGCATCGAATCATTCCACTTAAACTCTGAACGTTAAGCATTTTGATAACCAACAACTTCACTGTACTTTGATGGAGACTTTTAACCTGAGACGTTCATTTAGTAAGATTGTTTTGTCGAGTGAGCCTCTTGGTGATGTTATTATTACTCAGTTTTAATTAGTTGCGTGCTGAGTGAGTGCTACAGATAAGAAGAGCCAAGTGGGTAGCAAAACCAGCAAATCAAGGTGTATTGTTACCCATCAACCCCGTCGCTGACACTTGCTAATTAACAACTTTCATCAGCCAACACATTCTTGACAACTTTGGTACGATGCAGGCACTTGGGTTGTCTCTCACTTTATTTTATCAACTTTTCCACAAACATGCCCCGTCTAGAGCAGAGTTGGCGTGGAAGATCGGCATGCAAGAATATTTTTTGACGTGAATACGTCTTTAAATTTGCTACCATATGAGGGCAATCCAAAAAACCTAATGATAACAAAATCGGGGGATACAGTTTGGTGTTGTAGTTTCGAATCTTTCCTCTGCATCCAAAATTAAATTATACCACTGGATAGCTAAAGGATCAAAGAATTCACTATGATAAGCGAGAACAGTGACGCATCGCGCGTGGTGGAGGGGGAATCGCCGCCATTTTGAGGTTATTTTGCTGCGTATCGAGATTTGCAATTAGTATAACTTTTGACTCGGAGAAGCTACAATGTTCGTTTGAGTTTAAATCGTCAGCTGTCGTTAAAATCTATCGATTGTGTATAAAACATTAGTTTAAAGTAGTGACAGTGAATATAATAAGGTGTTAGAATAAAAAAATATTATCAAAAATACAATAATTATTTGTTTCCTTGCCTTTATCCTAAATACATAAATAAAAATATTTTATTTAAAAAATGTAACCCGTTACATAAACGTATTCACGTACAACACACGGCCGTGTCCATGACACAGCCCACACCACATTTTTTGTCTAACAGTATTGACTAATGTCCAAAGGTGTTTTTTTCCGACTACGATTTCAACTAAAACTGTCAATTTCATGCAAACAACTGTACTTATTGGTCATAAAGTCATTAATGTTGTCTCTTGTTAATTACTTATTATGAATAGCATCTAATTTTTAAAACTCTTATCAATAATGATATTTATTTCAATTTAAAGAGTATAATACTTAGATGCGACTATAACCGTAACTAACAAATATAAGAGCTTGTTTATTTAAGCCATCTTAATAAGGCAACTTTTTTTTAGAAGCATCGCCTGTATAAGTTTCAAATATTGTGTTAAGTGTATTTGTGGAATAAAATATAATCAATAATAGCATGCAAAGTTAATGTAATAATAATTATTCATGACAATAAAAAATACCATCATTTTATTTTGCTACCCAAAGTTCTTCTGGGAACGCGAAATAAGGTGCCCAAATTAATATAATCATATTAGACATGCACTCTCAAAATTGTCCATCAGCCCTTTTCGTGAGATTTCCGTCTCAATATGCACAGGAGGGTGTATATTGAAAGTCTGCTTATATGAATATCATTCAAGAGCTCAAGATTGAACTCACATTCTTAGCGTTGAAATGAATTTGAAAAGATCACACCATCTTAAGTGATTTGAAGAAATAAAGAATTTAGAAGAGAACTCTATACGTGTACATGATTTTTTTCCACGTTTTACTACCCATCCGGGATAATCTAATATATACACTAATGGTATATGATTATAAAGATAATATTTAGAGTTATGAACCTCAATTTTCATGGAGGGTGACTGGAAAAACATTTTAAGAAAAAACGCCCTTATATACCCAACCAGGACTCGTTCCCTGACCTTCCCATCACCAACAAATCAAACCGTATGAGAATGACACCTTTGAACGCATGTCCACCGATGTAAGTATTTATAACTTGAATATTTTGAGAATATGTACAATATTAATTGAAAGTAGTGTCACGAACCCCCCCCCCAGTGGGCCGGATCTGTCAGGATAGCTTGTGGGAGGGGTCACTGACAAGGTAGATGTGTGGGTTTGAAATAATAGTAGGTAACGAGTTTTGGTTTAATGGAAATACTAAGAGATATTACAAAATGTAATGTTAAATTTAAGAATACAATAAATATAAGAGATTGGACGCTCGCGCTCAGAAAGAACTTGATTAAGGGGTGGCCAGACTGAGCGAGCGAGCGACTAAAATATAACACATTGGTTGCAATGAGAGGTGGCCAGACTGGAGCGAGCGACTGAGCGCGCACGCTTGAAAGATAGAACTGGTTCTATTTTTCAAGCGCGCGTGCTCGACCCGGGTACAGTCTAGTTTACAGGCGCAAGGCAATATTATTGTATATTGGTTCATTGATGGTAGGAAAACTTCTCATTTTGACATTTTTATTAATTATCGATAGGTTTAGCACACTTGTACTAACGGCCTAATTTAATTGTTAAGATCATAAACCATACTTATATGTATATATATTATAGAAACTGATATGTTAAAGTACTTCAATATTATCAAAGTAGGCCTTTACAAATAAGAATCACCATTAGCGTGGAGAGAGGATGAGAAAACCACAACAATAAATCACTTGTTAAAACCCCCCTCAGTTCACTCAGCCAAGATTCGGAGCCTCCTCGTCAACAATTAACGAGAGCTATCTGCTAATCACGCGCTCGCAGCTCGCCAGTTTGGCCACCCAGTCGCTTGCGCGCTTGTCAGTCTGGCCGAACCCTTATTCGTAAAGACTAAACTGATAGAATGGCGGACATAGTTCGCGACCCCTACAGAACTCAATCTAGGAACCTTGGGCTAGATGGTTGCCCTCTAGTAAGAGTACTACCAATGACCTGTAGATGTTGTCTGTTATGGCCAGGCGTCGGACAGCGTAACTACCTCCAAAATTGATGATTATGTGTCAGCACCGATGAAATAAAATAAAGACTTTTATAGCTCGACTGGCCCCTTTAATCTCAAACTAGAGCAACTTTGTTATGAGATGTCAGCATTCCTCTTTATATTTCTAATTCGTTACATCATATTCGCTAAGCCATTGCTTTCAGTCACACACGCCCAATCAAGTCATGTAAATCAAAATAAACATCCCAACTTTCTCGGGCTGTGAGGTAGCTTGTTTTAACTAATGGCTATTTATTTATCTATTATTTGCCGAAATTTATAGTTGTAAAATGCACCAATATATATATTTTTATCTTCTAGTCCTACTTCCTATTCAGTTGTACGCATATATGATAAATTACTTTGATGGGGTAAGAATGAGGAAGTAAGAATTTTAGAGGTAATCCACCCGCATTTGCATAGAAGGAGAGTGGTAAACCATTTAGGATAAACCACCCTCAGTAGATTGGAGCCCCAATTTCCCCGTCATTATCTGGCCAGGCTAACAAGAGAGTGAGTGTTCCGCCATTTATATTCGGTCAGTGAAGGGGTTACCACTCTATTAAAGTATAGAAAGTAGATGTGTGTACTGTATAATAAGGTAATCTCTGTAATGATACAACTAAGCATTTAATTATTGTTTTATTATTTTTCCTGTTTTGTATATGTAACAAGTTCATTAGACAAAAATGTATATTACTTGAAGGCCAATTTATTTAGTGGAACTCTTACGACTACAATAAATTTAAATTATTCGTAAAAAAATAGAAATTTAAGTCAAGTTATGTAGGCCTTGCACAAACCACCACAAACTATCCAGCAACACCTTTCAATATGTAAGTACATTTCAAATAAACTTGGCACACACATGTAATATATCTTTTATAATCTAGTTTTTATTCCTTTTGTAAACATTTATTTTTTGAAAAGTGGTAAATAATAATGTATTCAATATTTATAATGAACATTAATCTACAATGTAAAACAGTCTGATAAAATAGGTCAATTGAAGTTTTTAGATTACATCTGGGGTAGTTATAAATAATTGAACAATAATAAACATAGTTTGAGATACCTAGATATTAATTTTGTTTTTAATAAAGCTACATACAAATACGAGGTCGATATCATGTCCATGCGGTGTAAAAGTTCATACTGCCGCTAAAACACTTTCCTAACTTGTCTATATATAGCTTATTCCGTAAGTCCATTAAACCGGTCGTTTTGAATGGCCAGACAAAACTTTTTTTTTTTTGTTAATGAACCATTTAACAAACACGAATACCATTTCATGATATAACCATTACTGTAGTTTAATGTTCCTAGAAAAATAAAACTGATTTCAATCATAATCATTACGAAAACGGTGTTTTATAATTGACTTAATTTTAGCCAAAAGCAATGTTTTATTTCGAGTAAAGGTTTCACCGCTTTTTTGTAAATTGGTGAGGTTCAGTTACGATATTGAGGAAGGTTCTAAATATGGTTTGGGATGAAAAAGGGTGAATTTTAACCCTCTAAGATCTAAGTCCTATTATTTGATTTCAATTCCGCTATTGATTAACACTATCATTACAAACCACCTATTTATATCTGAGTAATTAAAGGTATTAGGTTTAGTGCTTGATTTACGAGAATGTTTCCCCTTATTTTGACAAACAAAGTTTGTTCTTCTAAAATAGTTTAGTTATACTCTGACTTAATAGTCCATCTGACGGCTGATTATCCGTGATTTTAGATAGAAGCGTACGCCCAAACCAGACATAGCATTCAAGAACAATTTCCTGATTTATTGAGTAGACAACAGCGACATTAGGACTCATGTAGAAGTTTCTCATTTTAAAATTATTTTACAGTTTTGTTGCATTTTAAAACCATTTGTTTTCTCGCAGACCTCAATTTCACTGTTTTTAATTAAGATATCAGGCTACCACACCACAATGCGTCGTGTGGTTCGAACTGTATTACCTACTTAAGTAAGGTGTAGTACGGGGGGAGGGGGTAGTAATGTTGACATGATAATTATCCACACCGGTGTACAAGCTCTTTAAGTCAGTGGCTTCCAACCTAGGGTTCACGACCCCTGAAGTCGTGGCATATTTTATGGTGGGGTCGCAATGATTGTTGAGGTTATAACTTTATGTGTACTATTTAAATTGATTTTAATGTTCATTGGAAGGTACCAAAATTCAAGTATAATGTAAGCGGTATAAATGAACTGTTACGCTACTACTTAAGTTTATTTTTATTATCCAATTCAAAGTGCTCGCTGACTTAATAACAATTAAAACAATAATCAGTGTACAGATGAGCTTAATGCAATCCTATTTTGGTTTGATTTAGTTTGCCATTGACGCTGGTATCAGGATTTAAATTCCTGTACTGAAGTCAGTAGCGTACCCACAGGGGGGTTTGAGGAAATTGGGAATACCCCAAGATCTACGCAGATCCGAAGAGAAGATAAAATGGTCGGGGGGGGGGTCAGTACGACCAGTTAAACATTGTGAACAAAGAAAATATCAGATGATCAGAAGTAGTCTCTATACCAATCTCCAAATGTATTTATTTCATAGAAGTGGACTATCTTTCATGGAATTTGGAAGTGGGATATCTTCACGGTCTGAAAATATTATTCTTTTGGTCAGTGCCAGCGTTTCTTCGTAAGATTATTGTTTACAACACTCAACAATTTTTTTCTTTTCTATGCACTTTTACCTATTATAAATAATCGTTGATTTTTGTGACAATAGGCCTATGTGACGGTTTATCCAACTTTAATTTAGGTCGATTAATTTATTATTTTTTAGGTTATCACGTTTATAATGGTAAAAATATAAATGATCAAGTTAACAAATACCAATTAAAAACCTTACAAAAGTAAATGTGTACACATTTGCGTGGAGGGAAAGTGGGAAACTAATTATGACAAATCACCATTAGTACACCCAACAAGGAGTTGAACCCCAACCTACCCATGACTGTCGAACTAGACAAGCATTACACTTAGCCCACGTGGCCACAAATACGAGCTACCCATGTGTTAATATTTAGGTAGCAGATGAAAATAGTATCTTGCCCCACTGTATATTTGGGATTATTAGTTTAGGATATCTTTGGTTTGAACTCGAGGTTATCTAAAATAAGTTAGGATTAGTGGGGTTTTTTTTTGTTATAGCTCCTGAACACAAAAATTATAATTAAAATTATGATTATTAATATTACTACCATGGATAGCTTCAGGCTTTTAACAAGGCAATCAATATTTGACAGGACTGTACAAGTAAATTGTGTCCTCCCTTTCACAACCAAACTTACGCTTTAAAACCAATACACATACATTAGTGTATTACATTAGTGGGTTTGTGGTTAATTATTTGAATAATGAAGTAGAAGTAACAGTGGCAACCAATCACGAGCAGCCACTGATTATTAAACTATTAATTTTCACTGTAGTCTAATTTACCAATTGTCCTAAGTTTTTCGCTTAGTTTGATATTTGGAGGCTGATAGTGACTTTTAATACGATTTTCCCCTCTCAATCATTTGAGGATTTCAGTTTATAGAAATAGGTTTATTTCCCATCCGTTCGTGTACGGAAAGCTTAACTGTGCCTGGAGATATCAGTGGCGTGTCGTGGGGTGTTGCCAGTGTAAGCAGCATTAGTTTATACTGTACCCGTGAATTGTTCACACCCCTCAGTAGAACACTCATGGGTTAGGTATCGAGGGGAGTACATTCCCGTGTGAGGCATTCACAGTAGAGGATATGTATGATTGGTCTAATAGGGCCCAAGTGGGCGAGAACATATGACAGGTACAGTTTTACAAGGTCTGCTTCCCTTGCAACACTCCACAACACGCCACTGGGAGTTATTAACGTCACTTCAATATGGGAATGACAATAGTGTAACTAGTCTCTTTCAGCCAATGTTCTACATGGTGGGACCACGTTTTGGATCAATAAAATAAATCATTGCTATGCCTCTTTGAAGGGGGTGATCCTCCTTTGAAGTATAGTCATTATCATCGTCATCTAAACTGACTAGTGATGGCCAGATAGTCTAAGACGTTACATTCTCACTAAACAAGGCCATTGATGTAGAGGTCGGGATTCGAATTCTTGCCGGATGCGCAAGGGATGGATTTTTCACAAGTTTGTTTTCTCTGTGTATTTCCCCATACTCTTTCTACAGTATTTCAGGAGCACTTCCTATCAGCTACCTTCACTACCCCTACCCCTTAGATCAAATCGAAGACCCCTTGGTTGAAAACATGATGATTGAAATAGATATATATTTTTTAAATAACCTGAAATTTATTACATTAATCGAGCATTATAAGTCAAAAGTTTAATTCTTTTCGTAAACATGTTTTTTTAACTAGTTCTCCGGTTGACACATAATAGGTCAATTTTTCAATTACATCTCTTAGCTGTAGTCTATACTTTTTAGAAATATACATGGAAAATTCAATTAATTGAGGTAGGAATATATTATTGTACTAATTTTAATCTCTAATTAAAAAATTATTCCTTTGAATATCTTCGATTTTTTTGGGGGGGATAACCTCAGCGTATAAACTTACATTAAAAAATAGTATTAAAATCTGTAAATCATGGAATTATTGTTGAAAGGAATCGCTTCATATTTTAAATATATATAAAATACTTCTAGTGTTTGTCCCCATTTTTTATTTAATTCATGTATATGATTTAAGCCATTGTATTTCTATTTGTTTTTTCTAAAATCTGTAATTGTATTTTAACTGTTTTGCATAAAAAATTATATTTAAATAATTGATTGAATATTCTGCTTGATGCAACAAAATAAATGGTGCATCAACTTTGTATTAGGAGTAATTATCTGTTACTATCGAATAAAAATTCGAAAAATTTTGCTACCAATAAAAAATTATAGTTGTGTCAATACCATTATCATGCTAACCTCAAGTGGATGATGCAATAGTTTGACTCTGAACGAAAATACAATAATTACTATTTATATATACTCTCTTCCCCAATGATGAATAAAATATTTATATCGTATCACAAGACAAATCAGTTTCCAGTTGTATTATGGTGTTTAGAGAGATAATGTAAAATATATTAATTAAATAGATGGTTGGTAAGACTCAACGCAATGATATTAATAGATTTTATTTGTATGGATAATGAAGCTAATTATTAGAAAGTATCTCATTAGCGTGAAGAAAAGATGAGGAGATCACCCCTTCAGTCAACACAGCCAGGATTCGAGCCACGGTGGTAATTCAATATATTTCGTCGTGACGACTTAAATCGTATAACTGCTATAGTGTTTTTAAGCATCCATTTTATTTTATTTTTTAGCACCGCGTCTTACTGCCTGTTCAAATTTAACTCATTTTGTACTAACAAGCTGGTGTAGCCTCTCACAGGTAATTTATAAAGTAGTTTTATTATTTTTATTATGTAAGATTAACAACAGGGACTAGTAAATAGATCTTAAATTTTGTTTAAATATTAATCCTTTATTGGTTTGAATTGTGATTAAAAACGTGAAAGTAGATAGACTCATAAACAATGTCAACATAGAGATATAGTAATTTGAACGTGTTTTAGAAACTGATATTTCTTTTGAAGATTAATTATAACTTCACTATTAATATACAATACTTTGAACTCTTGTCTTTTGGGGACAGTACAGAGTAGAGTATCACATCATACATAGTAATTAGTTATATAATGGTTGTAATTAAGTCCAATTAAAATTACTTTAGCATTTTTTTATAATATCTACCTAGTTTACTCTTCTTACACATTTTAACCATTTTGTTATTTTTGATCTTTTTATTCTTTTTTAACATTTTTCCATCTTTACAGTAAAATAATACCCTTTTTGCCCCTTTTTAACTTTGGTCCTTTTTACTATTTTAGCCTTTTGGGCATTTTAACGCTTTTTAATTATGTTACTATTTTTTATTTATTTAACCTTCTATTAACTTTATACTATTTTGTTTTTATTATATTTACTTTTCTCTCGTTCTAACCTTTGTACCCTTATTGCCTTTTTTTACCATTTTTGCTCCACTATGCCCCTTTTTCCCTTTTTTCCCTTTTTGACAGTTTTTGCCCTTATTGTCCTTTGTGATTAGATTTACTGTATACTATTTTTACCATTTTTGGCCATTTTGCCCTTAATTGTACTTTTTACACCTTTTTACATTAATTACATGGCTAAGCCCCGGATAAATCCGGAGAAATATGCTATGGTAGAAAGAGTAAAAAGTTTAAAAAGGTATAAAACGTGCAAAAATGGCATATAGGATAGACAAAGCAAAAAGTAGAAATCTAATCAGAAATTTCTTAAAACGTAAAAAGGTTAAAAAGTGTCAGCTAGATTAAGACGGTAAAAATGGTAAACAGAGTAAAACGGGTAAATATAATCAAAATTTTAAAACCTGTTTGATTATTTACCAGTCTGCCAAATTTCATTTATTAACCTTCCCTAGAAAGATGTTTTTATGTCTAGACCCCTCAACATCCCCAAATTTCCTGTGCCCCATTTTGAAATTTCCCGTTTTAAGTCTTCTGGTTGTATAAGGCAATCCACTCTACCATCCTGCAGAGTTTAAGTTTTATACCACACTTGTTCTTTTCTGTTAGTTTTTAAAGTTTTGAACCATTTCATCAACTCCAACTTTGAAATATCAAGTTCTAAGACCAATTTGTTTATTTGGAATGGTACCTCTAACTGCCTACCAAATTTCAATTATTTACCATATCTGATGGGCTTTTTCTACATTTATACCACCCAAGACCCCCAAATTCACGGTTTCCCATTTTGAGACTTTTCTGGTTATATGAGACAATCCATCTATCATACTGCCAAATTTCAGTTTTTTAGCCCATCTAGTGGTGGGTAATCTTTTTTCTGGAAACACACATACTGACTTTCTGTTTTATATATCTATATATATCACACTAATGAGCTAGGGATTAGGAATGTTAAATTTAGAGGAAGTGTAGCCGCATTTTCGTGTAGGGAGAGTGGAACACCATATAGTATAAATCAGCCTCAGTAAACCCGACTGTGAGTCGAACCCCGATATACCTGTCATCGGCGGTCTAGTCTCGTGTCAGAGTGACGCCTTAGACCATGTGGCCACCGAAGATGGTTTAAGCATCTATTAAAACAATATCTAAAAAATGACTACACCGTATCGTCGCTTGGTTAGTTATCAAATTGGACTCCTTGTTAGGACAGTGTGGTAATTTCACCCTAACTGGCCACATGAAACGGAAACGGTCTTGTGTAACGATACTAAACACAAAATGATCGCCGACTTCTCTATGTAATCAATTGATAAAACGAGTGCGGTACTGTAACAGTTTCGAATCGTTCTGCGTGTATCTATCTGCGTATACACACGCATGCCATTGTAAATATTAGATGATAGTATGAAACGCTTTAAAAATAAATATTTACCATCGAAGCCATCAAAAGCGTTTTTCCAATAAATTATTCAATTATAATTATATCCAGATATATAGCTGTGTGCTCTAAAACAACACAAATTCAAGTGTTTCTACTAGAATACCAATGATTTTGATCTATAAAAAAAAGTATGTGTTTGACGAAATTTTATTTTTTCTCGTTTCAAACTCGTTTAAAATTCCTTTTACATTTATTGTTTAAAAAAAAAAGTTGTACATAGAACTAAAATTTGTTTATAAAATAAATACTAATTATAGATGCATGTCATTTCATGCTACACTTAAATATTCATTTCACGAATTAATTGCTACGCATTGCAGATGGCTTTAAATGTAATGGTTTCGTAAATTTGCTGCTCATTGGATGTTCATTTTGTTCAACTGGCGTCAGCAGACATGAAACGTTTTAATAATAACTCGAAACATAAACACAAGCATTATTTTAATAAATCCAAGTATTGATATTAGTTTTAAGTTAATAAAAGTAATAAAATTAATATCAATTATTTAACTGCCTGGAAATCATCGGTAACGGGTTTCACTCTTCACAGAGAAGCCGGGGTTGTTTGGTTAATAAGGGTGAAACCAGCTTCAGTGGCCGATTGGTCTAAGACGTCACTCATATTGGACTGGCCTGCTAAAGACGGGGAGAACGAGGTTTTAATCTCAGTTGGTTCTAATGAGAGTGGTTTTTTCTAAATCTTTCCCATCATCCTTCCACGTAAATGCGGGATGATTACCCCTAAAATGCCTCCTTCCTCATCCGTATCACATTAGAGTAATATCGTTTAAGAGTTTAAACTAACCAGGTAGTAAGACACGGTGGTAATAAAAAATAAGGGTGAATGCTAATGAATTTCGCTAAATTTCCACATATGTGTACAAGGTATATTTTATGTAATTAAAATTATTTTACATTTGGATTAAAAAATAATATCTTTTTAATTTTGTGTTCAAGTTGTGATCTTGACCACTTTATCATTTCATTTCGCTATAAAGCTACTAGCTAAATGGTGAACTCAGAATCATTCGCAGCTCATCCGCTTTCACAATCTCGCGGGGAATTAATTATAACACTCCACGATTAGAACCAATATCTCTCAAAGGTGATTAGTTATAGTCTTTAGATTATCGCCTTAAATATATTTAGGCTACCTTATCCAAGAACTAAAGACATAATATATATTGGGTAGGTATTAAAATGTGATTTTTGTAAAACCCGCACCATTGATAGCACTGTGAAAGGTGTCAGTATTTTATTATTGTCTGTGACTGGAGAGTTCCAGGTTCGATTACTGGCGTGGTCTAATAAGGGTTTTTTCCATAAATTGTTCCCAATCTCTCTAATGAAGATGCAGTTACGCTTCCTATAGATATTACCTTGAACCCATTATATTAGTGTATATATATATGTGTGTGTATCAGGGATGGGTAGTATGACATGGAGCACAAGAAAAGAAAAATTCTAAATATGTATAATAAATAATGATACAATTGTTTGTAATACGTTTTAAACGACGGTTATTTAACTGTTCACTCCATGAGGTAGAGATGAGGAGTTGAATTAGAAAAAAATCCCACACATAATCATGTGGAGGAGATTGGAAACCCACAGTGATAATCCGCAGTCCAATTTTAATAGGAAGGGCCTTATCTAACCGCTATGAAAGCTAATAACTTTACTTTCACGTCGAGTCATGTGATATTCAGATTTCAGATAGTATCAATGCCTATAAAATAGCACAATAAATAGTGATTAATTTTAACCACGGCAAAAAAATATGTTATTACATTTAAAAGGCCTTTCCTAAGAAAATTTGACACTGCGTGTAATACTACCAACAGTTAATCAAGCTGAGACTCGATCCTTGACCTCCATATTACTTACGATTAATTATAATGTTAAGATGACACCTTAGGCCATGTGAACGCCAGTGTTTATAATACTAAAAGGTTTTAAAGTGTGAAAGAAAAATAAATACAGTAATACAGAATATTTCTTATTACTTTTGACACATGGCGTGTTTAATCAAAAGTAATAAAGTGTAAGGCATTACTTTTGAATTGTTAAAATTCATAAAAACTTAGAAGAGATTAAAAATACAGTGGCAAAAACCATCTCTTGACATTTAATTTTCGAGGGGAAAAAAATATACGAGGAAAATGTATGAAACCTTGCAAACACTTGAAAATAGCGAGCATAAAAATGTGTAGTTACAAAAATATGATAGAAAGTAGTACCTAACCTTACAAGTTATTAGCTAAAAGCTTTTCATATAATGATCACAAACCTACTTTAGAAACAAAATAGCACTCACCTGAGAGTGGTACCAAAAAGTTTAGAGTTGGAAAGGGGTTTAAAAGGTAAAACAAATAAGTTCCACGGTTGGTAGTCCCGAATGTTCTGTCACCTACAAATAAAACACTACCGAGTTAGTTTAAGGGCAGGAGACTATAGCCAAATTAAAATAAAAAGAGGATGCATTCAACTTAACCGTCATTGTTTTTTGTTTATTATCCGCGTCTTATCACCCGTCCGAGCTCTAAATACTTAATTACACTAATGGGTAAAAGGATGATTTAGGTAGAACTGAGAGGAAATCTACCCATACCTTAGTGAGTGGGGGATTGGCAAAATATTCAGGGAAAAACCATGTAAAGAGAATAGAAGATAGCGCCGGATGTAAACAGACATCTGATTGGCTGAGCTTATGACGTCACTCAGTACACGAGCCAGTGCGCTACATTCAGGAATGTATATGGACGACAATCTAAATTGTTAAAAATCAGCTAATAAATTGGAACCTTAAATAATAAATAAATCTTTAAAACCCACACAAATGTCCAACTAACGTCATTACTCTACGTTTTTTTTAAATATGTATGTTTGGCTGTCTTCATATTAAAATATAACTGCTGTTTACTGGGTGATGTAAGCAATGACGTAATCAAATTACTCCAAGTGGCGCTACCTTTATATTCTCTTTACATTGGAAAAAATATCTTCATTACATTCGACCAGGATTTAAACCCCGTCACCTATAAATCAGACTAAATGATAGCTATATGTTTAATCCTAATGTACATCACGGGTACAATCATTGTTAGTATTTTTATATACAGGAGCATAATTTTTCTTCACTAGGGATGTGTAAGGTATAGTAATGTAAAGGTAATGTACTTTAGGAAAAATCTAATATAAATTTTTTAGTTAATTTTCAACACAAATATACACTTAGTTTATTCTTGGAAGTGTAATCACCTAGAACCACATTTTATTTCTTTTGGTAAAATAAATCTACAGCATGGCTTAAAATTAAAATTAAATTACCATTAATAATTAGTAAATAACAATATGTTTACCTTGAAAACATGACAAAATATTTGGACATTAAACCATCGTCCCCAAAAGCTAATTAAATTACACGAGCCTGCGATGGAGAAATTGTTTATATAATTTTAACAATTTTTTTCTATATATTTTCAGGTGCTGAATTCAGAAAAAAAACTATCACATACAATTTTTACATAAATTAAAAATTTAATTTCAAAAGGTGAGAAAAGATAAGAAGGCCATAGTGATAGCTGCTACTTTTACTATTCTAAAGTATAAGGGTACAATATAAAAATGGACCAGGAATGCCAGTTCCTTTGCAACCAGATACATTAAAAGATACAACTATCGACTTTCAAAAGGATGGCCAAGACTATGGTGAGAATTTTCAAGGTGCTTCATATAGTTTAAAATCCCAGGGTTTTTTCACAAAATTAGTTTAATAATTTATCCAGAGAATGTAATGGTACTGTTTTGGACCCCTCTCATATATTCAAAAAGTCATGGATGAAGTGTAATTTTATTTAAAGAACTGTATGTAATTTTTCCCTTTAATACTTCATCCATGGATGATCAGGCGTTTTCAGAAGTAAATTTAATATAATACGTTTTAAGACTTTCTTTCCCTTCGTTCTATTTGAAAATCAGTTGATGAGTTGGCTGCCTTTACCCAATAGGAAGCTAGCCTTCACAACATCAAGTTGCCAGTTCTCCTTTTAGTTGGTTTTAACACTGGTAACAAGGGGTCCAAGAAGCAAGGGGTAGGTCATATATAAGCAGCTTGTGCGTATTGTAATATAAAGAAAACCTCAGTCTGTAACAAGCTCTAGCTCAGGCTCTCCGCGTCATTTCGTAAACGAATAAAAAACTGTATTATTTTAATATTACAATACTGAAGTTGTAATTAACTAAATAAATCGTGTACAACATTAAATCTCTACTAATTTCAACAAATAACCAATAAGTAATCCTACAGTAAGAAATACATACAATCAGATCGTCATAGCCATGTGATACCAAGTGCGCAGTAAGCCATGCACGGGTCATTATAATCATCATCAAAAAAACTTTTATAACTCTAAGACTTAGGTCTTCATAAATATTGTACAAAAGTGTTAAGATGTAGGCCACAGGAAAATTACGTATTGACTTCTGGCAATTCTTTCTTGAGTTATAAAAATATCGGCAAATATTTCATCCCATTTTTACTTTCTCTCTATCTTACAGGTAGAGAAAGTATGGTGATCGTCAAAAAAATCGAACTCGAGATTTTGATGAATCTTGACGTTTCATGACTCTCTGAATCCGAAAAAGTTGTTTTTGAATTTCCGTCTGTCTGTCTGTCTGTCTGTCTGTCTGTACCCCCAACTAGAGCCTAAACTATTTTACCGATTGAGCTGAAACTTGATATCTAGGGTTTTCATAGGGTTGCCCCGAGGGGTTTTTGGAATTGGATATCTACCCCTAGAATTAAGGGTAGTTTACTGAAGGGAAAAAAGAGAAAAAGTCGATTTTCTCAAAATCAGCTATAACGATTTTGATTAATTTTCATTTATAAACATTAATAGATATTACAAACAAAATGGCTACTCTCAATATTTTGGAAAAATCGATTTATCCGGTCTGATGCGTTAATTAACATTTTTTATAATAGCTCCGAAACTATTTGAGATATGAAATTACTTAGCATTACAAATTATATATATATATATATATATATATATATATATATATATATATATATATATATATATATATATTATATATATATATATATATATATATATATATATATATATTTATAATACAAATATTTTATTCGAAACTTATTTTTATAAAATCAATAACTTTCAATCTATACGCAATTATATGATATTTTTAACTTTTTGGACATTAAAGTTTAAGTATTGCGACCGTAAGAAAAAAACTAACCTAAAATGTTGATGGATGTCAACGTCTCATGACCCCCCCGAATCCTAAAAAATAGTCTTTGCAATGCCGTCTATCTGTGTATCTATAAAAACTTAAAATTAAGGGTAGTTTACTGAATGGCGAAAAGAGAAAAAAATTGGTTTTATCAAAATCTGCTCAAACGATTTTGATTAAAATTTGTATCTAGGCGTTGATTAAGATTATAAATAGACTGGCTATTTTCATTTTCTTATGAAAATTATTTTTAGGGTACTTTACAGAAGCGTTAATTTCCGTATCTCCACAACTATTTGAGAAACTAAACAACTTATCATTGCAAAATTGTAGGACTATTAGTAATAAAAAACTTTTATTTGACATACATTTTTATAAAAGCAATAGTTTCTGAGATATTTTCAAATATATTAATACAATTTTGTGAGCTTTAGTTGTAAACATATACTACTTAAGTCTTAACGCAATAATTCTCCAATGTCATAGAGTAATTAAATATAAGTATCTAAAAAAAGTATGTTATTTTTCCTTAAATCTCTTAGGAGAAATGTTTGCATAGCAATGATCTATCTCCATTTTAGACTCAATAGTCAATATTTACATTTTTTATTGGTCAAAATGTATAAATGAATAATTAAATATCAATGCGATGACTTGAAGATCTGCAACACCTTATAAAATGTTATAATTTTAACCAGAAATCGAAATTGTAATACGAAGTGTTGACCCTTGTGGAAGACATTAAACTGTTTGAAATGCTCTTAGATGGACAAAGATGCGCCTATTTTCTCATTGATTCTATATCATTGTATATTATTTTATGCGTGTTCTTATGTGGAGTGGTAATGATACAATGTACATTATTCCGTTCAGAAATCTTACGATATCATAGAAAAAGAGAGAAAGTCTGTGCGGTGCGCCGTACCATTTATTTCACAAGATGTGGACTTGATGTAGTGATATTATTGTACTGATGCAATAGTTAACATTGAGTGCAACGGGGATGAGTGGCAACTCTTTATTCACTCATCGAATAGAAGTGTAACAGCAGTGTTTTTACATAACGTTAGTTGGTATGCTTCAGTCCTAGTTGGTCATTCAGTGCTTCTTAAATACATTTATAGAATGTAGCCTTCAGCTCTCACTAAGATCAACTACAAATCTCACAAATGTATGATAGGTTATTTTAAAATACTGTTCATGCTTCTTGGACACAAAGGATGTACAAAGTACTCATGCTTTTTGTATAATTGGGTCGCTGAGCAAAAGGTAAACTTTGGATCAAAAAACAATGTTTGATTAGGACTGCTTTAAAACCAGAAAACAAAAAATGTTATTCATGAAAGTTTGGTTTATCCCAAAAGAAAGTCCTCTTCCTCCTTTTCAGATCAAACTTAGACTTAAGAAACAGTTTGTAAAAGCTTTGCCAAAAGAAGGAAAGTGTTTTAAATATATGTATTAAATGTTTCAAGGACTGTCAGAAGACAAATTGAAAGAAGGCATTTTTGTCGGACCAGACATTTGAAAGCTCATAAAGGCAATGAATCTGAAACAAAAATGGAAACTGTTGAAAGAGAGACTTAGAATTATTTTAAGAAAGTTGTAAAAAAGATCTTGGGGCACTACAAATGATTCCAAATACAAGAAAATAGTATAAAATATGCCGGAAAAATTCAAAGCAGTAGATCGATCAATTAAGATGCTCTTTAGGAACGTTCATTTTGACTACTTTCTTGAAAACCTTGAAGCAGTTAGTGAGGAGTAAGAGGAAAGATTCCATCAAGATAAAAAGAAGTTGTAACTACAAATACCAGGAAAAATGGAACGTCAACATGATGACAGACTAATGTTGGATGCTGCACCAAGATGGAACGCAATATAAGAAAAGTACCAAACGAAGATTGGAAGGCAAAATCAAAATACTTTATAAGGACTTTAAATATAAATCACATTTTTAACATTGTTCTTTGCTACATTGTTTGTATATAAACATATTTTTTAACCTTTTGTAATAAAATAAGCTTTTCACCAGAATACATATGAATAGGCTGATTTCTGATATATTCACATCCATTTTGGGAAAAATCATGGTCATTTATGAAATAAGCACACCAAATACCTTTAGAATTAGTCAAAGTTGCAGACAATTTTCAGTGACTAATATTTTGAAGGTCTGAGTTATTAATTGGTTGAATGTCCTAACGCGTCATTCTCGC
This sequence comes from Timema podura, assembly GCA_033556935.1. NCBI lineage: Eukaryota > Metazoa > Arthropoda > Insecta > Phasmatodea > Timematidae > Timema > Timema podura. The sequence goes on along the minus strand of JAVRXN010000009.1, from coordinate 122,525,119 downwards.
CTCGCAATAGACTGAACTACCGATGGCGTTGATTGAGGATCTAATTCCGTTCGCGAGTTCCGAGGGTTTTTCCTATATGGTTTTCCAATCTCCCTCCCTACATATGTGTGCATACACTTCATCCAAATGAAACCTTCCTTATACCTAGCACACTAGCGTAGTCGATGATTATTCATATAAACCGAGAGGGCAGTAAAAAAAAAAGTTTAATATATTGTAAGCTACGAACTAATCTGAAAATATTTTTAATTTTATAGTAAAATAAAAAATCATTACATTTTACTCAAAATAATAATGGATCCCACGGTTAATAAAAATAGTATGATGCGTTAAACTCACACATTAAAAAAACTTGCTTATTTTTCGCGATCTGAAAATCTAAGGTCTCTGGTTATGTGATATGAAAGCTGCATAAGAGCCCGACACAAATCATCCTCAACCTAAAATGTCTCTGTTGGACTCACATAAAGGTAAATAACATAACGAAGTTATTAATTATCCACGATTAATGTGTATGGCCACTGATATAATTACATGCATTAGTATGCAACCACTTGAAATTTTACTGTGGTTGCGTACAAATTAATATCTATTAGTAATGCAAAGTAGCAAATTTTACACAGGTACACATAAAATATTTCAAGCAAAGTTAATTAATTATTTAATTATGTGTCTCGTTTACAATCGATACAATAAACAATGTAAAATGAATTACAAAAGTAAATTAAGCACAGACGTAAACCAGTTAAGCGTTGTAAATTTGTGTGTGCAGGTCGCTAAACATTTCCAGCTAATGTGAATTATTTATTATTATAAATATTAAAATGTGTTTGTATTCAAATAAATGTAATATTATATGTTGCGGTTAAGCTCTGGTTAAATTGAAGATAAAGTTAACTAAAGCCTTAACATCACCAGATAAATAAAGGACATTATTATTATTATTATTATTATTATTATTATCATTATCTAGCTATTATGTTTTTTTTATCATTTTATTATAAGTGCTTGTGTGGTACTTGTGTACTTTACATTTCTGTCATGTCATAGGTCTCACGACTGTTGGCCAGCATAATAATAAATGAAATAGTGATTATTATTATTATTATTACTATTATTATGTGTTATACTCAACTGTGTACTGTAGGTCTACACTGTGTTTTTAATATGGCTGGTAGTATTTTGCGTTCACATTATGAATACACAGTGTCAATTAGTACAAGACTCATAAAACTAGCATAACGTAGGGCGAGTATCCCATTACTACACGCATCCTCTGTTTAACCTGAACGATAGCGACGATTACCTTACTGCTATGGTGAGTCTTAAAAGTTAAGGTCATAGTGTAATTCACCCGCTTCGGTGGCCGAATTATCTGAGACATTCCGCTTGAAATTTACTAAACTGCCTATGACAGGGAAATCAGAGTTCGAATCCCAATCGGGTGTACTATATGTGTTTTTTATTTCCTAAATGGGTTTACACTCTTCTTACACGTAAATGCGGGTACACCTCCTCTAAATTCAGCTAAACTCATATCTACCACTTAAGCGTAATTAGTAGATAGGCGCATAGTTTCCCTCCTCCCGACACCTGATGACCGAGTCCCGAGTACCTATCCCTTCCTGCCTATATACTCGCCAGGTGGGCGGAAGACAGGAGAGATGGTCCCGGGAGGGACAGCCACCGTTGGCGGGAGGAGGGTTTTGGCTTGCATCTTTATTTAACACTCATAATTACATTAATATATACAGGTAGTACAATAATTCTGTTAGTACCGTAGAGATATCGAAGTATCCTGCCGTGTTTGCCTCTGATGACAGGAGCTGTTGCAATATACTTCTTGACGGGATTTCCGCAGGGTTGAGCTCCGACTGGATCCATATAGTGTCCCATTCTGTTTCCCGGAGCTCATTTGCTATGAACATGTGAAGATTCCTGATGGCGGTGGGTGTTGTTGAATATCAGCCCTCGGCCCATGATGATACTGTCAAAGGTGGTGATGCTGTCGGTTCCTAGTCCTATCGCAATTGGGTTTCTTTCCTTCGTCTCCCAGTGTAGTCCTAATAAGCTGGCTGTGACCTCAGCTTGGTTGATTTCTGTTGGGTTTATGAAGCGTTGTACCATCGCTGCTGGAACTGTTGGGTTGAAAGCCGCTACTGACCAGGGGGTCGTGTCTGTAAAGATGGTCATAGGTTGTTCCTCTGCCAGCTTCCAGATACACCGGGTCCATCTTGGCAACGATAGTAGGTGGAGGGCTAGGTCGGGACACCTGTGATATATCCGGCCTGTGACATAGCCAGGCCATCGCAGGTTGTACCCGACCCAGCTGAATTATCCTGCAATTCTAGTAACTTCTTTGTCGTTCACCTTCCGAAGGCTGCGGAGCAGGATAATGGCTTGGTCTTGTGATGCCGATGTCAGTTGTAGTTCCTTGCTGAGGGTGTTGATCCTAAATCCTAAGTAGGTTATTTCTCTAACTAGTTTCGTTGATGATTTAGCGTGATTTATACTCAGTCCCAAGGTTTGCAGCAGTTCCGGTACGTGATGTAGTTCTTCTCTGTCCGGCCCATAGAATAAGAAGTCGTCCAGGTAGATGATGCTCTTGGTGGATGGTAACACTTCTTCTATGGCCCACGCTGCTTCTGTAGAGACTCGTTGTAATACTGATGGTGAGCGTGCATGTCCCTTCGGTAGTATGGTCATCCGATACTTGTTGCCTTTGTAATAGACTCCTAGGTTTCTTCCTGATGGTAGGTCTATTGGTATCTGGTAGAAGCAGGCTTGTAAGTCAATCTTCCACATATAGGAGTCCTTGGGAATAGAGGTAAGGGCTTTACCCTCTGATTGGAGCGTGAACACTGGAGTATTGATGAAGCTTGTCTATGGGGATATGTCTTGTATAACACGTACTTTTCCGTTTGACTTAGGAATTCGGAATAGTGGAAATGCGTCCGTAACGCGGTCGTCCTTCACGAGCAGGCCGGTGTTAATCAAGTCCTCTATTATAATGTCCATTTCTGGCGATGAGCGTGTTCTAATGAACACGTGTGGAGCGTCAGCTGGTTGTGGTAGATGAGCCCCTCCAGTAATCGTGTCGAACCTTCGCTTGTTATTCCAGTGTACCGGTTTGATGGCCTCCACCGATGGGGATTCGTATGTACAGTCATTGATGTTAATGACCATTTGGTTTGGCCTCACAAAATATGTCTTGCAAGTTGGGACCTAGGTGTGGAAAGGGCGATACGCCATCTAGTTCTCCTATTGATCCTTCTTCATCAATGGTATCTTCTGAAGCCGAGTCTCTTGCCTTTATCGGGCGATGTGGTCATGCCTAGACCGTAGGTGGGTGTGGGTCCTCGCTGTCAACTATGTCGATGCCCAAATCCTGGATAATGTCCTCGAGTGTGTTGAACGTGGATATCTTAGGCTGGATCATTGTGGCTTTCTCACACCAAGACTGTAGTTCGTCAATTGATGGTAGCGGGTATCCCCAGGTATCCGTGGTCTGGTCCGTGTCCTGGGCTTCGTCGGCAGAGAGGTTTTCGATGCACGGTGGTAAGCAGCCTTCCCAGATGTCCTGTTGTCACTCCCTCACGTCCTCAGTACATCCGATCGAGATTCGAACTTCGATCTTCCCGTCATCGGCAGTCTATTACATGACACAGTAAATATTGCATGCAGAAATAATGTCAACTACTTGAATAATGGAAGGGGGAGACCAATGATACGCGTCATCAGTCGTTATCTTGACGTTCTGGCGTGTACACTCCGGTCAGCGTATCGAGAGGAGTGCGTAAGTTTGATAGTTAAGACTTTCAGCCGTATGATCTGCAAGACCATGTGTTGAACTGCTATCACTTTTGGAGATCAACATTTTCATAAAAAAAACCTTTATTTTTAATTTATTTTTATTTTAATAATTTTTCCAATATTGAAACACAAACTAATGAAAATAAACGTTTAGATTTTTTTGCGTTCACTTCATAAATCAAGATGGCAAACCAGATGAAGCAAGGATGGTTAATGATATCATACACACCGTGTTTGGTTGTGTTTATACACATATCTGTTTAGAAAATAAAAACGTTTTATTTTGAAACTAATATTTTGTATGGCTCTTTCTCTAAGCTATGAAAAGATATTTATTTATTTTGAATTCCATTTATAAAAAATTAAAACTGTGAATTTAATAATTTTTATTTTTTTTTAGCGCACTATAATATCCCTTGTTGCCACAACAGCGAAACAAAAAAGATAATCATTTTATGATATATTTTGCTATTTCAATAAGATACGAAAAATCCACGGTACGCTAGTCCTTAAGTATTATTAGAAGCTTTTATTAACCCTTTGATTAATAATATATTATTATAAGAAAATAATAATAATAATTTCCAAATAGGTTAACATTAGTGACGTTCAATATTCGCAATAACAATCCTCTGCCAACTTTCAGTTACCACCACTCCAATGGCGAATGGACGAATTTTTATCAGCCAGAGTTAAATCAGAGTCCCTCTTAAAACTCGTGTCTGGTCCCTCTGTCCACTAAGCCACGGAGACGGACCACACATTACACCGTTTATTTGATTGATACTCGGGCTTCAACCACTTTTTTTTACACGTTCCAAAAATCTCTACGTGGGCGGAAACGCAAAATGCCATTAAAACCACGATACTCAAGTTCCCCGAATGGATCCATCCAGTGTCATCCGTGACACTGTGGGCGCATAGGGGGGAAGAGGGGGTGAGATTAAACTCCCAATAAATCACGTTTGTCAGTCCTCGATTGGAGTAGAAGGGGGGGGGGGGGTGAACGGTCAAGCCAGGGCCAACAGAACTCGGCGTCGTATTGAGATAAGGGCGGACACTGCGAATCATGACCAAAATAAATAGCTCGTTCAACTTTTTCACACGATCAAACTTGATTTTTATATATATTTTTTTGTAAATTACAGTGGAGAATACCACCTCCTCCCTACCCCACTCTCCCCTCCGCGAATCATTGGAAGCACCGTTAGATTCTAAAAAAAAAGTCTCATGTAATTTGATAAACGAGTCCTTTTCGCTGGGTTTTGAAGAAAATATTAGGCTATCAATATTTTTCCTTTCTTTTTTCCATCGCTCTACAAGGTATCCCCATGTTATTAGCGTTTACTAATGTAAAGTATTCAAAGAATACTTGAAGGATAATAAAGGGGGATGAAAATAGTTTTTTTAGTCTTTTAAAATATGTTGATATTTTAAATACGTTAAGTTTAGCTAACATCAATTTAATAGCGCTGATGAGAAATATATAGTGTTAAACATGATTTATTGATATTTTTAATAATGATATCTGTACTTAGAGGTAAAGGAATTATATCAAAATTATCTTAGTATGGTACATTTACATATCTCAACTCCCTCTTTCAAATAAAGAATAATAAAGCCACAAGTAGTAATAAATATTACCAACTAAAATAGCATGAGCTGTACTGTATTAAGTCCTACTTATGGTGACAATACAACTTCATTACATTTAAAAAATATAGTAAGTGCAACTTGAACTTAATTTAGCTTTTGATAAAAAATACATTCTACTTTCTTAAGTCTAAGTTAGTGTAAAATCATGAATATGAATATGAATATAACCTCATTTATAGGATATAGTAATCTATAATGTTATCATAGTTGTTAGTTTAGGTAATTATTATTTATGTACCCTGAATAAAATAATATTCTACTAGCAGACGCGATAGAAAAATTTGGGCAGCCATATCATTCGCAAATTACATGATTTGTATGTTGAAGAATCCTATAATCAGTAATTAAGGAAGCTAAAGAATTTAGATCTATCAAAGCCTTCAATAAGGATTTCAAAATTTCCTTTCATTTACACTCATTTACAATGAAACCTGTGACCTTAACAACATTTAAGGGTCGGCTTTAAGATGTCACCCACCTCGGTGGCGTAGTTAGCTAACGTACTAGCTTTGTTCTGAGCTATACTGCCGGGGATGGGGAGCTCGAGGTTCTAATCTCGCTTGGGTGAAATGGGAGTGGTTTTTTCCTAAATGGTTTACCACTCTTCCTCCACGCAAGTGTGGCTCACATCCTCTATATTCAACCTTCCCATTTCTTAAACCTATAAGTGTAATTAGTACTTAAGCGTAAAACCCAAACGGATAATAAGACGCGGTGCTAAGTATTATTATTACTACTACTATTATTTAATATATGTCACCAAAAGAGGAGAAATTATTGATTATTATAAGTGATAGCAGTAGATCACATAACTTTATGTATGAAATAATACGTGAAAGTAGATCAATTAACTTTTCTAGCTTTCAGATAAGATTATTCCTATCTCAAGAGTTAATATTTAAGAAAGCTTTGGACACAAAGATTCAAATCATGATCTCATATAAGAGTCCTGGTGCAGTTTTTATGGCCTTGGCAATGACTAAAGAAGTGTTGAGGATTTGTTTTGCAGTTGGTTTCACTTGTATTTAAGTATTCTATTTAGGTTTTATATTTAATAAATGTTTTTTATATTAAAATGAAAGCGTTAATTGAACAAGTCAAACCTTTACCTCCTAAATTTTCTTCATCTTCTAAAACAGCTGCTAACAGCATCTTTTTTTACTCAGTACTATAACCTGAACTCAAAAAAGAAATTTTGGAGACCGCCATCATAACTAAACTTCACTGGAGCAGACCAAAAAGAAACAACACTGAATTCTGGAGTGAAAGGAGGGGCCACGGCTTAGCTTAGCTTAGCTTAGCATTCTGTGTGTATCGGCCTTTAAATATAGATATATAAAATAAATGGTACGGTGCACCGAACAGAATTTCTCTCTTTTTTCCTGAAAATAAATATATTTCTAAAAACTCATAGGATTTGTGAAACGAAATATTATGCATTGGTGCCAAAACACTCCATCAAAGAGCAATCATGAAATAATATACACTGATACAGACACATTGAGAAAAGAGGAACATCCATGTCAACCAGAGAGCATAGCAACCAATTTCAAATTTCAAATACCTTATTAAAAAATATATATATGTGTGTGTGTGTGTTTTTAATGTTAAACACTGTCTGAATACAAAATCTGATCAAAATTCTTAAAACAAATTCTGAGAGAAATTGATTTTTTCTATTTTTGCCTTTCAGTAAACTACCCTTAATTTTAGGGTTAGATATAGGTTTTCAATAACTCCTTAGGGTAACCTTAGGAAAACTCTAGATACCGAGTTTTAGCTCAATCGGTAAAATATTTCAGCTCTATGTTAAGATACAGACACACAAATGGGATCGCGAAAACACCTTTTTTTGTTTTAGGGGTCATAAAACGTCAACATTTATCAAAATATTGATTTAAATTTTTTTGACGATCACAATACTTCTCTATCCGAGGGGTCGAGAGAAAGTATTTAATTTTTTACTAAGCACCGCGTCTTACTACCTGTTTGGGCTATACGATTAAGTACTAATTACGCTAATGGATTAGGAATTGTGAAGGTGAAATTTAGATGAAGTAAACCTGCATTTGCTTGGAGGGAGAGTGGAAAAACATTTAGGTAAAACCACCCCCATTCACCCGACAGAGATTCTAACCGCCATCTCCCCGTTCTCGGTGGTCTGGATCAACACGAAACTAGCGCGTTAGCTAACTACGCCACCGAGGCGGGTGAGAGAAAGTAAAATTACACAGCTTCTTATTTTATTTATCTACGCAGTAGTCTTAGAACATTTTTTACTTTCTCTCAAACTCTCTGAGAAAGGAGTATTGTGATCTACAAAAAAAAATCTAATTGTACTCGAGATTTTGATAAATGTCAGCGTTTCATGACCCCCTGAAACCAAAAAAATTCGTTTTCATGATGTCGTCTGTCTGTCTGAATGTCTGTGAGTCTGTATTTCGGCCTAGAGCCTAGCCCAATTTACCGAACGTGCTCAAATTGGGTGTCTAGTGTTTGCATATGGTTCCCCCGAGGATTTTTGGAATTAAATATAAAGCCCCTAACCCTGAAATTAAGGGTACTTTATTGAAGTGCAAAAAGATTAAAAAAAACCTATTTTATCAAAGTCTGTTATACTGATTTTGATTAGAATTTTATCTAAGCACTGTTTAGCATTTCAAACTTAATTGAAATTATCATTTGCTTATCAAAATGACTTTGACTAACATAAATTTACAATGTCGATCATATCTGCGCAACTATTTCAGATACGAAATAAATTATCATTGTAAAGTCTTAGTATTATTAAATAATATTAAAATATTGAATTCAAAATATTTTTTTTCAAAATCAACAGTTTATGAGCTAAAAGCAAATAGTTATTTTTTTAAGGTCTTTGAAAATTGAAATTGATTGCTATGCTCTTTGGTGGAAAAAGATGTTCCTCTTCTCTCAATGTTTCTCTAACAGTGTATATTAAATTATTTAATCAATTTTATTTTATTTGGTTGAGTCTCTATGCAACAATGTATATTGCGAGTTTTTAGTTTATGTCTCTATTTTAAAATAAAGAGAGAGAAAGTATTTTTGGTGCATCAAACAATTTATTTATTTAATTTGAATACTTCAAATTAGAACTGTGCAAGTAAGAAATTCTCACTTCGAGTCGAGTTTGAATGAAAATCACGTTTATTTTAGTTCGAGTATTATAAAGTATTATTTGTACAAGAAATATTTCAAGTTGAATTTTTTTAATATTTCCATGCATAAGCCATAAATAAGTACCAAAAATTGTAATCACATTTATTTGTGAAAAAATCAAAATCATACAAATTCGAATTTTTAAATAAATTTAATATAGCCCTACAATTTTATTTTTACTGGAAAAAAGGAAATATTGAGGGATTCTATTTGTTATGGTATTATATCTTAAAATTAAAAATATTAATTAGGCTAAGTTAGGAATTTTTCGAGAAAAAAATTGAACATTCCGAGTAAGTACTAAAATTTTTAGAGTTTTGTAAAAAATCTTCTAGTCGAGTTCAAGCAGTGACTAGAACTCAACTCGAACTCGAATTTTCGAGTGCTTGCATATCCTTACTTCAATAAAAACTGTTTTCACCATAATATAAAAAATTTAACAGTTATTTAGATAAAGTAAACTAACTGTATCCATATAAAACCGGTTGCTCTCTAAGGCTGTGAATCCTTGTCTCTTACCTTACATGACAAAAACAAATATAGGATGTTTGAAAACAAGGTGCTTAGGAAGATATTGGGTCCAGAAAGGAATAATGATACTGGGGAGTGGAGGAGGCTACATAACGATTAGTCACATACCTTGTACTCATCACAAGACATTTTTAGGATAGTCAAGTCTCGTATATTATGGTGGTGAGGACAAGCAAGGCGAATGAAAGAATCTAGAACCTTGATCAGGGTTTTGATTGGCAAACCAAACGGGAAGAGACCGTGGAGAATACCTAGACGCAGATGGAAGGAAAACATTAGAATTGCTGAAAGAGATAGGGTGTAATTAAGTGGACTGTATAAAACTAGCTTAATATAGGGACAGTTGTCGTAAGTGCGGCAATGATCTCTCGAGTTTCTAGTGCCATAGATCAGGGGTCCCCAATTACTTTTGATGGAGGTCCGTTTTAAAAACTAGACATACCTTCGTGGTCCGGCAAAATTTTAACAGTGACTCAAGTTCAAGCCCTATAGGAATATAATACTTCAAAAACATGATTTTCCTTCCTTTAATTATTTCACTTATTTATTATTTCTGGCTTTCCATGTCTACTACCCACCCACCACTGAAATAGCATTATTTCTTCTCTTTATCGCTATTTTATATAGGTCCTTAAAAATGTATCTGCGGTCCGGATGCGGATCGCGGTCCGCCATTTGGTAACCACTGCCATAGAATAAGTAAGTAATAATTCCTTAAGCGTAGGAAACTGATTTCCTCCTGATAGAGATCCTGTAACAATTCTCTAAGTATGGGAAACTGGTTTCACAGCTGATTGTTTTAGTTTGGAAAAGTAATTTATTTTAATATGTTTTGAATCAAAGTTATAAAATACAGTGCATCCAAATATAAAACACCAAAACTCTCTTGAAAAGAGCTGCTACAATTTGTTACTACTTATCAATAAATAACAAGACATTTTTTACATCATTTCTCTGTAAATCTATGGCAACTTCTAGGCAGTGATAATAAATTATTAGGGAGTTTAATTCGTAATCAGGGATCAACGTGGGTAAACAAACTTAAAGGCAGGGAAGAGAAGGGCAGAGTAACAAATTTACTTTCGCGTCGATACAGCCATAAATTGCGAAAGTTGGAGGGAGATGGCTCTCCAAGAAATCCGCAAGAGATGGCATTGTGAGAAATGGGCTGGTTAACCAATCCTGGAACTTAGCAGCTGTGACAGAATGTAGATACTCAGCTAACCTTGAATACATTACTTTCAAGAAATGATAGAGATTGACCCAGTCTATTCAGATGAAGCAATGCCTCGCCCTTAATTTATTTTCTAGAAGATGAAATAATCACTAGCGATCCTTTTATTGGGTGGGGGTGCCCTTTTTAAACGATTTGTATTTAGGAAGTGACACTGAGCTGTCTCTGAAGAACCATAACAGGTTTGATGATAGTCCTAATCCAATTTCTTATCGCTGAAAAATAATGGTACGACACATACGACGTACACTTTATCATAATTATAGGCTACTAGAGTTGTGAGCAAAATTTTCATAAATATGTTATCAGTAGTCTACGACTTCATAAGTTTTCTTCAGAAAAGCATTTGTTTTGATAATCATTTGAAACACTTTTCAGATATATATCTTGAACAAATTGTTATAGACAATTTGAAAACTTCAAACTCTAAATTATAAGTCATCAGTAAACTACACTCAAATTATTATATTTTCTAAAAAAGAACATTAATTTATCATGTATATCCCTATAATCCATTTGGAACAAAATATTACCAGCCATTTTATAAAATAATAATTGTAGAATTTTCAAAAATTACCATAAGTAACTATCATTAATTTGCGTTAGAATTAAAATCACGATTTGGTCTTAAGTTATGACGATATAACAAATAAATATCAAGTATGAATGAATCCATTTAACATTTTCAGCTATAGTCCTAAATCTTACACATACGTACAGAACTATGATAGATAATTTTGTGAGTTCGCAGGCTCATAAAATGCCAAGCTCCATCATAATCTATAGAATTATCAATACGTCATCTGTATGAGAGAGTAAAAAAGTCACAGGTTGTATATTAGAATTATTAGAAATATGCAAATTAAAATTTGTAAATAGCCACGTGTTTATATTCTATTTTACCAGTGATACACCCATTAATCTTCTTTGAGAACCACCGTTTTGACACTTGTCCGTGAATTAATTGAATTAATAATTACAATAAATGTACAGTAATTATAACAATTCTATGTCGATTTCAAACAAGCGCATATAAGTCGATTCATTAGTAGTAGTAGTAGTAGTAATAGTAGTAGTAGGTAGTAGTAGTAGTAGTATGTAGCGTAGTAGTAGTGTGAGTAGTAGTAGTAGTAGTAGTGTAGTAGTAGTAGTAGTAGTTGTAGTAGTAGTAGTAGTAGGGTGTAGTAGTAGTGGTAGTAGTAGTAGTAGTGGTAGTAGTAGTGGAGTAGTAGTAGAGAGTAGTAGTAGAGTGTAGTAGTGTAGTGGTAGTTGTAGTAGTGTAGTAGTAGTGTGTAGTAGTAGTAGTGTAGTAGTAGTAGTGAGTAGTAGTAGTAGTAGTAGTAGTAGTAGTGGTAGTAGTAGTAGTGGTAGTAGTATAGTGTAGTGTAGTAGTGGTAGTAGTAGTAGTGTAGTAGTGGTGGTAGTAGTAGTAGTGTAGTAGTAGTAGTAGTGGTAGTAGTGTAGTGGTAGTAGTAGTAGTGGTAGTAGTAGTAGTAGTAGTAGTAGTAGAGTGGTAGTAGTAGTAGTGTAGTAGTAGTAGTGGTAGTAGTAGTAGTGGTAGTATGTAGTAGTGGTAGTAGTAGTAGTGTGTAGTAGTAGGTAGTAGTAGTAGTAGTATGTAGTAGTAGTAGTAGTAGTAGTATTTAGTAGTAGTGTGTAGTAGTAGTAGTGTGTAGTAGTAGTGTAGTGTAGTAGTAGTAGTGGTAGTAGTAGTGGTAGTAGTAGTAGGTAGTAGTAGTAGTAGTTAGTAGTAGTGTAGTAGAGTAGTAGTAGCGGGTAGTAGTAGTGGTAGTAGTAGTAGTAGTGGTAGTAGTAGTAGTGTAAGTAGGTGGGTAGTGTAGTAGTGGTAGTAGTAGTAGTGGTAGTAGTAGTGGTAGTAGTGTAGTGTGAGTAGTAGTAGTAGTGGTAGTAGTAGTAGTAGTAGTAGTGGTAGTATAGAGTAGTAGTAGTAGTAGTAGTATAGCAGTAGTGGTAGTATAGCAGTAGTAGTAGTAGTAGTGGTAGTAGTAGTAGTAGTGGTAGTAGTAGTAGTGTAGTGGTGGTAGTAGTAGTAGTGGTAGTGGTGTAGTAGTGTAGTAGTGGTAGTAGTAGTAGTGGTAGTAGTGGTAGTAGTAGTAGTGGTAGTAGTAGCGGTAGTAGTAGCAGTAGTAGTAGTAGTAGTAGTAGTAGTAGTAGTAGTAGTGGTAGTAGTAGCGGTAGTAGTAATGCAGTAGTGTAGTAGTAGTAGTAGTAGTAGTAGTAGTGGTAGTAGTAGTAGGTGGTAGTAGTAGTAGTGGTAGTAGTAGTGGTAGTAGTAGTAGTGGTAGTAGTAGTAGTGGTAGTAGTAGTAGTGGTAGTAGTAGTAGTGGTGGTAGTAGTAGTGTAGTAGTAGTAGTGGTAGTAGTAGTAGTAGTGGTAGTAGTAGTAGTAGTGGTAGTAGTAGTAGTGGTAGTAGTAGTAGTGGTAGTAGTGTAGTGGTAGGTAGTAGCGGTGTAGTAATAGCAGTAGTAGTAGTAGTAGTAGCGGCAGCAGTAGTAGCAGCGGTAGTAGTAGTGGTAGTAGTAGTAGTAGTAGTGGTGTAGTGGTAGTAGTAGTAGTAGTAGTAGTAGTAGTAGTGGTAGTGTGGTAGTGGTAGTGGTAGTGGTAGTGGTAGTGGTAGTGTGTAGTAGTAGTAGTAGTGGTAGTGGTAGTAGTAGTAGTGGTAGTAGTAGTAGTAGTGGTAGTGGTAGTAGTAGTAGTAGTAGTAGTAGTAGTAGTAGTAGTAGTGTTGGTGGTGGTACCTACACCGATGGTCACTCGGCTTAAGGAGCCAGGCTCGCAAAAGACTGAATTGTAGATTAATGGAGTCATCAATTGCTAAAACATGGCCGACTTCACCGTGGTTTTCACATCCTCTCACCACTATTATGTTGATGCAATTCCTCTAATTCTACCCTTTCTTTGATTACCCTTAATTAGGGCGTTAATAAACTTCGTGTTAAATGTAATGATAATAATAAAATAACACCACGATGGGTGAAAATCGGAGTGAACCACATCATTAATTTAAAGAAGCGCATAGGTGCAAATAGCTCTTAACAGTTGTTCTTAGTCACATTAATAAACCACGAGTGTTTCGGAGCTCATCCACGTCAATCACCAGTGAAAATTGGGTCAAGTATCAATTATTTGTTGTTTCAAGTATGGTTACTAGAGAGAATCAATGCAAGTTTTCAAACTAGAGGTTTTTAAAACAATCAATGTTAATTTGTTTTATGTTTTTTAATAATATTCAGTTTAAAAATGTATTAACACTGTATTTTATATTTCTATGTTTCAATTTTTTGACATAAAATATGTTTAAATTTTGTGAGTAGTAAAACATATTTTTTTCAGTGAACAATTGAATATAGAATGGTTTAAATTGTTGTCAAACACACACCCTTTTCTAATCCCCTTCCCCACAGTTTTACCCCATCCCATGCCATTCACAGATAACGTAATATAAACGATTTAAATAGTAGTTGGTTTGTCGTGCAAATAGAGTATTTCGTGTTTTCATACAGATACAACGATTGCTTTGTCTATATTCAGGAGAGAGAGATAGAGAGATACAAAAAAAACTAATACATTGGGTGAGAGTTTAGAAGAGCTAAAATACATTGTGGGGGGAGGACGAACATTGAAGGGGAACAAAAATTAAGTTAACGTTTATATGAACAAAAATAATTACTATTTTTTCCACAAAGCCATTACCTTAACGAAGAGGAACTCCCCCGCTCCCCTCCCCTCACTCAAGACCATTTAGTATTTAATAGACAAAATGTAATTCTCTTGGCGCGGTCACGCAAAGTTGACTAAATGGGTGAAGAACCCAATTAGCTGTATAAATAAAGCAGGAAAAATAAATTGTTACATTAATTATAAATAATTATAATAATATTAATAATGAATAGTGAAATATAATGGGGGATTCCCGCGTTCATTCCTGACATGAGTGTTGGCACGCTCGGTATTTTATTACCCGTCACGGCTATCCGGATATTTATACTTAGGTCCTATTTTCATCAGCGGTACTGTAACGATACAGTAACGATACGATGACGATATAGTTACGATATGGCAGTCAATCACGGTCGTTTACATCAGCGTACTGTCACGATACAGTAACGATACGATGACGATATAGTTACGATATGGCAGTCATCACGGTCGTTTACATCAGCGACACTGTCACGATACAGTAACGATACGATGACGATATTGTTACGATATGGCAGTCACACGGTCGTTTACATCAGCGGTACTGTCACGATACAGTAACGATACGATGACGATATAGTTACGATATGGACAGTCATCACGGTCGTTTACTTCAACGATACTGTCACGCTACAGTAACGTACGATGACGATATAGTTACGATATGGCAGTGATCACGGTCGTTTACATCAGCGATACTGTCACGATACAGTACGATACGATGGACGATATATTTACGATATGGCATCATACGGTCGTACATCAGCGACACTGTCACGATAACATAACGTGACTTTTTGTACGAATATATTACGATTTGAGCAATGATCACGGTCGTTTACACAGCGACAACTTGTCACGATAACAGTAAACGAACAGACGGATATCAGTAATCGATAGGGCAATGAGATCACGTTCGTTCCCATCAAACGATTACTGCAACGTATACACTCGATACAGGGACGATACAATTTCGCTCGATGGCTTTCAGTAAGTTGGGGTCGTACTCACTGCTTGTAACAAGTGCTGAGTAGAATTAAAAACATGCAGTTTTTCAAATGTATATTTACTTTTAGAGCAACTATTTTGGATGATGAGAACAAAGCCATTAAATTGAACAGGGAATAAAATCTTCCAGTAAAAGGAGACAAATTTGGATGCATCCAGTAACTCTGGATCGACAAGTGGGAGAAGTTTTTTTTTAACTTGTACCCTAGTCTCATGAAGGACGAAAAAAAATTATTCGAAAATGATCATGGTATACGGGATATAATTGAAAATGTTTCCCTTTTACATGACCCCAGTCAGAGGTTTCTAATTTTCTTTTGGAAATTTTAAAGACAATTGAGTGTCGACGATGTAGACAGTAGGCTGTGGGTAGAACGTCTTTCTAGAACACTCTAGAGTTCCGGGGGCGATATTATATAATACAGATACGATAACGGTATGGTAAAATATTCTCTCAGCGTAAGAGCTAGGCTGTACCGTGACTGTATCGAGGTTGAAGCGTCATCGTTGATGTAAACAGTCACATTCAAAACAATGGACATACTATTATCTTGTTTTTTTACGTGTTAACGGTGATTGTATAGTCACTACTTAAATTTGAAATGAGTGGAGAGGGGGTAAACCTTTTAGGAAACGCACTCTAATACGCCATGTTGGATTAAAGCACCGACCTCTCCATCACGGTAAACCAACGAGACAAGACGACGCTTTTGTTTTAATTCTTACCTGTGTGGGTCATTGATTAAAAAAAACTAAAATAAACATAGCTAATCGAAATTTTAACGCAGTTTTTGTGGATGTGTATTTTAATTTCAATCCGGTTATCAGAAATGTTGAGTATTTTCAGGACACAGATCAGAGAGTTGAAGTTAAGGAAGCTTATGAAAATTCGCTTGTAAGGAGGGAGAAAATAGTATGGTAAAATAACCCAAAAGGTACCCGATCAGTATTCGAACCAAGTCAAATTTTTACATCCAGGGCCCCAAAATTCAGGTGTTCAAACCACTAAACCAAAGTTTTCTTATCACCAAATAGAGTTGCTTCATCTAAAGTTCGAGTTTAGGGGACGCGAAAAGAGATCAGTGTTTTTGCAGTTTTTATATCAAAACATTTTGGTCAAAATAAATCAAGTATTGCTCCAGTGGAAGCTTAGAGTTTAATTTTCTTCGCGTGGTGATCTCAACAGTTCTTGAATATCTGACAAGGGTGTTCTGAAATGTACAGTACCTAATGACTTTTCCAACTCATTAAAAAAGTTGATAAACTAATGAGGCTATGCTCATGACATATATTCAAAAACTTTTGATATTAGAATGCTAAGAAAGCTTAACTATGTTTATACTGAAGAAATATTTTATTTATTTGGTAAAAAAAAGTTTTACTATAAAAATGGTTAAAACCCTGATCTTTTCTCGCGTTCCCTACGCGCAAAATGAATGTCTTCGTTAACTTTCATTGCCTTTAAGCAACATTAACACCACCGGAGAACTCGACTGACGTACTCAGTCAACTATTAACCGAGAGGTCAAAATTCGATTAGAATCCCCGCCGAGTGTATCGAGGTGGTTTTTAACAAGCCTATTTATTTTTACTGTGGTTTTACCGTTAAACCTAGGTACAAGATCTGGGTATTTTCCTTAAAATCCCACATCCTCCCTCTGAATTCTTAAACTAGTGTATGCTTAGGGAGTGACCTGGGGTCTAGGGGTAAGGTGTCGGACTTCTGTGCTAGGGGTCCGGGGTTCAATCCTCGGTCCAGGCACAGATTTATCTGATTGCCAAACCCTTCCTTCCCCTCTGACAAGTCATTGTGAATGTGTGGAATGTTAGGCCTCCACCGTGGTTCGGATTCCACGATTAAACTGTAGGTCCTCCATTTCATCTCACAATCACCCTACCATTACATATTAGCGTAAGTGCGTATAACCCGAAACGCGGTGCTAATAAAAATAACATGATTGGCCGTGTATGGCTCAAACACGCTACCGCTTTTAAAGCTTGTCACTTTAAATCACCTACAAATCATCAGCGGTCCTGTACATCACGCCTGCCGTGCATTAGTGGTATGTACAGTTGAATCATGACCCGGTTAGTGGTCACGTGTTCATGTCTGTGAGTTGACATTACCTTTATATGACATGCATGCGGTGGGGGAGGGGGGGTCTACGCACGAACGTCATCAGGTCTGGTTTCGGTGTAAGCTATTGAACCGCAATGCGTGATGAGAGGGGTACTCAAGGGAGGTGGGGTTGGGGGGTAGAACATGGTTAGTAAGTCTGATGACCACGTATTAAACTGAGTCACATTTCCCTCAGTATTGTTGCTAAAAGTGATAGCGGCAAGATTAGTTCATAGCCCGCGGGTGGGACGGACCATGGCCCGCGGTGGTAGACAGGGGTTCAATCCTTGGGGGGATGAAGGAAGGGGATGATGAAGCTCCGCTCCTTCCCTCGCATGACGCTATTTCAACTCATCACAAGAGAATTCTGCTGCTGCACTTCTTAAGGGGGGCGTTAATAACAGTGATTTTGCAAGTTTTTATTTCAAAAATTTTTAATCTAAATAAACTGTTGAAAGAAGAGAAACAGTTTCCATTAAATTCCAGGACACCCCTGACCATATTAATATTAATGTATTAACGGTATACAGGCTATACACACTAATGGGAGTAGAGATCAGGATGGTAAATATAGTCACATTTTTTGTCGAGGAGGAAAGTGAGATGTATATTAACCCCGACCTCCCCATCAGACGCGACTGACACTTTTGTACACGTGGGTGTTAATTTTTTGTTTTAAGTTTATATATCCTTTCGCCAGTAAAGCTATTGTACTTTCTATTTGATAAGTGCTTGATATTCAAACTACCAATAAAATCCTTTAGTCTGTTCCAGTCAAGGGCTCTAAAGACTGTCCTTCCATTTTCACCTCGGTCTTTCATTAATTTAAAATTATAATAACTTGAACCATAAAAGAGGTTTCTATCACCAGCATCGATGGGTCCGTGGGTTAAAGCATTCAATTCGTCTGGTCTGGTTTTCCATTGACGAAGAGGTTGGGGTTGAAATAATATGGTTTATTCTCCTAATTGTTCTCCACTTTACCTCGCTCCCACGCCAATTCGGGTACAGTTCCTCTAAAATGTTACCTTGTTCATCTCTTCCCCTATTAGTGTAAATAGACCCGGATGGAAAGTAAGACGCTTAACCCCGAAAGAAAGAAAGACATTATTTAACCAAGAATGTAATAAACGTGTAACCGCTTTTATGGCCGCGTAGTCTAACGTGATATTCTTGTAGTGGGCTAGACTGCCGATCACGGGGAGATTGAGGTTCGAATCTCGGTCGGGTGTACTGAGGGTGGTTTTTACTAAATGGTTTTCTACTTTCTCTCCATGCAAATGCGGGTACACTTCCTATAAATATAACCTTACTAATCCCTGAAACAATTAGCGCAATTAATGCATAAGCGTACAACCCGAACAGGTAGTAAGACGCGGTGCTAAAAAAAAGTGTAATGTAATAGTGTATATATATTTAAATATTTTACTACATTATGCATTGAATGCATGATTCAATAGATATAAACACACTAGTGTATCATGCATTGATTACAATAGATAATGATTGAATAGACCTAAAACATGCATACAATAGATAATGATCATGCACATTGTATATAGCATGAACATAGATAATGATTGAATAGACCTAAACACACTAGTATATCATGCATTGATTACAATAGATAATGATTGAATAGACCTAAACACACTAGTATATCATGCATTGATTACATTATTTACATAGTTGATAGTTTACTCACATTTAGTTCTGTTACAATTTATTCAAATTGGGTGAAAATAAATTGACAGCGTTTTAAGTCAACCCGGATGAGTGGAAGCTATTAAGAAATGAACATCCCGCTAAAATACTGTTATTGATGTTGTAATCACAATGCACGCCAGGATTATTCCATTGAATGGACGTTACTATTTGGTCGACTGATAATCAATTAATATAGCCATGATAGGAAACGTTTCCGACGCAGTCAACACCCGGGATCAGATATGAGTACCGGGGCTCGATTACCCTAGCTTCCCTCCCTTTCCTTCCCCTCTCCTGAGGGGAAAATCAAACAAAACTGATCAAGAAGCTAATCTCTTTTTAATGCTCTAGGAGTTATACCTAATGGAAATTAGGTTCAATAAAGCAGGCATTCGGGCGGATGTCACGATGACTTCATCTAAAGTGAGATAGCCTCCATACAGTTGGATACTCATCAGGATGGACCCAAATTCGACAGCTTGTGTTCTGTAGCTTTCCCTTCTGACAAGTGGTGCCGATTTTAGAATGTGAGCTAACGTTCAATTAAATTAATTATAGATTAATAATGACACCTGGACATGGAAATCGAACCTAGAAACTTTGACTTTGCGCGTCAATTCTCTAATACTGATTTATCTGGGAATCGTCCTGTGGTCAAAGTCATTTTTTTATTCATAATTTAATGTAGAGGATTTTCACCTTCAACTGGTAAAAGGTTATAGTGACTTGGAATATATATAATATATATATATATATATATATATATATATATATATATAGAATTAGCAAGTTTCAAAATAAAAATGTCATCTTAAATGACTTGTAATATATAGTATATACTTTATATAATTATATATGTTATATATAAATATAAAATTGGAAAATATGTTGGAAGCAAGTAGTAATATAAAATATAATGACAAAGTTCGAAGTGAACCTTGAGATGTACCATAAAATAAACCAAATTTTTTATTTTTTATAAAACAAAAATATTTTATATTTGTACAATACGTCTTATAACTAGTACTGTTCTTTAGTGTGTGTATGTATGCGTGAAAGTGTGCACGTTTAGCGTGTCACCCATGAATGTATGTACATGTGTGGTGCGTGTGTATATGTGTGCTTATGTATATGTATGTGTGTGTAGAGCCTGTGTATGTATATGTGTGTGGTGCGTATATGTAGTAATACCTATTCAGACTATCGGCATATTTACAATATTATGCTAGGAATGTGGAGAGAAGAATTTAGAGGAAATTTACCCGCATTTTCGTGGAGCGAGATTGGTAAAACATTTAGCAAAAGCTACCTAAGTATACCAAATGTGAATGAAGATAATTT
This sequence comes from Timema podura, assembly GCA_033556935.1. NCBI lineage: Eukaryota > Metazoa > Arthropoda > Insecta > Phasmatodea > Timematidae > Timema > Timema podura. Next base: position 122,504,807 of record JAVRXN010000009.1, on the reverse strand, counting down.
CCTGTCATCGGCAGCCCAATTTAATATGCGAGTCACGCTTTATACCAGTATGTTCGAATCGGCGGCACGTGACCTATTTTTTCTGGTCACCCAATCACAATGGTTTTAAAATAAATAACAGAAAAATACATAGCCCCAATCTACTATAACGAGAAATTTTAGGTACAAAAACTGGCTCAGTCATTTCACATATTATGGTATATTAATTTAAAAATATTACATTATAACTGTACACTGGTTCTAGTTTATTTTATATTAAACGTTTTAACTATTTATTATCAGCATCATTACTTTTTTCTTGGAGCTCGCTATGTTCGTTGCAGTTTTATGTAAATTGGCCCACAATTCATGAAAGGTTGGATTACACTACTTCATATCATGCGGCCCCGAAGCAGGTGCAAATATATTAATTAACTATTGTGGTAAATAAAAGTAAAGTATAATTTTATTGGAAATGTACCCGCATCAGCGTGAGGAACAGTGGAAAACATAATAAGAATCAGTTACCCTAAGTACACCCAACACCGACCTTCCCATCATCGGTCAACCAGACTCAATAAACTTGAACAGTATACCCCACACCAATTGGCGTGGGTTCGAAGTTTATTTGACAACGTTAAAATTCCCCCAAAGATATTGTTGACAGATATAAGATTGATACGGAAATTGGGAAGCATGTTGTGTAAGCAGTCTCAAAATCAAAATGTATTGGTAATGTTCAAATTGATACTAGTAATGTTCTAAGTATAGTAGCCCAAAACTTATCTTTTATGAAACTATGATATTTAATATGATTCGCTTCTGTTCTCTCTCTAGTGGTCAGATTTCCTGGCTACATATCCTGAGGTCCCGGCATAGATCTTTGGCACCTCCAGATTTTTCTGTGAAGCAGTGAGTCTGTAACTGGGTCGACTCAGCCTTGTAAGGTCAAATAAGGAGCTACGTGAATGAAAAAATAGCGGCTCCGGTCTAGAAAACTAGATTTACTGCTAGAAGTTCTTGTGCTGACCACATGACACCCTATATCCGTGGAGGCTGCTTGGTCGGTATAGCTCGATTGAGAGATGACGCCAATATTTAATATTCAAGCGCGTTTTAAATAAAACCATGTGTAATTTTATTTTAATTAATTCAGGAAAATAATTTTGAGGAAAGTTGCACAGATAATATTTGAGAACAAACCCTAGGTTTAGTGGTAATTATATCGATTTCCAAGTAGAGGGTATCGGGTTTTGTACCAGGCGATACCATCCAACGAGGATTTACCATTTGACTACGGATTATTTCTGGCTACCCATCCATGTAATAGTAATCTTAATATCATTAATGTGTGATGTTCTAGGTTAAGCTACATTCTCACTTGTGATTTCATTAGTTATTCACTCTAATGATAATATTAGTGCGCGTGACTTTACCTAAGGTATAGGATAGGATTAGGAATAGTACTATCAAATCTAAAATTCCAACATAATTGAAAAGAATGATGAATGCTAACATTGTATTGTATATCAGTTACTTAAACTTCCTTAAGTAAGAAGAGATTAAGACTGTAAATAATATAACGCAAGGCCAATAGGGGTGGTCTTAACTACGTTAACCTCCGACTAATTTGCTTAGTTCATAAAAAAAAAAAAGGAGGAGTGGGAAAGTGCCATTAATTTTAAAATTCAATTATCAAACAAACCAAATCTTTCCCGGGGGTGTAGGGGGGGGTCAGGTGGCAATTGAATTATCTTTCAAACCAACAGTGGTTGAATCAGTGTTTCAACAGAACGCTGAACATCTCGATGATCAGATGCTACGCCTGAAACTACTCCACCCCCGCAGCAGACCGCACGTCATAAATCCACACCAATAAATCGTGCACTAATGTTATCAGAGCTCTCTCTACCCACCCTCCAACCCCGGCTGCAATCAAGTATAAGGTAATTAGCGTTGTCAGAAAGGGGATGGAGTTGGAGGGGAGGAAAGGGGTGTGTTGTGTGTAGTTTTTTTTTTATGCGCGTGTCAGCCATCATCATTAAGTGGGCGTCTTTATTAGCACAAAGTTTGTAAAAAGAGGGAGAGGGTTTGCGACATATACTTCCCAGCGTATGTTACTAGCTGCTGTGATATACGTGTTGTGTGCGTGAGATAAACGAGAGAGGGTTTTTTAATAAAAAAAAAGGTTAAAAGGGGGGAGGATTTTGGTGAGGTTGATAGCGGTGCTAAATGTGACATTAATATCCAAGCACGTGATAGCTGTTCCAACCCCATCCCTACACTTCTAGGTGTTTCACACAAACACTAGAATATATTCTAAACATAGAGTCCGTCACAAATCTTATGTGTGTAAGATGTGTAATTTGAATATTTTGATGGTTTCTTTTTAGAGTTGAATAGACAAAAGAATTCCTATACAAACATTGATAGACAGGCGAACTAAACGTCAAGTTCATATTTTATGCTTTTCTAATGACGGAGAAGGTCGGGGTTCTAATCCGAGGTGGGCGTACTGAGAATTGTTTTTTCCTAAATAGTTTGCCTCATCTTCGAAAATGAAGGTACACTTCCACTAAAACTATACCTTCTTCACCCCTTTTCCACTACTGTAATTTTCAACCAGTGATCTTTCTTTTTAGCACCCCGTCTTACAACCAGTTTAGTTTATACGCATGTGTAATAATCACGCTATTGAGTTTGGGGATGGGGAAGGTTTAATTCATCGTAATTTTACCCGCATTTGCAGAGGGAGAGTGAAATACTATTTTGGAAAACTACCCTCAGTACAACCAACCATGATTCAAACCCCAATCTTCCTGTCATTGGCAGTATATTCTAACAAAGAGATGCCTTAGACCATCCAGCCACCGAAGTATATGACCCAGTATCATTCTCAGAGAAAGCATTTCAGTGCAGGTGTTAGAATTTTGAGTCCCGGCTGGATGCATTGAGGGCGGTGGTAGAGTGGGGGTTTTCCTCTTTAATTTATCATGTTTTTCTCCTGGCTCCATTCCCCTCCAACATAATGAGGGTGTACTATCTTTATAAAAAAAACTTACCCCTTAGATTAGGTTGTTAAATCATCCTTGTGTTGAGAGTAATCTAGTATTTTCTTAAAGTGCAGATGATGTGGGGGGAAAAAATAATAATTTACTTTATTTTGTGTGTCTTTAAAACCAATTGTAACTCAACGATAGACTAATATTTAGTTATTTTTATTACCAACAAGGAGGAAACTTTCCTTTTGTAACGTTTGGAACCCTGGACCTATTAAAAAACACCTTCCTACACGTAATGTTCTTGCGTGCCGAAAATTAGTTGTGTCGAAATCTCTTTTTAGTTACAATACACGGAAGGGTCATTTATTTATTATTCCTCAGACGTATCAAACTATACCTTGACGTCAAAGTGAACCAAATGTCCGTGACAGTAAGACTATAATAGTAGATTGAATTTAAGGGGAGAACACGCGCGCGCGTGTGTGTGTGTGAGAGAGAGAGAGAGAGTGTCTGTGTGTAATTACACGGTATTAGGACCTAAGAAAGGGAGGAAGGAAGGGAGGTTTAGGATTCAAGAAGTAAGGTACAATGGGGCGGGGCGTATTAAGGAATATAATATGTATCGTACCGATATACCAGTAAATATTTCATTACTTTGTGTCACTTCTAAGAGCTTGTATAGAGGTAAACAGTATTAATGATTTATGTCGGTTTATTCTGGGTCGAGTCCTCTATTTTGCAAACCCGAATCTTCCTTTTACCTATGAATCCCGAATTCGAATCCGTATCTTAGGAAACATGATGAGCAAAGAAGGTTTACTTTACTGTGTTATTATTCTTTAAGTTTATAGAAAAAGTAGAAATCTTAACCAAATGTTAATGATTAATTTAAAACAGTTGTGACATCTGGACACGAGATTCATGCCCGGGACCTTTCACTTACCAAACCAATGCTCTACCACTGAGCTATCCAGGATTCAGCCCGTACTCAGGGTAATTCTTCAATCATAATTTAAGGCTGAGTCTGTGAGGGACGTGTTGTTATAATGCATTCATTATACAGTATGCATAGGCCCAGTTAAGTGTATAATTAGTGTTATAGGATCTGGCTGTACAGTTTTACCCATAAAAATGTTGTACTAAGCCATCAATAAGCCGTTTTAGGGCTCCAAAACAAATTCCATTTCAAAATTTGAAAATTATAATTTTTTTTCTTTGAATCTTTTATACCTTTAAGTATTCGAAGGCACCATTTCTAGTTTATTTTGTCGGATGAGATTATCTAGCTAAGACAATTTCTAGTAAAATATTCTTTGTTAACAGCCTACATTAGGAAAGTATGAACCGACACCTTAGCTCAGTGAGTAGCGTGTCTGTCCTTTGAGTTAGGGCTCCCAGGTTTGATTCCCAGCATGGCCGAAAAATGTATCGTTGATGTAATGTGGGTTTATCCTTTCACATTGATGTCCAGTCTGTGACTGTATGTTGTGCATGACCTAGTCTTATTATTATTATTAGCACCGCGTCTTACTACCCGTTCGGGTTATACGCACTTACGCTAATGTGTAATGGTAGGGTGATTGTGAGATTAAATGGAGGACCTACAGTTTAACGTGGAATCCGAACCACGGTGGAGGCCTGGCATTCCTCACATTCACAAGATGTGATTAATACACATCTTGTCAGAGGTGAAGGAAGGGTTTGGCAATCTGATAAATCTATGCCGGGACCGAGGATTGAACCCCGGACCCTCAGCACAGAAGTCTGACACCTTACCCCTAGACCACCAGGTCACCGACCTAGTCTTAAGTTAGATTATAAGTCATATGAAGCTATAACAGACCTAAAAACAAAATTAGCAAGCTGGTAGTGGAAAAATGTATGGCTTGAATAAAAAACTGACCCAGGCCACAGGCTTGAAACAATAACGGATGTAAAATTATGAAAGTACACGAAATTTTGAAGGTTAGGTCTCGCTCTCGTAAGCTAAATTGTTGAATAAGAATAGAACACGCAAATTAACTCGTATCGTCAGGCACGTGGATTAAATGTTAGTCTCGCCTTGTTTGATTTACCTGTGACGGGAGGTCGGGGTTAGAATACCGTCAAGGTGTTTTAAAAGATTTCCCATTTCTCTCTCCAAGAAAATGAGGTTACATTTACTCCTGATTTAACCTTACTCATAACTAACTCATTAGCGTAACTAATATGCGTATAGCCCTGGCCAGTAGTAGGAGGCGGTCGATAAATCCTTTGTGGGACCCATACCCTCCCTGTTCATAATAAACCCGGTGAATATTAAAAAATCTGAGCTGCTGATAACGGGGAGATCGGGGTTCGAATCCTGGTCAGGTATAATGAGGGTGCTTTTTACTAAATGACCCGTTTCGGTGGCCCCGTGTTCTAACGCGCTACTCTTGTGTTAGACTAGAATGACGAGGATGGGGATGACGGGGTTCGATTCCGGTAGGTGCACTGAGGGTGGTTTCCCCTAAATGTTTTCCCGCTCTCCTTCCATGCAAATTCGGGTATATTACCTCTAAGCGCTTCCTTCCTCATCCCTAACACATTAGAGTAATTATCATATATGCATATAACCTGAACAGGTAGTAAGACGCGGTGATAATAAAAAATATCCAAAGCTCTACCTTTACTTCACTGACAATCCATCTTATTTCAAGCGTGAGACCAGGAGTCAATCAAGTTACAAATATGAGGAAGGCGAGCAGGTTGTAAGAAAAACGAACCTTTCAAATAATCAAACTTTCCTTAATTTTACTAAACAAGTCTGGAAACACATTATATTATGAGAAAAATAATGTGTGTGATATTGGTCGTTAATTTTTTAAGTCAAAATCGAAAGATGTGAATAATAAAATATTGAATGGTTCTTTCAAAATTAGTTAGGCCTTTGATTACGAATCGGACACCTGACATCTTTTCGTTGTCGGTAGATTTCCGATTTTTCAAAAGAAGTTGAAAATCCGATTTTTTTTTAAATTTAAAACTTCTGTTTTTAAAGGTTTGCTCCTTACATTATTTTGTAGCATTAGAGTACAAATCCAGCACCTCCCTCCTCCCTTTTTTTTCCTCGAGTTCGATTCCCGTGCTAGGTGTATTTTTTCAATTTTTTCAATTATAATAGAGATAAGGCAAATTTCCGTAACGATAATCATTCATCCCCCAAGCCTCGCTTTTTATATGGTAGTGTGGGGCTATTTGGATCAAGGAGCTATTTGAATCAAAATAAGGATTCAAGATACTGTGCAGCAATTCTGCACATATTTGTTGGTGTTTAGTTCTTATAATTTATTGAATGATCTTCTGGTTGTGAATTGGTATGAAAAAATTATAATTTCTAGACGTTTTAATAGCTGAAAAAATTGTTTTACGAAATCATTATAAGTGAGATTGACATACTTTTCCTAGTGATGTAAATAATCGTCTTAGCATCGTAAGGTTTTACCCTCTTATAGTTGTAGATTTTGAAGTTGTTTTTTTTTAACTTAAGTTAAATCTTCTGGGCTCATCACCAAGAGGTTTGAGCATATTATATCAGGAAACAATAGAGTTATTTTATATTGAAAAATAGTTTGCTTACGGGGCTATTTGAATCACTTTTTAAGGGGCTATTTGAATAATTATTTTGTTTGCGTTTTTATTTATTTTTAGAATATAAAATTAATTATTTATTGCTTTTTGACACTTCGTAACGTGAGTTTATAGTGCTGTCCAATTATTTATTATCATTGTTGGATTTAAAAATAAAAACTTTTGATTATAAATTTTAAATCAAACTAAACAAATTAACTACTGCACATTAATTCTCACTGGCGCTCAAAGCTTGATGAATGACTCTAGTTAATTTGGGAAGGTATTTTTGTCTCATTTAAAATACTTTGAATATGCTATATTAGTAAGTTGTATTTTGGACAGCCCTGTACTAATACTGGTAGGACCTTGTAATATTGAGTCCCTAAAAAGCCTAAAATACGTGTTTTAGCTGAATTGGCCACGTCCAGCCATTCAGATGAAGACTATGACGTCGTTCATAAATCAGAATATGAAGAAGAAGAAGAAGCGGAAGAAATGTACCATATGGTTTTTGTAAATTAACTTTTCTTGATAAAAAATCAATTGGAAAAGGAAACTGGATTTGGTGTCAAACCTGTAAATCATAGTTTCATGAAGTGTGTGTCAGGGACTTTGGGAGAAAAAAAAGTTTAAGTGTGGAAAATGCATATACACATTTTGTTTGCATCTAGTAGTATAAACATTTTAAAATGTCAATACTGATGGTAAAATATCAAAATAAATGTGTGATCCAAATAACTCCAGACCTGATCCAAATAGCCCCCACTTTTTTATTAAAATGTTATTTCCACTTTAAAACGAATTTTTAAAATTATTTTATCTTTAGATTTTTTTCAATCAAATTATTACTTAGTATTGTTCAAAAGACATGAATAAAAATATAACTGTTAAACATTTTTTCACAACAATATTATAGGTGAAAACTTAAGTTAAAGTTGACATGACCCAAATAGCCCCACCCTATCATATACACTCAATTGTATAGAGCTGCTTTCTTTCATCTCAATAGCCTTTGTTCACTTAAATAGAAGTAAAATATTGTTTTTTCCCTTTTTTTATGATCGATGCTGAGGTGGATTCAAATATTACAGGTATTATTTTTATATTGCTGTGGTGACAAGTGTATAATGGTCGTAGTGGCACGATCATTTCAATGCTCTTAATTTAAATATGTGAAGTTTAGTACGATTTAATACGGGTGGTAACCTTAATTAAGTATTGTTGTTTTTGATTTGTGGGACAAAGGACCCTGTTTTTTACGTCATTTAATAAATGGTGGAGTTATTTCCACTCATTTTTATATCTGGTTTCAGATTATAATCTATATAATTTTATTGGTTTTGGTCGGAAAACTTATGGCCCCATTATAGTTCACTTATGTCGATTTTACCACGCATCAGTGTTTATTATAAGACTCTTATTACGGGCATCTTTGTAATCATTTTACCATTCTGTCTAAACTCAGAGGTTGCTCAAATGTTTTCTTAATTTGTTAAATTAATTAACTACTTGTTGTTTAGTAATTATGATCATTCTTGGACTTTATCCAAATTATTGTTCCTTTCCCCTTTGTAATTCGTTGCCATATACAGTAGAGCGTCGAAAATCCGGACGTCAAAAATCCGGATCGGCGGTGAGAGCAGGTCAAGTCTTGTACAAAAAACAATTAAGGACTTTTTTACCCAGTAAGTTTCCATTAATTACTGTAGATTCTTGTGTGTTTTTTTTCTAAAAAGTTAGCCTACTAATCTAGTACATGTTCTTATTCAATATACTTTATTAAAATATTTTGTGTACTGTATTTTTTGAACCCTTCAGCCTCTATTTTGCAATACAGTTGACTCCCGAGCGTCATGTATCCTCTAGTCAATACAATACGTATTTATACAATTATTGAAAGCACATTTGAAAATCCGGACAATTCAGTAATCCGGATGGGTCCCGGTCCCGATCGATCCGGATTAACGACGCTCCACTGTAATATATTATGCTATAATTTGTTTTAGGGGCCAAACAAAAAACGACTGTGCGCCACCAGTTTACAACCCCTGTCTTAGAGCCCGTTACCGCCTCAAGTCGGTACCTCACTAGTATTCCCTTGTGAACTATTTGTTTAGTTTCAGTTCTTATTTTGTGTGGATAAGATTTCACTTCTATTGTAAGTTACTGGTTTTGCTCGTTAGGGGCCCCGCCCCCTCAAAACCCCAGTGAGTTTTCTTTGCAAGTGGATGTAAACTAATGTAATCCCAGCTTTGTTTTGAACGTAACAACTTAAAGTTATCGGTATTGTATTGTATTGTATATGTCGCACCGACTTTTAAGTTTCTCCTAAATTTTGAATTTTTTAGGGGGTTAAAAATTAAATTTTTTAACTTTTTGGAATTTTTCCGTCGGTTATAAGCTAGAAGCTATAAGTTTGCCAAATTTCAAGTTTCTTTCTAGCTCATCCGAAAGTGAGTAAACATTAATATCAGTGAGTGAGTGAGTGAGTGAGTGAGTGAGTGAGTGAGTGAGTGAGTGAGTGAGCCATGTGGCTTTATAGTAGCATAATGTGGCGTGACAGGAGTTTTCTCTACGCCCGCCAAAGTAGCAACTCAAACATGAGAAATATCGCCTTCTCAAGCACTTTAAATAGTTGAGTTTAAGACAATGACAGCTAGCTGTGAGAGTCTTCTGGTTGATTCCAGGTGGTGTGCTGTAAATTAACTATAATATACCAACCAAATATTTTATACGTGCATCCATTTTCCTTGGGTAGGATTTTATAAAAAAAAATCGTTTGCTATTTCTACACTTGAGGAAATGCTAGCAAATGTAATGTATAATGCATACTTGCGTGAAATAAAATGTTACTTGAAGCCATAGAACTTGTTTTTGTGGTTTAATTAATGGTTGTTTTAATGGATCACTACCGGCAAAAAGACCATTAGCGTCACAAAGAACACTAATCATTACATTAAGCGTTTAAAGACTCGTATAAGGCGGGAGACTGTAATTATTAGTAAAATCCCGAAAGTAAGAACCTATTAGCACACATATAAAATAAATTCATGGTAGACTACATCAACAAAATTTCACTTCATTGGCTGTAGATTAATAATTGTATCCCAAACTGAGGTATGAGTACCCTCACTGGTACGTGACTTTAGACTAAGTTTTACTAACCATGACCATGTTCCAAATATTAATCACATATCCTCTTATTTTGGTTCATAATTCCCTGGTTGCGGAAACTAGGGAAATTCTTTGCCATTTTGGATTCTTAAGTTATATTTACTTGGTTTACAACATTTTCGGGTTGCCTTTATGCATTTTTTAGTCATTTTTAGGTATTTGTATTGAATACGTATATTTTTAATTACTATCAATATTTTATAGGTGCATTTGATACTAAAAATAAGTGTATTCACCACCGGGATGTCGAAATGAGAATACAACGTAAGCAATTATCTTTGTACCTATCCTCTTTGCTTGAATGGTTGTAAAATACATATTCCCACGGCAACTAAATTGGAAAAGGTTGCATTGATAAGGGATTACTATTACTTTTGAAGCAAATATTTGTAAATCAATTTTACATTTATAAAAATACAAGAGATTAATGCTTAGAGACTTTTCATTTAATAGATATTTTTTGATTCCATCCGTACGGTGCGTGTTCGATTTGGTTGTGTGAGTTTATTACGATTTTTTGTTTACATATTTAGGTCATTTTTAATTAAACTTGAAGTTTTTTGTTTAGAATTCTAGAATTTTAGATAGGTCAGCTTTGATGCTTTTTAGGTTATCAAAGTCGAAGCCCTGATCATAACAACATTTTCAATAGTAGTAACTTTGATGAACGAATTGACTCAGATACTGAAGTTACGTCATGGACATTCATAAGCCTTTCTTTCCTTCCGTCAAGGCTTTGTTTAGCTCAAGACTGAATCTTTTTCAAATTTAGAAAGACCATTTATAAAAAAAATAGCAAGTACTTGTTTCTTTATTGTTGTAAAGAAGTGTAAGAGGTACGTTAGTAAGGCAATGGTCCTTAAAGAAATAGATGACGGGCTAAAGTTTGGAAAACACTGTAACATATCATTAAAATTAGCACCATCTTTCAAAAATGAGAATCGTAAAACATATGACTTGACGTGATAGTATATTTAAATTAAATATGGGCTCTAATATACTTTTATCTAAACCGAACTTTGATTTATACTTCTAATTTTAAATAGAAATCATAAATATTAAATATTGAATCCAAACCCAAATCTTATAAAGCAAGGAATACATAAGATTTGAATTTACTAATTTTATATGATTTATTTAATGTATTATATCTTATTGTCTGAACGTGCTGTCTGCATTTAATTAAGGATTATAAAAGTAGAGATAAGAGGAAATGTACTCGAATCTCAAAAGTGTGAGAGTGGGAAACTATTTAATAAACCCACCTCAGGTACACCCAGTTGGGATTCAAACCCTGACTTCCTCATCACCGGTAAACCAAACTAGATACTCTTGACGTTAATTCCACGTTCCCGCCGATATGGGAAATCTTTCCTATTCTTAATGGCGTGATCACAAAGTATTACAGGGTCTCTAAGCCCTCTCCTTCCTACCTTCGAATGGAGATGCCATGAGATTTGCACAAATTTGCAGAAAAAATAAAGCAGTGGTCAGAAGGTTGGGGGTGATCAAATTAATGACGAGCAAGATTATACATAACAATAATTAAAAAATTAATATTTTGGCTATTAATTTCCCACCATCCCTTCTTACTAGACGATAAAAACCAACTCCAAATAACCTTTAGTATAATCTTGCTCCAAAAATCATCTTCACTCCGGAGTACCGTTTATTAAACACCTTTTACGAATTCATCACCCCCCGCAACACTCCTATTTTTTTACAACTTGGCAATCCTGTCTATGTCCACGTCTAGCCTTTGTCATTAGTTTTACAATCAAGGTGTTTCGTTTGAGTTTTACTAAATACTTTCAGCTATTTGGGGAGTCTAAAGGATAATTAAAGGGGTTAAAGATGATAAATAATTAAAAGCATGTTTGTTGTTGGCATGTGACGTAGAAGTAGGGCTAAGATTGAAGGGGGCAGTCAAACATCCGTTTCCGTCAATAAATTATTCATGGTCTTTTTTTTATTGATTATATGATATTCGATTACTTTTTGAGTGGAAACTGTTATCTTTTAGTCAATAATATAAATATTGTATTCTCTTGTACAGTCTTATAAAGTTTGTAAAGACCCCATATTTCCTTGTGAGCACACAAACTATAGTCTGGTCTTCATAAGAAGTACCTTTTAGAAACTATACAAGATAAACGTTGAGTAAACAAAACACTAACTAATTTTAAGTAATTTATTTTGAGCGTCAAATAGGCTTATTAAGCTGTAGACCTGAATAAACTGTATTCAAATATATATTTAATATTTGACGCCTGAAATGGGGAATCGAGCTCAGACCCTTTGGTTTAGAACACAAATATTATATTGTTGATCTATCTAGCTTAATGACTATTTTTTGTGAACGGTATTTATCGGGTCTAAATGTTAATTTTAACATCCAGGCCTACAGATATAAATTCCATGCGGTCTATGTATGGCCTTTCATGAACTTCCTGAAATCTTATAGAGCTGAAATTCGGTATGGATGTTATGTGGCACACCATCTTTATGAGAAAAACCAAAACATGAAGAATCCAAAATAGTGGATCCAATATTACGGGGGAAACGTACAAATTGACTCCTAAAGAACTGAAATTTCGTATTAACTCTATGTATCTTGCTATCTTTATGGTAAAAATCTAAAACTTAATACATTCAAGATGGAGGATCAAAGATTGTGGATTCAAGATGACGGACGCAACGTACACAATGAGTCTTAAGGAGCTGAAATTTTCTCTGAACGCTATGTAGTATGCCATATTTATGAGAAAAAACCATAATCCTGACAAACTCGATATGGCGGAAGCAAAGTATTCCGATAACCTGGCAGAACCATGGACACACACTTCCCTTGTTTTGAAACGGACCTCACGCGAAATCCAAAATTCCGTCTGTTTGGAAATGGGGCTAGCCCTAATTATTAAATAAACTAAATAAACTACAAAACTATGTATTTTTAGAAGTATTTGACGTACACTTTCTGAACACACTGATTATAGAGCACACGAATTACAAGCTTAGTTATTCTATAACCATATCCATGATATTTACCTGCAAACTAGGAGGGGGGGGGGGTGCGAAGGAGGTAGACGCTTCAGCCTAGTTTCACACACTATTATTTTATTAATTTATTATCAGAAATATAGATAAATTATGGTGATTTCGAAAATATAGCTAACTAAATTTTGACCGTGATGTACTTTTTATAGCCCCGTATTTCATGGAATTCTGTGGAGTATAAGGGGCTGTGTCAATACTTATTTTTAAAAAGAAGTGTTTATAAGAATGTATTTACTAGCTACACGCTCAACAAAAATATTAAGATGGCGGTCAAATATTTTTTATTCAGACATGTGTTAAAATAGAAACTAACTTAACGATTTGGTAAGTTAGTGTCATATCAGCATATGCCATACAATTTTTTTGACTAAAGTTGAAGTTTCATCGGTTAGACAATTTTTTTTTTCTACCATTTCATATTAAATCTTTAATTACAAACTGTAAATACAGATTGAAAATAAATAATACAACATAATCGTAAATACTTTCTGAAAATTAGCCTATGGTGTATTCTAGTTGGGAGCAAAATTTTCAAAAGTCTGTCACCAGCAAACTACGTTTACCCCCCAAAAAAAGTATTTCTTTGATAACATATGAAACACTCTTCAGATAGAAATTTCGAGAAAAATTGTTTGAGCCATTTTTTTTAATGCTAATTTTCTAAAACCAGTCATCAGTAAACTACTCTTGGATTTTTTTATATATATATCTCTAAACAAATATATAGTTTTACTTATCATTTTTAACACTCCTCAGATATACATTTTAAGCAAATTAATTTATTAATTTAAAAAATAAATATACCCTTAATTTTAGAACTAAAATCAAAATCATTATTTCACCTCTAGGTATGTCCATATAGAACATCAAAATATCCACTTAGGTGGATGAATGGTCTAAGGCGTCAACCTCGTATTAGACTAGCTTGATGATGATGGGGAGATCGGGTTTAGAATCCTGGTCGGTTCTATTAAGGTTGGTGTTTCCTAAATGGTTTCCCACTCTCCTTCCATTTAAATTCGAGTAGATTACCCCTAAAATACTTCCTTCCTCATCCCTACTGCATTAGTGTAATTAACATGTATGTGTAAAACCTGAACAGGTGGTAAGACGTGGTGATTAATAATAAAAAACATCTAAATATCAAGTTAGAATGAAATCCAAAATACCATTTCGGTTGTAGCTCCAGGTATGACAGGTATATAGATAGAAAGAATTGTAACACCTTCTGTTTTGAGTTTTGACCTGAGGGAACATAAAAGTTCAAAATATATATCATAATCAAGAACTCGAAAATTTCCTCGATTACAAATCTTTCTTTAAACGAGAACGTGGAAAATATATAAACGGTGTCATAGATTTTGTTTTATTAGTCAAACAAACCACAATTTTTCGAGCGGTACTATTAGTCTTTATTTATTATATTTATTATATATATATTATATATATTACACTCAGAAGACAGCGTGTCTGTATGTCAAACTAAATTTTCCTAGTTCTATTGCCATCGAGGCAAAAAAAAAATCAACAATGATACAAATAGTTTCTTCTTTCACAGCGTTGACTAAATCATCTAAGGACTTGCTATTTTGTCTGTTATAGGGTTAACTTAATTTGTAAGTCATGTGCTAATATAATAACGTGGTTCATAAATAGTTCGAGGTATCGTTGGTAAAAATATATATAATTATATATTATCTTGAGATAAATGAGCTATGTACTTTTCGAACTATCGCGTTGGATTCGTGAAACTGATTATCAAAATGTGATCACAATTAGTTAAAGCTAAATGTCTGCTAATCACCTGTTCCGAGATCCAAGAATTTCTCCAAAAGAGAGCGAGAGGGAAGCAGTTACCTTAAAGATAATGAAGAACGTCGGATAAAATAAAAACGGAAAAGATAAAGTTAGAAGTAATTACTTTCAAGACAACTTGGACGTTGCCACTTGATGAAAAATTGAGAGCTTGTTTAATTATTCAGTGTGGGAGTGATGGCAGCTGACTCAGGCTCCCCGGATAGGAAAAAATGGTAGCTTATATAGAAAGCGGACTCATGTAAGAAAGGAAAGAGAAATAATTTTCTTCCCCGGTGATGCGTAGACATGTTTCAATAACTCCAAGGTACGAACAAAATAACTAAAAACTAAGATTTTATATAAGTGATAAAAATGAATGTGCTAGATGAGTAACTAAATATAACTTTAAACCTATCTATATCTGAGCTCAGGTGATAGCGCATCCAACTCGTGATCTATGTGTCTCAAGTTCGATTCCTAGCATGGCCGTAATATTAATCAATGGTGAAATTGGAGCTTCCTCTTTCACAGTAATGATAATGAATTAACGTCTGGGGGACTGGGCGTTGTGTCTGTTCCAGAGCTAATTTAGTTTATAAGTTTAGTTTTAATCTGTCATTCCAGCGCTCCAAAGACCAACCTTACTTTGAACTTGGAAGCCGTTGACGGAGAAAGTCGGGCATCGATTCTCAATCAGGTGGTAATTGAGAGATATATTGAGTATTTTTTTCCATGTGGTTTCCCCAACATCTCTCAAAACTAATGCGGATGTATTTAAATTAAACCTAACCCTTTGATCAATGTTAATAATTCTTGTGTTAGTCGTTAATATTAAAATAAAATAAAAATTGTTAGATTTATTTTATGTAACCATACGTCATTTCACGTGTCTTGCGACTCTCGCTTATGACATATAGTGTCAATTCCGACAGCTGGAATATAATTTTGTAAGCTTTTGCCAGTGATGACTAATCTAAATTTTAAAGATTATACTATATGACCCACACTGGTATAAATGAGGCTTTAGGTGTCAGGCTCGCAATATGATGATGATGATGAGAGAGAGGACAAACTTCGGAGCTTGACTGGGCATACTATGGGTGGCTCTCCACAATGCGATTTTCTCATCCTCTCTACACGCTAATGCGGGTGCACGTACTTTAAGATAACTTACTAATCTCTACTTACTCACCTATTTACTCACTCTATAGCATTAGGATCTCGAAAATTGATTGCCGCAATTAGAAAATAGGCCACCTATCCCTATATTGAGATAGTTATATCCAGTCCACCTCATTACACTCTGCATGTCCTGCCCACTGTAATCTACGACAATCGATTATCATAACAACGTCCTGTGATTAGTTCAAGGTTATGTAACTCATAATTATGTAACCTCCTCCATTCCCCAGTATCCCAATTTCTTTTTTAGACAAAGTGTTTTCCTAGACACCTTGTTTTTGAACACCCTAAATTTTTTTCGTCATGTAAGGTTAAGGACCATGTTTCACACTCAAAGAGAACAACCAGTAAAGATAATGTTTTGTGTATTCTGAGTTTTACATTCCTTTAAAGCCGCCGAGATGTCAGCAATTTACCGACCGAGAGGGCATACGTTTTTCGACTGTATTCTTCTCCTAATTTCCAATCTAATATCGTTATTGCTAGCTAAAAATTATTCCTAAATATTTAACCTCATTACATGCATAAATACCTAATCACGCTGTTCTCTAACAGGGGTTGGGAAGAAACTGTGCATAGCTATATTTTTTTTTAAAAACTCTGTACTTTATCCATCCTCACTAACTCTCACCACACTTCTTTATCCTTGCTCACTACCTCTTAAGATTTATATTTTTCACACATTCGTTTACAAAATTTAGCCATATCTTAAATTGACTACCTCTTTATTTTAATCCATACACTCTACCTTGATCACTTGATCCCCACTCATCCTCTCAACATGTCCAAGCCAACGTAACACGCTTCTTTTCCATTTGCCTTTTGGATTCCCTTTCAAACCACACTCCCTCAAGACCCATTCATTACTGACTCTGTCCATACGAGATTTTTCACTTACATTCCTTAGATATCTTATTCCAACTGCAACTGTTTCTCCTGACAAATCCACGTTTCACATCCATAAAACAATGTTGGCGTCAACACAATTTTATACACTGCCATCTTTGCTACTTCCGATATTATATGATACTTTGCAATAGTTAGCATACATTCAACTACTCTCCGAGATGCAGTCACCCATCTGTCAATTTCCCCATCCATCCTTCCAATTTTATATAACATTTTTCCCTGATATACAAAAAATTCACGTTATTTAACAGTTTTCTATTTATACTAAGCTGACAATAACTTACTGATCCGTCCTTATCAAACACTATCAACTTAATTTTGAAGACCTTTATACAAAGATCCATTCTGCCTGTCACCACATTTAAACGATTTAATGCATTCTGCGAGTCACTTTCATTCTCAGCCATAAATACGGCATCATCTGCATATATCAGCACTCTCACATTCACAGGGTCCATTAGTACACCAACCGTGCCCTCAAAATCATCCCTCATACCCTTGTCCAGGAATACATTAAACAACCATGGAGACATAACACAACCTTCTCTAACACCTTGTTCAATGTCAAACCATTCGCTCAAAGTTCCATCCACCCTAACGCACGCTTTACTTCCATCATACACCACCATAATTGCATTTACTAACTGTGCATCCATACTTTACTCTCTCAGAACATTTCATAGCATACTCCTATTCACACGATCATAGGCTTTTTCTAGATCAACAAATGTACAATAAACTTTCTTACTTACTGCCATAAATTTCTCAATCATTTGTTGCAATTCAAATATCTGGTTCATGCAACCTCTACCTGACATAAAGCCAAATTGAACATTCCAAATCTTGTCCACAGATTTTTCACGCATCCTCTAAATTAAGACTCCTCCAAAAACTTTACCTGGAATACTCCACAAACTAAGTTCCCTATAACTCTTACTTTCATTCCTATTGCCTTTGCCTTTGTAAAAAGGAACAGTAACAACATTGTTACAGGCATTAGTAACATTCGAAATTCCAGCACAGACATTAAACATCCGACACAATCTGGCAAGTAGTACCATGCCTCCACACTTAAGCAATTCATTTGTGATTCCATCTACGCCCTCAGCTTTGCCATTCTTTAATACTTTCATGGCTTTTAATACCCCGGCCACGTTAATTCTTTCACTCACCATAACATTTTCCCCATTTTATACTACATTTTCTACGTTATCACCAAACAATTGCTAAACATTTTCCCTTCATTACTCTTTTATACTGTTTTCATTCCAGATCATCTAACCACGTTCATTCTGAATTCCATGGATATTTCCTTGCATTCCCTGTTTCGTTCTTTTTACCCACTTCCAGAACAGCTTCTCATTTCTTTCAAAATCATTTTGCATTTTTTCTCTTCAATTTAATCTCGTTTGCTCCTTACTCTGCATTACTACTTTCTTTCATTCATATTTTTCTCTTTGTATATGTCCCACAGCCTCGTAAGTAGTGTTTCTGTTTCACTTTTCACAGCAATCATTAATTTTAATGCTTCTTTCATCTGTTCATTCTACCATGCATCTCTTTTTAGGTTTCCCATCAAAGCTGATCCATACACATCTTCCACTCACTCAACTTCGACATTTTTTATTATGTTCTAAGCACTTCCTATAACATTAGCTTTATTTCAACATTCAATTCATGCGCTTGTAGAGTAAACCTTTTGCTCAGCAATCTTTTATATTCTGCCCTCACAATTCTATC
This sequence comes from Timema podura, assembly GCA_033556935.1. Classification (NCBI taxonomy): domain Eukaryota; kingdom Metazoa; phylum Arthropoda; class Insecta; order Phasmatodea; family Timematidae; genus Timema; species Timema podura. The sequence goes on along the minus strand of JAVRXN010000009.1, from coordinate 122,486,373 downwards.
CTGCAATTTATCCACTTTCACTCTTACTTGTTTAATACTCTTGCACTGCTTTCTCCCAAAATTTCTCCCTAATTCAACTACTGAAATCACTAGGAAGCGATCCGTTCCACCTTCAGATCCTCGCACTGCCCTATTATTCTTCATTAAACTTCTAAGTCTCTTATCATAAACCATAAAATCAGATATTCTCAAATCACCCCTATATCATGTATATAAGTAAATATATGTTTGTTTAAAGCATGTGTTTGACACAAATAGACCATTTTCAAAACAAAGAATCACTAACTCATTACCATTCTCGTTCACCCTGTCATAGCCATACCTTCCTAGCTCTCTTAGCGTACCCACCCATCCATTCATATCTCCAAACAAGATAATTTATACTAACCGGTTCACATTCATTCAAGGTTTCATTGAGCTCATTCCAAAACTTCACTTTCACATTCTCGTCTTCACATTCCACCAGAGCATAACCCGCAACCAACATAATTCTACAAATCCAGATTTTCATACGTACCCTTAAAATTCTAGATGATACAACTCTTGCCTTATAACAAACAGCTTAGCTATAGTGCTCAGGATAAAAACCTACTCCCTGATTTCCCCTTACCCATTCGTCCACACCTGATAACAGTGCCGGGCTACCGTCACTTGTCGTGAAAATATATTTCTCTTTTCGCTGGGTTTTACATACATACGGAATATACATTTTTCTTTCAATAATTTCCTCTAACAGTTCATTCTCTTAACACACCCTCCTATCACATTCCACGTTCCAATCGTACATGTTCTCACCAGCTGGTCAACAGATGAGCCATTCAGTTTTAACCTCAGCCACCCATCATAGCTTTGGTCATCCGAGGCTAGTATTGTACAGTTTTTTTAATAATAGATTTAGAGTATACCAGATTACTTACTAGTCTTGATCGCACCCATGACAATATTCGCTGCTTATTGTAAGGATTCTGTACCGTGGCACATTTTAGCCAGTGTAGCGCAAGTACAACCGTTGCTGAGTCTTACCATGAGCGCGCTTGCACTGTTCCTACAAACCAGTATCGCTACTATAGAGACTGCTTTGCCAGCCAGTATAATGATGCCTGTTTCAATACCACCAGGATGTAACGTGGTGCACTGACCCGCCATGACTCACTAACCCAGTCAAACTATATGTTTCATGCTAATCTCTAAACTATCTTCCCAGTCTGTGTTATCATATACTTAGTATTTTCAGCGTTCTCTTCTACACCTATAATAAGCCATTAATATCACTGTTGTTGAATAAATAATGATAATAATGATGATACAATTAAAAAACACGTTTAGTGATTTAAAGTTGAATATGACAGATTTAATAATAGTTCTTGGTAAATAATGGCATGAATACTTCTAAATAGTTTTGCAGTGATAATAATTATATAGAATATAGGTATATTTTATATCTATAATCTAGAGTATTTGTTTTAATTTAACTGTATGTTGCTAGCTTGAACAAAAATTAAATTGTCGAAGATGACCTTGTGTGATACGACACAAACGGCTTATAGCCTACGACCATTGGTGCACGTAGTAATTATTGTTAAATATGGTTCTTATTTTTAAGAGGTGGGGAATCAGGGGTGCGGCTGTAACAACAACCCTTAGCTTAGGAGATTTTAAAATCTACAAATACTAAATATTCTCAGGTCTTCTCTCCCGTTACACAACAAAACAGTTGGTAAGAATTTGTTTCACAAAACGGAAAGAACGAAGTTAAGAAGGAAGTAACTGTGCAAAGCAATGTTTCGGACTGACTCTAGTGTTATGTTAATGTTTCCATTTCCTCTAAAAGAGCTCTTTAAAATGGAGCCACTGGCACTGTGACGATCGCAAATTTTTCTGACAGTAAACGTTCATTAGTGTTAAGAAGGCCATTGCAAGAAGCAATGCTGAGAACAACGTTCAACAGAATCGGATTTAATTGTTCTCATGGCTGAGGGGCTAGGGGAACCTACTACAGGTGTAGAAGGTCCTGGGTTTACCCTTACTCTACCCAGCTCCTCCCCGGGTTTAACTACCCATCCAGGCTATATGTATATTTACACTAATGGAGAAGGCATGATACTAACAGCAGTTGCTCAGGCCAATCCTCGATTATATATGTCCCACTTGGTGACACCTGGTGGACACGTATATGAGGAGGATGCAGGCTTTCCAAAACCGGTGTTTGAGTATTAGTGTGGACGCCGTCTGGCACGTTCACAACCTGACTCTTCACCGGGAAGAATTGGAGACTCCTAGCATCAAGGACCACTTTCGGAAGCTTGCGGAGTCCTTCTATGACAAGTTTTCCGGATCCACTAATCCTTTTATCCAGGGGCTTGAGAACTATGTGATAGACCCCGGTGGGTGTCACAGACGTCCCAAAGCCCTGCTAAGATAATCGAGATGTGATAACAGTGGTCAGCGGGAGGTTCCTGCCCCCCCTCCCCCCGTAGAGTAATGTCACCATACCTACCTCTAAAAAAACCTTTTCGGTTTGCATCTTTCAATTTTTCTATAACAATAATAATTATTATAGACTTATTTTCCCCTCGTCTCAGAAACGTTCTCGCAACGCGACAACTCCTCTCCTCTCCTCGGTCAATAGCATGTTGTGACTAATTGGTCGGTACATGTTATAATTTGCTCTAGGGCTTCCCTTCTGGAAGCTTTTGAGTGTGCAAATGGCGGATTACATGATGAGGTAAAATTTTAGAGTAGATACACCCACGTTAACTTGGAGTAAGATTGGGAAAACCATCCAGGGAAAACCTTCCTTAGTAGACTCGACAGGAATTCTAACCCCAATCTCCCCGTCATTAGCAAGCCAGTCTACCGTGAGAGGGACGCCTTAGACCTTTTGGCCACTGAAGTGGTTTTGAACCATTTAGTTAAAATCACTTCGGTAAACCCAACCAAAATTTTAAGCCTGGCCACAATCAATTACCTGATTTTTGTTGTGGTATTAAACATGTAATTGCCAACACACGTGTAAGATGACCTGGCGGTCTAGTGGTAAGGTGTCGGACCTCTGTGCTGGTGTTCCGGGGTTCAATCCACGGTCCCGGCACAGGTTTATCTGATTGCCAAACCCTTCCTTCACCTCTGACAAGACGTGTATTAATCACAACTTGTGAATGTGAGGAATGCCAGGCCTCCACCGTGGTTCGGATTCCACGTTAAACTGTAGGTCCTTCATTTCATCTCACAATCACCCTACCATTACACATCAACGTAAGAGCGTATAAACCAAACGGGTAGTAAGACGTGATGATAATAATAATAATAATAATAATAATAATAATAATAATAATAATAACACATTATATGTCAGCACAAGAATTAACGTGATCTATGACCAAACAGAACCGTCTAGGAACAACCAGACAGCTCTAGCAATGTTTCCATCCTGTGGCCTGAGTCAATTTTTCATTCAAGTCATATATTTTTTTCACTACTGGCTTGCTAGATCTCTCGTAACTTCATATGCCTTATAATCTATCTTAAGGATACGACAGGCACAACATCCAGTCCCCGACCGTTAATTCATCAATGTGAATGGATAAACCCACATTTCATCAATGCTAATTTTTTCGGCCATGTCGGGAATCGAACCCAGGACCCTTAGTTCAGTAGACAGATATGCTGGCGAATGAGCTAAGGTGTCAGGTTTCTAGCAACTAGATATTCACAAATTGGATAGTAGTGTAATAATATAGCTGGCACGACTTCGATAGTCAGATTCAAACAGGAAGAAAATTTTATGATAGTTAAAAATTTACTAAAAAATGTTCATATATTTATTCATTAAGTCCTTTGATCTTCAGCTGTCAATTTTGATAGATATTATAATTTTGTAGATACTAATACTAATAATTTGTCAAAATAATAGGCTATCAATGATGATTACCAAAATATATTTGTATTTTCCAAAAGGTCCTTTATACTAGAATCCTTTACTAGTTTCTCTTTGTTGGCTCTATCCTATTTGTGTGTTTAATGTAAGATTTCTAAACACATCAACTATAAAAGCACACGAGCTACAAGCAAGATTAGCACTAGTTTATACGTCCCAACCAGTGTACAATATTTGACAGAAAAAGTTTTTTCGCTTTTTCTCGAATTTGTTCTTAGTGGATCTTGGTCAATTTTTAAATTCTACTGTAGATATACATTGTTAAAGCATACTTAAAAGTATATATCAGCATGTATTAAAGATTATAACACTTAATATAAAATCACTCAAGAATATAATACTACAAACTAAATATTTCAACAGTTGATCAATTATTTATTTATTTGAGGTATTTAATGTCACTTTCTGAACCGACTGATTATATAAATACACGAGAATTTTCTATGAGCGATAGTGAAAAGGCCTACCATTTGCCTGGAAAGGTATTTACACATATCTTCGAGTGTTATTTTATATGCTGCGATTGAAATGAGACCGACAGTTTTACTTCTTCTCCGAAGAAAGTTGTGCTACGAATTTTTATCGTCCAAGAAAAATTCGTTTACCCCGGTTGGGTTTGAACCCACGAACATAAGGTCCTGAGGTAAGTACTTTACCCCAAATCAGTGAGGTCGACAACAGTTATTGAAACGTTTCATTGTATTATACTGTAAGAATACAATTTGAGTTTGAAAATGTATAATTTATAAATTAATGATGAAGAAACATTATTGACAATATACGAAAAGGCCGCATCGTACATCTCAAAAAGCCACAACTGGCCAAAGGCCACAGGTTCCCCAGCCCTGGTTTAAGGCATCACTCTCGTGTTAGACTAGCCTACTTCAGACTGGGAGATCGGGATTCAAATCCCAGTCGAGTCTACTGAGGTTGGTGTTTCCTAAATGGTTTCCCATTATCCTTCCACTGTGAGAATGGGAAACACAGCCCACCGTCAAAAGTGCCGCAGTGTGCAGAAGATGTTCGTGAGCGATTGCTTCGCTACCCCCGAAAATCACTACGCCGATTGTCACAGGAGACCGGCTTGTCTTTGACGATGTGCCAAGAGCGGCTAAGCAAGCCGTACAGATTGACAGCTGTACACCAGTTGATGAGCCCGGCCATATCAAGCGTGTACTTTATTGAAATTGTTTCCTCAATTTCATGAAAATTAACCCTCAGATATTGAAGAAGGCGTGGTTTACCGATGAAGCTTGGTTTTTCTTCTCTCAGGATAAGTGACTTCTCAAAACACAAGAATTTGGCCGTCATAAAACCCTCATGGGATCCAGAAGACATCAATTTATTCACAAAAGGTGGGCGTGTGGCGTTCACTTTCCTCTGAGAGAATCATTGGACCAATTTTTTTATGAAGGGACTGTGAACATTGATGCGGAGAGGAAATTTTTTATGGACATTTTCGTAGAGCAACTATAGGACATCGAGATTACACAGTGGTTCTTCCAGCAGGATCGTGACACCAATGAGTCCATGGCGCTCATCAACAGCTTCTTCGTGGACCGTGTCATCTCTAAAAACCTCAGGTCACCAGACTTGACTTCTTTTGGAGCCATCTTAAGAGGAATGTCTATAAAAACTGACCAAAAAACCAATCAGGATCTCCGGGAAAACATCACATAAACAAAATCGACGCATGCGTGTGTCAGAAAGCATGGTGAAACGTGTGCAGACGTGTCTCTAAGAGGAGTGGGGACACTTTCAGCACTTGATGTGATGGTAGGTCATTCTCTTACTACTAACCCTCATTTACACAAATATACGTTACTATTTTATTAGTAAGTTGAGCGATTGCCCTGTTTAAAAAGTGGGACCTGCCATTGAAACATCATGTATAATAATTCACGCTTTAAATAGTATGTGTGTGCTGGCTTGTGTGTATGTGTATGTGTATGTATATACATCTATATGTATGTGTATGTGTGTGTAAGTATATATATGTGTGTATGTGTGTATCTGGTACTCACAAATTATACTATTCAGTATCCAGTATTCGCATGGAGAGAGAGAGAGAGAGAGAGTAAAACCAGTAAGGGATTAAAAAAATACTAAATTTGGTTGGGAATGATCTCCTGGCTTCCTGGGTCATACTCATAAGTGCAAACCACTACATAAGCCTTGATGACTGTAATTAATTATACCTATGGGCCCCTCCTCAACCAAGAGAGCTAAGGCATTCCCAGGGGATTGGTATTTGAATCCCGATCGAGGGAAGGGGGAGGGAATCTAATTACACATTTAGATAGTAGAGAATGGCACGTCTGAGGTACACTATATTCAAGAGATCCTAAGTTCTTATAGTCTAATAATATTAAGTGCCTCAAAATCAACGGTTTATTTGTTATATTTACCGAGAGATTAAAGAATCTTAACCCACAATCAGTGACCACATGGACAAAGGAATCAGCAGTCTCATTTCATCTTATTTTCCACTGATTGAGAGATCGAGGTTCAAGTCCCGGCCTGGTGTGTTGAAGTAATTTTTACCTAAATGATTTCCCAATCTTCCTCCACAGTAATGTGAGTACACTTCCTCTAAATTATACCTTCCTCGTCGTTATTCAAGTCAAGTGTATATGAGGGTAGCCTGAACGGAGCATGAAAAATTAAAAAAAAGGAAACATAATTTTTTTTATGAAAATACAAACTATATTATCAACTCACAGACGAGAAGAAACATGTCCCGTTTTAAAATATATTAGTTCAGCGCATGCGTTAGTAATATTTCAAACATTTCCCACTATCATCCCTCCCTTGTTTCTGAATTGGTCTAGTCGAACTGCCATTAGGAAGAACCCTACCCGACATTTTTTTTAGTTTTACACAGATTTTTACAAAGGAGTTTTTTCAAATAGGAAGCTTTTTAAAGTTACTAAATCAAAACAATTTTCATATAGCTATACGTAAGTCATGTGATATGCATTTGTATATTTTTAGAGTTAGTAACATTACCTATAAATAATAAATAATAATAATAATAATAATAATAATAATAATAATAATAATAATAAAGTAAAGTAAAATGTTGACCGACCTCTTGGTCTAGCGGTCATCATTACTGGCTACTAATCCAGAAGTCCCTGATTCGATTCCTGGTGGTAACATGGCTATTTTCCCTGAAGGGGGAATTGTTCCGATGGTCTGATTAAATAGGCTTTAGTTATATATAATATTTTTACTAGCACCACATAATCATCATCACATCTTCTAATCGCACCAAAGTAACCACACATACATGGTGGCACAACCTCAGCAGACTGTTACATATCCGCCATTGCCAGTAGAAAACTAGGAATATATAGCCGACAAATCCTAATGGCATACGTGAAAAATAAAGTTAAAACATTATAAATGCGGACTTAAAAAAAGTTTTTTTAATGTTATTTCTATCATAATACCTAGCATAAAATGTTCTTCAGGTGGCATTTCTCACAGATTGAAGATAAATATGTTGAGTTAAATTTTATATTCATAACATTTAAACTAAAAACTTTATATTAAAATTATAATAGTTATGTTAATTAGTGGTCGGGTGACCTGGCGGTCTAGGGGTAAGGTGTCATACCTCTGTGCTGGAGGTCCGGGGTTCAATCCCCGGCCCCAGCACAGATTTATCTGATTGCCAAACCCTTCCCTCACCTCTGACAAGACGTGTATTAATAACAACTTGTGAATGTATGGAATGCCAGGCCTCCACCGTGGTTCGGATTCCACGTTAAACTGTAGGTCCTCCATTTCATCTCACGATCACCCTACCATTACACATTAGCGTAAGTGCGTATAACCCGAACGGGTAGTAAGCAGTTGTGCCAATAATAATAATAATAATAATAATAATAATAATAATAATAATTGGATGTAAATCCATTATCATTTTAAAATGAATCATTAATTATTGTTTAGCCTGCATTGGTTGTAATGAGGACTTAATATCATATTTAATTTATAAAAATTATTTGACAAGAGAAAACCCACTTAGTTGACCGCATGCTCTGAAGTTTAAGGTGTCATTCTCACAATAGACTAGGCTGCTGATAACTGGGAGATTGATGTTGTATCCTGATCGGATGTACTGAGGTTTTTTCCTAAATGGGTTTCAACTCTTCCTCAACGCAAATGTGTGTACACTTTATCTAAATTTAGCCTTCTTCATTATTAAAAGTTTAGAGTATGCGTACAACCCGAACGGGTGGTAAGACACAGTGATAAAAAATAGCTAAGAGAATTATAATAGTCTATAACTTTAACGAGCCACCAAAGATGTTTTATAAGGTAAGTCTATTATAAAACATTTATTATAGAACATGTGCTATGGTTTTATCAAAGAAAATGGCAAAATCTGAAAGATTAACCTGAACATGCGAAGCAGTTAAAAATGTAACTGTAGAATATTTTATCATCTGACACAAACTAAACACGCAGGCTATTGCACGAGTAAATTTTTCCGGAACAACTTTGGTGACCATATTTTTAAAAGTTTCACGCAGTTCATTCGTAAATATGTTTGACATGATTGGCGTTCAGTTTTGTAATCACTTATATTTTAGGTAGTCCTATAAACCTTTTTAAATGTTATGTAATAGAATAAGACATATTTTTATAAAATTTTGTGTCCAATCTTTTATAATATAATTTATAAAATAAGTATCTTTCTTTTACGAAAGAGGTATGACAATATAACGTCTTGGGAGGCATTCAATCAGATCGTGGGTCCATAGACATATAATTAGTTCATTTCCAAATTGCATTGTATTTTAAGAGGTATTAGGATTGTCTTTCTATTTAGTTTTGCGCAGTAATTTTGTTTATTACTTTCTCGTTATGCACGCTCATCTATAACCATATATTTCATCGTTGATTTTATTTTTAAAAGTATAAATTAAGACAGTGTATTTATTATAGTTCAAAAAGTAAGTTCTGAAATAAAATGAAAGGGTGTGATGGTTTCTAAAGCTGGGTAGAAAACATGTTTTACTAAGTGGACTTGGAAGTAACTTTTCTATCCAGGTTTCCCCCTGCCTTACTTCTCCGCACTGTTCCTCCAGCCAGTTAAAGGTAATTACAATGTTATTAAAAAGGATACACCAAGAAAATGAGCCCTATAACATTTTCCTTACTAAAACACTGCCTAGCCCTCTGTTTGTGTGTGTGCATCCTTCTCTTGGTCAGGTTTATAGTCAATGAGAAACAAAGAACATTTTCATAAAATATAGAAAATAACGAAATGTTAAGAAGACAACATTGAAAAGTAAACTCAATATTTTTAAAGTGATGGCTGAAAAACACGTGGCTTGTTGTATGCATGATCACATTTTTTAACGTGTCATATAAAGAATCGTCCTAAGGTGGTTTGACTATACATAACATATTTGATTACTATCACTATTTACCCTCATTATACAGTATCTTTGCTTAACTAGTCTATAAGACTCGCTTCGGTGGCCGCATGGTTTAAGACTTTATTCACACGTTAATCTAAAATAGAGCACAGAATCTGCTTGAATGTTGCATCAATTCACACGCTATTTGTTGTTGACCCATGATGCATAGCAACGCAAACTAAAAAGAGCTGATTATCAACATTTGTTTATTTTCTAGTGGCTAAACATGTATTTTAGATAGTATGTGTCCAACCTTACCCTAAATCAGTGCCGCTTTAGTTCTTGGGCAGTTGAACGGGGGACAATACATGAAATGTATACTTTCTACTGTCCAAATATATATTTTAAAAAAATGAATATCCATTTAATTTTAATAACTATATGCATAAATTCATTTTACAAAAATTCAATATGAAAGAAAACATATAGAAAATAAATAGTTCAGTGTCCATCAACTACGAGACCCTAATATTCTGTTTATTTCTGCACTATGAAGTATTTCAATTTAAGCTGGCGATCCGTAAATAACATAACGTAAGGGATGCAGGCTGGACATATTTGTTTTCGATGATTGTCACGATGTATGTTTTCAAATTACAATTCTGTGTCGTAGTACAATCTAAGATATAGAGCTATTATAGGAGGGAGCACTTTCTATGAAACGACCCCCTTTCACCCTTGTTGACCTTTGGATTAAATCTTTAGTTGGCCTTGATGTTAGAAGTACTAATAAAACAAATTTAACATCTTCATATGAGTTGAGACTTGAGAGTAGGGATATGAAAGAAGTATTACTATTTTATTAATATCGATATATTCCTTTCGATACTAGTATTTTATTACTCGATACTTTTTTTCGATACTTTAATTGGTATTAGCACTTACACTCATGTATCTGATCAGTATCGAAAGAAACCACATTTTTGCTATCTTCACTCATTCTGGGAAGGGTGGACTGCGGGGGAAGAACAAATTACACGATGTTTCAGTCCTCACTCATTTTCTGCATGACAAGTAAGAAACAACTCTAGTAGTTGATCTCTTTTAGCTCATCACAATTAATAGATGCCAGTCATTATAAATTCATTATAGTTTTCAGTGTTTAAATAAATATGAAAATACAACTATGATGCAAAAGTTGAAATTATTATTTCTTGATAAAAAAAACCTTTTTTTCCAGACTAAAATCTCTATACTGATATTTACTGTTATCGATACTTTTCTTTCAATACTAGTACGGTATCGATATTTTTCTTCCAATACTTATAATGAGTACAGTATCGATAATTTTCTTTCGATACCACATCCCTACTTGAGAGGTATATAGATAGCTCATTAATTATCTTACATTTAACTAATATCACGAAAGGTGATCGTTAATTTTTGAAATTATAATTTAAAAAAATCTTATCTTTCGTTCATCCCAAGATGCGATAGTTCGGTAGGGGAAAATGGTGAGTCATTCAAATGTGTACAGTCACAGTCACAAAAAGTGACTATTTTCAACCTAAGATCCACGTTAAGCCAACCACTTTTGGGTGCGTGTGTGTGTGAGTGGTATTGTACATTAAAATGCGACACTGAACCACCCTATTCTCCCTTTCGACCAAGTCTGCAACACTGTATGAGTATAGAAAGGGTTTGTTAAGAGACGTAGTTCCCGTACTATCCGCCAGAGCAGATTACCCTCTCGCTACGACAAGCCCACCCCCAATCATAACTAAAACTGTCGTGCCCGCTCTGATAGTATAATGCCGCGAGTCGGTTGGTGTATCCCTTTTACCCCTATCGCGGGGACGTGATCGTGCCACTGTCGACTTTAATTTTCGTATAGAGCCCGCGGATACGTGTTTCCATTACACATTCCAAACATTGTGTTAACTGTTGGGGGCTTGCGCTCCTCGAATACCCCCCTATACCCCCTTGAACCCACTGCGGTTGTCAGGCCGTTGTACTGTCAGCTCTTCTGACGCGGTACAGAGTAGACATTCAGACGCGGGGATAAACAACACTACCGGTATATGTACACTCTGATTTGTAGATAAAAAAATAGCTTTTTTTTTACAATTAGCATGAAAGTTACTAAAACAATCTACACATATGGTGTACCCATACATAACATGTGGGACCCCACTTCATCGGTGGACAAGAGACACAAAAACAATTAAAAAAGTTCAAATAAAGAGTGTCCCATTTGACCTTGTTTAAGAGCTATAGTTATGTTTGTACTTCAGTAATGGGGAGCTGGTTAACATTATAGGAAGTGATAAAAAAATGGCCACCTTTGGCCTGAACACCAGCTTTGCAATGCAATGTACGTTTGGAAGACTGTGACACATCAACTGCAGGCTTATATTAAGGTTGAAGGTGACCATTTTGAGCAATTTCTATTGTGTTAAGCAGTTCTACATTACTGGAGGACAAACATAACTATAGCTCGGAAACAATGTCAAATAGTACACATGTTTATATTAACTTTTGTCGTTGTTTTTGTCTCCTGTCCACCATTGAAGTAGATCCCACATGTTACGTTACACCTGTATATAAAATCCATGCGTTGTCTGTTCTTTCAAGGTTATTGCTCTCACTTTCCAATATTCTAAAGAGCCGAAGCTTTCTATAAGGACTCTATGGAGCATTCCATTTTTATGAGAAAAATCCGAAACTTGAAAAATCAAAGATGGCTGATGCAACTTATCCTCAATAACCTGCTGGGAGAGCCATGGACACAAACCGTACTATAAATAAAGTAGAACGTTATCAAGGTTTACCGTAAAAAGTGAAACTCAGACATGGTTGTCTGTATTGAATAAAAATACTTTGATAATTTTGTACCCGCTTAGTTACACATGGTCTAAGGCGCTTCTTCACAGTAGACTAAACTGCTTATGACTGGAAGATCAGGTTCGATCCCGTGGGTGTACGAGGGTGGTTTTTCCCTAAATGGTTTTCCATTTTCTCTCCAAGCAGCAATGAAGGTAAAATCCTTCTAAATTCAACCTTACTCTCCCTTAACCCTAAGTGCAATTAGTAAATAGGCGTGCAACCCAAACGGATGGTAAGACGCTAAAAAAAATGTATCAACAATAACATCACGCCAGAATTTTGCAACACACTGGTGTGTCACGGCCCACCCGTTGCGAACTATTGCACTAAACTGTACCCTACTCATCCCTAGCCTATTAGTGAACATATATGAATAGCCTATACATGGGCCCGTGTCGACGGGAAAGTAGATTTAGTCGCCAAACTCGTTTGGATTGTTTTGTCATTGATAGGACGGACAGAGATAGAATCTCGCCGTGTGGTTTTCCCTCTCCTTCCATGCAAATGCGAATACAATTCCTTTACATTCTATCTTACTCATCTCTACTCTATAAGTAGTAAATATTCGTAGGTCTACAGCCAGGATGAGTAATAGCACGTGGTGAAAAATAAAAGTACTCTTCTTTTGAAAATTTGTTTTCACAAATTATTTTCTAAGAAAAAACAACTTACCTATATAGTATTATTTTTCGAAATGGACACGTAATTACAAGATTTACAAAGCTATTTCTTGATTTTTCCAAAAACATATCATTTTGAAAAGCATTTTTTATATGTGAATAACTTCTTCAAAGTATTTTGTAAACAACTCCTTTTGAGTTTGACGATATATTAACAGAGTCGTTACAAAAGATCGAAATGGGTTGAAGTAACGAGCATGTTCCCTTACGCCAAATAACCATAAGCAATGTGTACTGAAGCCATCAGACATAGTACTCACATATTTAGTGACGTTTAAATGGAATTAGCACGACTGCAATGCAATACACATGACACTCAAAGTGGATATTGTGGTTACCACTCCCCTGAGAAGAAGGGTTCAGCGATGAGGGGGGTAGGGGTGCCTACAATTATTGTGAGAAGGGTGGGTGGGCGGAAGGCCAAGGGAAAGGTGGTAGTAGGGGAAGGAGTAGTATTTCCAAAACAAACGTAACACAAACACATATTCCAATTCATATCATGTTTGGTATTCGTCACGTCCATTTTGGCTCTTTGAATCTGGTTATCATTTCGTGTTTTTAGCCGCGATAAAATGTGTACGACATTGTACATTTTGTGGCGAGCTTTGCGCGAAAAAAAAAATAGAGGAGAGAGTCAAGGGTTAGGGGGCGGGTTTTATGTTGTTTCACTGAATGTGTGTGTCTGCTTCCTAAATTGTTAAATACAATTAGCTCGGCTGAGCGGGCTTGTATAGTGGCGAACGTTACATTTTCTCTAGAGGGACGCGTGTTTCCGATGCCGACATTTCCCCGCGTTGCGTGGAACAGTGCAGTTATCGTGACTCAAGGGTAGAAGGCAGAATGAACTAACTAACATCCTCAGCTCTTAATACAGTTTATTAGTGTGTTTTACTTTCTCGTGTACATGAAGCTGTGAAACAAAACAAAAATATCTGAGATTTGGATTAAAATATACTTTTTTACATGGCCCCCAACGTGAAAAAAAAAATATTTTTTTTGTTCTTACAGTTTATTGCTTTTTCTGTGTGTATGCTTTTGTATAACCAAAACGGTTGGGCCAATTTTATTCAAATTTGTATTTAAGAATATTTCTCTCATCTCACAGTGCACGACCACTATCAAAACTATTGATTTAAATCAAGGGTACTTTATCTATAGCAACAAACACACAATATTTTTGTTTATTTTAAACTGTTTCACAATTATGATAAAATTTGATCCATAGCTTATATTATAATTTGTTACACCCACATCGGTGGGCCCGTGGACTAAACGTCAAAATCATCTGGCCTAGTTTGCCGGTAAAGCGGAAGTTTGGGTTTAAATCCCAGTCTGCTTTACTAAGGATATTTATTTTTAAATGGGTTTCCACTCTCCCTTCACACAGATGTGAATGTATAATTCCTCTAAATTCTTACCGTCTTGATCCTCACCCCATCATTGTAAATACGGGGATACCGCCGTGTAGCACCACAAAAAAACAACATTATATTCATGAATTCCTTGCTAAGTTCGTCTAAACGTGAGTCTAAGTTTTTTGTTAATATTGTTCATGTATCTTGACAAAGATGGTCCATATGTAAATAAGGCTCATTCATTTATTAAGGGTATCAAGGCCGTAGCCAGACAAGAATTTCAGAGGGGTTTGGTGGGCCCATTCCCCAATTGACGGAGGCTAGAAAAAAATTCTAAATAAAAAACTGTTCTAGAAGCTATCTGAAGTGTTTTTTATGGCAACACTACCCCTTAACTATCGAAGGCCAGGACAAATTCTAATTATTAAACGGCTCTAGAAGTTCTCTAAAGTGTTTTTTTATGGTAACACAGAACCCTAATTTTTGCTTGTACCTTAATTTTGATATTGTTTGAACCATAAATAAAGCCATATATATTTTGTTCATAAAATTTCGGGGGGGGGGGTTTGAACCCGAACCCCCCCCCCCCCCGACTACGGCCTTGAAGGGTATTGAGGGGGAGTTCTAAATATACCCAGGGCAGTAAAATGGCAATTATTTTTTAAAGCGTGGAGTCTAGGAAGAAAGAAGGACCAAAAGTAAGTGAGCGGTCATACATCCTGATCCAGGTGGTCGTGGTTTGAATTCAGGTCGGGGGCACCTAAACAATTGGAACCAACTATATTAAACTTATTAAAGTTAGTCCTTTTCGTCCTAACCTCCTAGATATGTGTGCCCCACCTTGTTCACTTGGGAGTCCATAGAGGATTTAAATGAAGAAACCTTTTATTGTGTTAAGAAAGTACCAAATATATCATTAAACTATTTCTGTCACTAGTAAAACCACTGCAAAAAGATGATTTGTAATGAAATGCATAAAAAAACTTGTAGAAAAATAGCCGCAGCCAGCCAATAATTTCGGAAGGGGGGTGGGAGGGTTTGGTGGGCACATCCCCCAATTGCCGGAAGCTAGAAAAAATTATAAATGATAAACAGTTCTATAAGTTATCTGAAGTGTTTTTATGGCAACATAGCAAACATAACTGCCAGAAGCTAGGACATATTGTAAATATTAAACAACTCTAGAAGATCTTTGAAGTGCTTTTTATGGTAACACAGCCCTCTAATTTGTACTTTTACCTTAACTTTGATATTGTTTGAACCATAAATAAAGCCATATATACTTTGTTCATCAAATTTCCGGGGGGGGGGGGGGGTTGAAACCCCTGAACCTACTGGCTATGGCCTTGGCTCAGGGCACTTTGTTCTTTTAATTCACTCAAATAAAACAATGCATTTAAATCTTTCCCCGAAATATGTATTGATAAATTAAAACATCAACCCATAGTGTACTTCCCACACTTCTATACGCACACTATTCCTGGTCTGAAGACCTGTTCTATTCCAATTTAGAAAACCGACTGCCTATTTGGAGGAAAGAACCACTAAAGTTCTACGCCCGTGACGTCATTAGGGCACAGAGCCATCTGGTGGTGAGTTCCTTGTACTTCAGCTACGACATCGTGACGTACACGGCAAATATGATAGTCTTGGGTCACTGGAGGACAGTAATTATTCAAGGGTTTAAGGGTGTAATTGTACGGTATTAAATATTAACTGATATTTACATTACATTACTTGTCAAAATGGCAATACTTTATTATCACGTGAGTGAATACGAAACTTTCATAAAAGTTCAAAGTTACCGTGAATGTTCCTGTAGATAATAATATTTAGCACCGCGTCTTACTACCCGTTCGGTTATACGCTTAAGTACTAATTACGCTAATGGATTAGGAATGGGGAAGGTTGAATTTAGAGGAAGTGAACCCGCATTTACGTGGAAGGAGAGTGGAAAACCTTTAGGAAAAACCACTCCCAGTTCACCCGACGAGATTCGAACCTCGATCTCCCGTCCTCGGCGGTAGTGCTCAACAGACTGGTGCGTTAGCCAACTACGCCACCGAGGCGGGTAGTGTTCCTGTAGAGTTGTACTGCTGTTCATGTTCTAACATTAAGGGCGAGGAAATAGGAGTTGAGCTTCTATTATATATTCAATAATGGTTGGGGTTAATCTCTTAACACTCACCCAAGGATGATTTTGTTTCATTGGTCAAGGAGTTAACCAACACTCAACGCCAGGTTTTTTACTTTCTCTCTATCTTACAGGTAGAGAAAGTATGGTGATCGTCAAAAAAATCGAACTCGAGATTTTGATGAATTTTGACGTTTCATGACTTCCTGAATCCGAAAAAGTGGTTTTTGAATTTCCGTCCGTCTGTCTGTCTGTCTGTCTGTCTGTACCTCCAACTAGAGCCTAAACTATTTTACCGATTGATCTGAAACTTGATATCTAGGGTTTTCATAAGGTTGCCCCGAGGGGTTTTTGGAATTGGATATCTACCCCTAAAATTAAGGGTAGTTTACTGAGGGGAAAAAAGAGAAAAGGTCGATTTTCTCAAAATCGGCTCTAACGATTTTGATTAAATTTTATTTTTGAACATTAAATAAATATTCCAAACAAAATGGCTACTCTCAATATTTCGGCAAAATGGCTTTAAGGGCTCCGGTCTGATGCGTAAATTAACATTTTTTATAATAGCTCCGAAACTATTTGAGATGTGAAATTACTTAGCATTACAAATATGTATATATATTTATAATACAAATATTTTATTCGAAACATATTTTTTATAAATCAATAACTTTCAATCTATACGCAATTTTATATATATATTTTTAACTTTTTGGACATTAAAGCTTAAGTATTGCGATCGTAAGAAAAACTAACCTGAAATGTTGATGGATTTCGACGTCTCATGACCCCCCGAACCCTAAAAAAATAGTCTTTGCAATGCCGTCTCTCTGTGTGTCTATTAAAACTTAAAATTAAGGGTAGTTTACTGAAGGGCGAAAAGAGAAAAATTTGGTTTTCTCAAAATCTGCTCAAACTATTTTGATTAAAATTCGTATCTAGGCGTTGATTAAGATTATAAATAAACTGGCTATTTTCATTTTCCTATGAAAATGATTTTTAGGGTACTTTACAGAAGCGTTAATTTCCGTATCTCCACAACTATTTGAGAAACTAAACAACTTATCATTGCAAAATTGTAGGACTATGAGAAATAAAAAACTTTTATTTGACATATATTTTTATAAAAGCAACAGTTTCTGAGATATTTGCAAATATATTAATACAATTTTGTGAGCTTTAGTTGTAAACATATACTACTTAAGTCTTAACGCAATAATTCTCCAATGCCATAGAGTAATTAAATATAAGTATCTAAAAAAGTATGTTATTTTTCCTTAAAGCTCTTAGGAGAAATGTTTGCATAGCAATGATCTATCTCCATTTTAGACTCAATAGTCAATATTTACAATTTTTATTGGTAAAAATGTATAAATGAATAATGAAATATCAATGCGATGACTTGAAGATCTGCAACACCTTATAAAATGTTAAAACTTTAACCAGAAATCGAAATTTTAATACGAAGTGTTGACCCTTGTGGAAGACATTAAACTGTTTGAAATGCTCTTAGGTGGACAAAGATGCGCCTCTTTTCTCATTGATTCTATATCATTGTATATTATTTTATGCGTGTTCTTATGTGGAGTGGTGATGATACAATGTACATTATTCCGTTCAGAAATCTTACGAGTTTATAGAAAGAGAGAGAAAGTCTGTGCGGTGCGCCGTACCATTTATTTTAATAGCTCGGGTGCTGAATTTAGCACCCCAGTTCCTCCCTCCTCAACGTCGATTACTTTCATAGCTAGGGATCTTCTTTGGTGGCCGTATGGTCTAAGGCGTTACTCCCACAGTAAACTGGACTGTCAATGACGAGATATCGTAGTTCAAGCCCGGTCGGGTGTATTGAGGGTGGTTTTCCCAAATTGTGTTGCACTCTCTCTCTCCACGCAAATGCGGGTACACTTTATTTAAATGAAACTTCCTTATCCCTAACACATTAGAGTAATTAGTATATAAGCGAATAACCCGAACGGGTAGTAAGACGCCATACTAAAATAAAGAGGCTAGGTGAGTGAATAGGGATTACGATATCACTCGTAGTAAACTCTGAATCTCTGGCTGCAACTATTATCGCTCCAGTAGAAGACTGAGAGAGTATAGCAGCAGCTGTATCGGGGTTGTGTCTTGCCACTCTTGGCCGAACGGTGCACAGATGTTGTCGAGGATTACTCCTGAATAAATCAGTAGGAACACGCTCTCTCTTCACATTGCTTTTACTTGTTAAGTGGTAGGAGGGGGGTCGTCAGATCGGGATACCAAGAAATAAAACATTCACTTTAAATAAATAAAACCGAGAAAGTTTTTCTTTAATCTTCATCCACGTTATTTCTAAGTAACTATTTTAAATACTTTTATTTACATGATTATTTAGTAACGTTATTTTTAATTGATACTTCTAACACAAGTGTATTTAATGAATTAATAATGGCAAGAGTGTAAATAATAGAAATTTCATTAGCAATGACTCCGCACGATGAAAAATAAACATTTTTACAACAAATCCTAGTATCTGTTTGGGGTGTACACAAATTAACTACAGACTACAGTAATGGAATAACCCGCCTCGGTGGCGTAGTTGGCTAACGCACTAGTTTCTTGCTGGCCAGACCACCGAGAACGGGGAATCGAGGTCCCTTTTCCCTGAATTGTTTCCCACTCTCCCTACACGCAAAGTGCGGGTTCACTTCCTCTAAATTCAACCTTCCTAAATCCTAGCCTATTAGTGTAATTAGTACTTAAAAACTTAAGCGTATAAACCGAACGGGTAGTAAGACTCTGTGACAAAAATAAAGTAATGGAATAGGTATAAAGATAGGATTTTAAAGGAAATTTATCCACGTTTGCGGGTAAAAAAAAAGTGGGAAACCATTTAGAATAAATCGCCTCACTACACCACACCGGGATTCGAACCCTGATCTCCCCGTCACCGCCAATTCAATCCAACTCGATAGTGGCCCGTTATTCCATAAATATACGTATAAAATATAGGTTTTAAAACATACTAGTGCATACCAATGTTGCTTTATGTGCAATTTAATCAAATATGGGAGATAAAAATAATAATTTATGGTAGCCTATCATATACACCTCAACAAAGGACGACAGACAAATCAATGTACCTGAAATAATGTTATTCTCTTTACCTGTATATATTATTAAATCTAATCTTCCCTTATTTTGTCATTCAGTCACTCCTGAAGATGGTATTCATATAACGAACATGTAGAAATAAATCAACAGCTGGTATTCAACCAACTTTGACACCAAGGAGCATGGGATTACTTATCAAAAATAAGACTTTTGAAATGACACAATGATCTATTTCAAAATAAGAATTTAAATTCTCCAATTCAAAAATACTTTATATTTCATAATGCATGATTAGCTATTATTTTTATTTTACTCTTTAACTTTTAAATTTATTATTATTATTATTATTATTATTATTATTATTATTATTATTATTATTATTATTATTATTTAGCACAGCGTCTTACTACCCGTTCGGGTTATACGCTTAAGTACTAATTAAACTAATGGATTAGGAATTGGGAAGGTTGAATTTAGTGGAAGTGAACCCGCATTTGCGTGGAGGGAGAGTGGAAAACCATTTAGGAAAACCACCCCCAGTTCACCCGACCGAGATTCGAAACTTGATCTCCCCGTCCTTGGTGGTCTAGCTCAACACGACTGGCGCGTTAGCCAACTACGCCACCGAGACGGGTTTTTTACATTTAAACTTCTGTACTATCTACGACTTAATATCAATATTTATTGTTTATAGTGTATTACATTTTACTTTTTATGAAACATTAAAATGTGTCATGTTGTTAATGCTTAGACATGCCTTAATGCTACACTTTGATTAGTATAAAGTGTCCCAATAAGGTAATACCTATTTTCAAATATAATATAATTATTTTCTTGTTTAGTTAAAATTTCTTCATAAACACTTTTAAACATTTATATATGTTTTGATCATTTTTATTTAAAATTTAACATTTACAAGTTTTAGAATTAGTCAAATCTTATGCATAATTAATCATTGGTTTGTTTAAAATATTTAACTATACGGTTTTTTAAATACATTTAACAGTCTAAATTTTAATTCTTAAATGATCTCAACACTAATCTTTTTATTATACTTTAATCTTGTACTAAAGTAAATTAAAATGAGAAGTCATATATAATTTTAATAACTTTATTTACTAGACCATGAAAACAGCATAACTTATTAAGTTATCTCTTCATTTAGTTTATAAGTCAATTTCTTTTATTTTGTGCCAACCTTTACTTCATAGCCTCAAGTCATATAATTATGTTTGGATAAAAAACACTATTTTAATTTATTTTACTTAACCTCTAAGCTTGTCATGCAAAAAATTATTTTAAAATTAATTAAGAAACTCAAGGCATAGTTTTGAAAAAATATTGTACATTCATGTATTAACGTAATAATGAAAAGGGGGTAACTTGCCATATATGTACACAAGTCGGCTTATAGCACGGGATCGTTAGTGAATAAAAAACTTTTATAAACATTATTATGCGTCTCACAAATAGCTGAGTGACTCGTAAAGGAGGAGAATTAAATACTTTACACCGTTCCATATTACTAGGTGGACACACCTATCAAAATTTTACGAGCCCATGTCCTACTCATTTTCATTCTAATCACGCTACGTGCCATAGACTTTCAAACCACACACTAACAGCTATTTGACTCAGGGGAAGGGGAAATAATTCTGTAAGGGGGTTTGGGGGGGTCACTCCAACCCATAAATCCTGATTTAATTCTCTGTTGCTGCTTATTAATTACACACATCAAACCGAAACTGGGGGGGGGGGGGGGGGGGGGATTTTTATCGCCTCCCAAAAATATGAACCCATTTGCTAATTTGAACATGTACACGATGATCATAAAAAGCATAATGTTCCTAAAAAAACATACACAAAAAAAGACGACGTATTGCTAGTCAGTGGATGTAACTTGCTGAAAACATCCATCAATTTTCGTGAGGACAATTCATTATTTTTATTTGCTATGTTTGCATACCTGGTTGGAATTTTGAAAGTGATCGTAAGAGCATATTCGCCTATATAATTAATCTAGTAAAAATGTTTACCAATAAATTACTTTTTATTTTATAATTTAGTTTATATTTGTTTGTGTAAACATTTATTACTTCGATATTGGTTGCATTTTTTCTTTAGAGTAGGACTTTAATCGCGTCTCAATATAAAATTGGTGTGGAAAAAATCGAATTCTCTTCTCAAAATTATCCCAACTATTCGTAAATTTTTTTTATAAGGTTAAATTAATAATATTGAAAATGTTGTGTTTTATTTTTAACTTGTTAATTTTTTAACGGAATACGAATAGTTAAAAACTAAATAAGAAATTTAAGAAAAATGAAAAACAATTACCTACTCAAGGACGTATCGCATATCTATTTCGAATTTTCGTTGATTTATATTTCACTAAACAATGGCAGAAATGTGTAAAGAAGAAAAGATTTGTGAAAAATATCCACACTAGCGGTAAGCGGACAAAAGCGTCAGTTTAATCTCTAACGGATGTCACCCGCCTCGGTGGCGTAGTTGGCTAACGCGCTAGTCGTGTTGAGCTCGACCGCCGAGGACGGGGAGATCAAGGTTCGAATCTCGGTCGGGTGAACTGGGGTGGTTTTTCCTAAATAGTTTTCCACTCTCCCTCCACGCAAATGCGGGTACACTTCCTCTAAATTCAACCTTCCCCATTCCTAATCCATTAATGTAATTAGTACTTAAGCGTATAATCCGAACGGGTAGTAAGACGCGGTGCTAAATAAATAAAAAAATCTAACGGATGTCCTGTGACGAAAAGGTTGGGGTTCTAAACCTAGGCGGATGTACTAAGGTTTGTTTTTTCTAAGTGGTTTTTCCCTTTATCTCCACGAAAATACAGGTGAACTTCATTTATATTTTGCTTTCTTGTCTACCTTGTTATTGAAAATATATAGATTCCCTCATATAAATCAAAACCAGACTTACAAAATAGCTTACAGGTAAGATTATAATATACAATTCTCCGGTCAACCATTCATCACTGAAAATAGACGATTACTAATCTCATCAATGGCATATTTTTTGGCCGTGATGGTAATCGAACCCATGGAATTAAGATGTTACCTGCTTTGGTGGCCGCATGGTCTAAGGCGTCACTACAGTGTTAAACTAGACTGCCGATGACAGGGAGATCGGGGATCAAATCCTGATTAGGGTGTACTGATTGTGATTTTTCCAAACTTGTTTTCCACTCTCCATCCACGCAAATGTGGGTACACTAAATGCAACCTCCCTCATTCAAAACTCACTAACGTAATTTGTACGTATGCGTATAACCTGAACAGTTAGTAAGACGGGATTGGTAATATATATAGACACGCTACTGATATAACTGTTGTCAGATTATATTGATGACCTGTTAAGTAGGTAACAAAGTAGTATAAGATTATATAAAGAAGAGCTTCATCAAAGAGGAAAAGGAAAAAAATAACTATGTACATAATTTGATTAGAAAGCAATCAAAATTGTGCGCTCGCTAGGATAAGATAATAGCAGTAACTCACAAGGGTCGATCTTCCTCTTTCTTGAAGAGTTTAAACCCTTCATCTACAGTTCATCCTCTTTCCCTGCATCATCGTGACATTATGTTTAGCTTTCCTCCTGAACCACTTTATCCTTCAGGCATTATCACGGCCGTTATTCACGTCTTTTGTTTATCTCCCCATATAGCTTAGATATTTTCCTAGAAAATATGGGCAAAAGACTGATGCCACATGAATGTTTGTGTGTGCTTCTGTGTATGTTTGAAATAATACAAAAAATTTGGCCCAACCTAATAATTAGAGGTGTACCGATGCGGATACCGATGAATTGTTATCGGGCGATTATTATTGCATCGGAAATGAATCGTAATCAGCGATTATTATGCCGATTCATCGTTTTTTAAAGTAAAATTTAATGCAAAATTTTCAAGGTAGGAGCTTAGTGATCAAAATTGCAAAAAAAAACCAACTTATATACACACTGAATCTAGTATGAGGGCCATGCAAAAATTACTTAACCAGATAAAGAAATATAAGTTCATACCGTAGATAAAACTAACAATCTAATTCCAACTTTTGCCGGTTATGGAAATCTTATTTACCGGTTATGCAAATATTAACTAAAAAATTAAGATTATTAAAGCTTTAACTGTTGATTTTTAAATAAAATCTTATATTAACTGTTATCATTCTCTTAAGCATATTTTCCAACAGTTATTAATAAATAATCGATAATCGAGACTAATCGGTGTAAATAATCGTAGCATGAACAATTATTTTAAACAATCGGTAATCGGTATCGGTAATCACTTTTACCGAATCGGTACACCTCTACTAATAATCATTAACTTCCACCAGTAACACACATCATTGATATTTTATGTTCATTTTAGGCGATAGTGACATCGTGTCAACGCACCTATAGACAATAATTAAGATATGTTAATTTTATTATCTAATTAATGTCAAAAATTCAATTCCAGACTTTCGTTTTAATTTTAAATCTATGATATGTACTAGTAAAGTTGTGTGTTTATGCCTATATAGATTTTTAGATAATTAAATTATTTGAATCAACTTGGTAGTTCAATAGGGCTCCTCGGGAAAATCTCGGACTTATTGATTTAAATATAAGTTCCACTCACTATTCTGGAGGCATGTGTGGCTACCGAAACTTTCAAAA
Organism: Timema podura; assembly: GCA_033556935.1. Lineage (NCBI taxonomy): Eukaryota > Metazoa > Arthropoda > Insecta > Phasmatodea > Timematidae > Timema > Timema podura. Next base: position 122,462,224 of record JAVRXN010000009.1, on the reverse strand, counting down.
AATCTATTAATACTTTTCAATTTTGTGTGTTTTCCATAAAGTAGCATAAATTATAGTAATTAACTAATTAATAGTTCTGTGAACAGAAGACCTCACTTCTTCCAGTAAAAAGTGTTAAGTACATCATACGTATTATAATAAATGTTCTTATCGTTATCAAAGTATTAAAAATTTCTCTTTGGATTTAAAGGTAAATATCTCTTTTAATTTATCCTTGGATATGAAGCAGATATTCTTCCTTGGTGATAAAGTAAGATAGAAAACAAATTAATAATATATTCAATAGTGCATTATATTCATAGAGAAAATCTCTGTCCACGCGGCTTAAAACGTCAGCTCGCAAATTTTGTCAACATTTAAAAAACGAATTGCTTTAGATACTCAATCGAATTTTAAATACAAATTACTAATGAATAGGGCTCGGATGTTTATGACATATCATATTTTTAGTTTTACCTCGAATTTAATGCGTAATGAACTATAAACATTTTTATGCTACCTTGACTCCAAATATACACATTTTATTTGGCATTAAAGTGCACATTTTGAGCAGTTTTCAATTTTAGGTCAAATTTACACAGTTTGGGGAGCATAAAGCCATATTTCGATTAAAATTACTTAAATAACTGATATATCTAATTTCTCTCGTGTTTCACATTTTATATCGTGAAGGTTCTCCTAGATATCTTTATAATGTTTCTGTGAATTAGTTGTGATCTTGTCAGATCAATAGCTAGAGATTTATCAGCTAATTTCTATTACTGCAAGCTACTTCCTTGATTCGAGGTATATTTTTTAATAATATTCATTACCATTAAGTCTAATAATTATGACCTATATGTTAATTTTTAGATCATATATTGGTATTTTTAAGGGTATATTTGCATCCATATCTCGCGATTCTTAAAGTCATAAACATCAGAGACTAACTAATAAGGAACTATTAAAAAAATATTTTGAACTATAGAAAAAAAGTTTATGCCCCTCTAGACTGTTTGCCGGTGATGGTGAGGTTGGACTTCGAATCTATGCAGAGTGTATGTATTAACGATACATTTTTCCTAAATGGTCTCACACCTCCCTTAACACTAGCCCAGCAGCGTAGTTAAATGCGGATAGCCGCGATGGGTAATAGGACCCAGTTCCAAAACAAAAACTTGCACTCTTTCATCTCACTTTTTACATCCTCGTTTACTAAAGTTCCCTGTTTTTGAATTCATACTTCATGACTTTCTTCTTTCTAACATTTTTTGATCCCCTCATTCTCCCTTCTTTCTTGTTTCTCTACATGTCCCTTTGGACTCTCGGTGTAGGCACACTCAAGAGGTGACTACTGTGCAAATATGTTCGCCAAGTTCGCTCTTTAAAATTACCATTAAAAACAACCTATCCCGAAGGAAAGGTGGAACTAAACATAACATAATGTCGCATGAGAGAAGTTTTTATAAGTGTGCCATTCTTATAACTATCACATAATGGGTGTTGGGCTTGTAGATATAAAGTCATAATGTGAACCATGTTGGGGTTGGTAGATGATGTTGAGTAAATATGAGAAAATCCCATGGGGTAGGTATGATGTTTGTTGTAGTTTGTAAATATGATTAGTAAGTAAAACTTCCTCCATGATGGTAGGTATGATGGTTTGTTGTAGTTTGTGAATATGATTGGAAGTAAAACTTCCTCCATGATGGTAGGTATGATGTTTGTTGTAGTTTGTGAATATGATTGGAAGTAAAACTTCCTCCATGATGGTAGGTATGATGTTTGTTGTAGTTTGTGAATATGATTGGAAGTAAAACTTCCTCCATGATTGTAGGTATGATGGTTTGTTGTAGTTTGTGAATATGATTGGAAGTAAAACTTCCTCCATGATGGTAGGTATGATGGTTTGTTGTAGTTTGTGAAGATTGATTGGAGTAACATTGCCTCCATGATGGTAGGTATGATGGTATTGTATTGAGATTTAAAATGAGGGACAAAATTTTCCCTAATTAGTATAATGGTTTGTTGTAGTTTGTGAATATGATTGGAAGTAAAACTTCCTCCATGATGGTAGGTATGATGGTTTGTTGTAGTTTGTGAATATGATTGGAAGTAAAACTTCCTCCATGATTGTAGGTATGATGGTTTGTTGTAGTTTGTGAATATGATTGGAAGTAAAACTTCCTCCATGATGGTAGGTATGATGGTTTGTTGTAGTTTGTGAATATGATTGGAAGTAAAACTTCCTCCATGATGGTAGGTATGATGGTTTGTTGTAGTTTGTGAATATGATTGGAAGTAAAACTTCCTCCATGATGGTAGGTATGATGGTTTGTTGTAGTTTGTGAAGATTATTGAGAGTAGCATTGCCTCTATGATGGTAGGTATAGTGTCTTATTGTAACTTGAGATGTTGAATGGAGGGGACAAAATCTTCATAATAAATATAAATGGCTGCTTACAGAACCCTTTATTCCCTTAGAAACCAACAGAATGTTGGTGTTATTAAGTTAAACATGATGACAAAACAGAAGAAGAACAATGTTCCAGCCTAAGGAGAATATCAGAGTTTATCTCATCCCAAGATGCCAACTGGCTACCGAGCTTGAGCCGTCAACAAGCAGTGCAGTGCCAATGAGACTACCCTGTACATGCACCGCTAGTTCAAGATACCATCCGTGCGTATAATCAGTGTTTAAAAGTGCCGCCATTCCCTGTGAAAACCAAACAAGTCACTGCAGATGACTTGAGTCAGCGTATTACATATACCCGGAGGACTTACAAACTAACTCAATTTTATAATAGACACAGCATACAGTTATCCAACCCTGTGACAGACCAGCACCAAAAGTCAAACAGTCTAAAGGGTAAGACTATTATTTGAATGGATTGCCCACGACAATAAGTTCTAGGTTCTTTCTAGTATCGGTTGAGTGCACCGAGGGTGGTTCTACACGTGTGATTCATCCCTCTGGTTCTCTCAACTTCTCTCTACGGAAATAAGCGGGTGCCCTTCCTCTAATTACCCAATCCATTAATTAATTAGATAACAAATTGTGCTAAGACGTATAATCTAAAATTTAATCGTGAAAGGTTAAGCTCGAATTTCACCAATAATATATTTTTAGGTCTAACTAGGAATTAAGCCCAAAACTAGCAAATTAGATAAGTTATAAAATGTATATAAGTGAATTATATTTATTGCTTTTTTTTATTTGCTCACTAAAAAGAGTAGTATTGGTGCTTCGAGACGACAATTGTCACCATCGTCCGCTCTTCTGTGATCATTTTCCGACCAATCTTTTCATTTTCTCCAAGACTCCCATTCAATGAAACGGATGAATGACTAGTGGGTTTTCCTATTCTTCCAGGACCTGGAATTGGGGGGAGGGGAGGGTGTATTCCACAAAGATAAAAAGAATAGAGTACATTGAAAGAGGAAATGGTTAAAAATTTTGCTAGCGTAAAGTGAGCGGGGGGAGAGGGAGGCAGGGAAAAAGTCGGTTTAGAGACTTTATTTTTATGAAGGCTGCAAAATGTAATAAAGTCTTCTTATTCAGTTATGTACATACATTGTTCTTTCACAGCCCCACCCCCTCCCTCTCCCTACACCCCCCTATATTTCTTTTTGTGAGAAATTACACGCAGCTACTGGAAGCTTCACATCTACCCAAAAAAAAAATGAAAAGCATTTCTTCAAGGTTTCAATCGACGTGGTAAATTGAGAAACATTTCTTCCCTCTTTTTCTGTATCCATCCCCTTCCCTCCACCCCCTCCAAAAAAAAGTAACTAGGAAAGGGACAAGCAAAGTTGGAGAAATGAAATGTTTGTTCTCTTTAAATGGAAAACAATTGAACTACTGTACTCTGCTACCGGTTTATTTCCTATCTTTTTTTCTTTCTTTCTGCGGTGACAAATAACGAAACCGAACAATAACTGACACGTTATTTTTCTCTTTAGTAATGTGTAGCTTTGTTGTTATAAAGCGTTTTGTACCGTATTCCAACTGTTGCTAAGCAAACAATAAGCACTTTATTTAAACAAATATTTATTTCAAACGTAATGTTATTTTGCAATGAATTTAATCTCTTCCACTTTTCCTCTGTTTTACAGTAAAGATGTACTAACACATTTCACACAGCTTCATTTGTTAGGTCACAATTACCTGAAAAGAGGATTACATTTAAGATTGATTTTTGATTTAATTGTTTTTATCATAAAGATTAGCTAAATTTGAGATTTTTTAAACAAATTTCTAGAATAACAATGGTGGCCGAGTGGACTAAAACGTTAAATCCAAATTGCATGAGGATGATGGGTTTGAATCTCAACTGGGTGCACAGGAAGTGATTTTATCATTATATCTACAAGTCTTTTCCCCAGGCTCTCTCTAGCTAATTCCGGACATATTTCTCCCCTAGATTAAACAGTTAGTATTCCTTGTGTAAAAAGTACCAATAATAATCAATTTGAGGGTTGAAAGAAATTGGTCATCCTTGAAACATAAAAATTAAAACTTAAAATACGCATTTGAGTAAAAGGAGATAAGAAAACTATTTAGAAAAATCCAACCTACCCGTTACCGGTAAATAAGACTAGAAAAGGTTGACGCTTTATTCCACGTAACCACCAATTCAGGTAAATAAATACTATTATATATAGGCTTACTTTAAAATGACCGGTGAAAAGTAACTATTCAAACTGCTCTTCCTCTAGCTTTCATACTATAGTTTTAAAAATATAGTACAATTTTCATAAGAAGATCTGAACTTATCTGACAAACTAGAAAAAGTTACTAGATTTATTTTCATGTGTTCGTACATCAGTCTGTAGCTGTGGCTTTTGACAGATATTTTCAATGGTATAGTACTAAATCATTAGTTATGTGCATTTTCATTTCCCCAAATTCCCAAAGCTCTCTTTTTTTTTATATATCTTGAATAATAACTCAAAAAATTTGTTTTTATGAAATATTCTTCCCTGAAATATTAATCATCAATCCTACAACTTTTCAATGATAAGTTATCTCGTATCTTAAATAGTTGATGAGATATCATCAAATTAGGATTTATCCATTAATATAAAGTACCCTATCTCACGGAAAATAAGATAAACCATTTTATTTGTAATAATAAACAGTGATTAGATCTGGAATTGAATCAAAATAGTTTGAACCAATTTTGAGGTAATACATTTTTTTTTTTTTTAGGTTTTAAATACGTTGCACTTAATTTTGGAGTAAGAGCAATAATTCCCAAAACCCCTCTACGGAACCTTTTGAAAACCTTAAATACAAAGATCTCGCCCGATAGGTAAACTTGTTTACACTTTAGGCCGAAATACAGATAGACAGATATCATACGTTGCAAAAAACACTTTTTCGGATAAAGGATCATGACGATAAAAATCATAAAAAAATCTCGGATTCAATTTTTATTTTCAACCCTTTCAATAGAGAAGGTGTTGTAAAACAAAGAATAGAAAAGTGGATCACCAGGGATCTTTTTTGATCCACATTCAAACATGCAAAGCCCAAGTACCCAAACCTAGTTGTGTTAACTATCAGGAAACTAATGTATTCAACTATTCACATAAAGGGAGTTAGTTTTTGCTTAATGTAAATGCATAGCGAATGACATGATATTGACATTAGCCTGAAGGCCATTTTATATATCAGAGATAATGATCTATAGGTAAACAATATAACGTTTATTGATTGCGGACAATGCGCAATAGCCAATAATCCAACAATATTTATCGAGAAGCGAATAATTATTCTTAAATATAAAAATGACAATAAAAGGATACAGCCTAATAAACGCATTTATCTAGATTAAAGAACATTCATAGTAAGTTAACAAAACCAATTCAAAAGTAAACAAGGTTAATTATTGCGAACAATAATCTAATCGAAATGAAAGCAGGAGTACAACCTATCGTCTAAACCTTATGGTTAGGCCATCCAAAAGATACCTATAAATATCTGAAATTATGCTTGTTAGAAAGTCTACACATAACATAATATCTCATAAGCTTATACATATCGACTAATAAATGTTGCTTATAACCATACACCTGGCTACAATATTTACAAGAAAAGTCATTATACTCGTCTAACAACCCTTAATGGCGGGGTAGCCTAGACACCAAAAAGTTTAATATCTTTCTAACCTATCTACTTAGTTCACAATAAAGTTTGAAAATACATTTTTTTTTCCGAATTTCCTACTTGCGTAGAACTCAAAATATGATACAAAACCTATTAATTTCATCTGACTCACTACAACTGTGAGTATATAGCCGAACAAAATATAGTGCAAGATAGCACACAAAGATTAAATTACTTAATTTGACTTGCGAATATACAACCCAAACTGAATAAAAGGCATAAGACCAAGACATGCCCGTATCCAAAATAAATCTAATTACTAAGGAAATTAAATTTAGTAAAAAAATTAATAAATAAATATGCCGAAGCATTATTGAATCTGATCGCTACATAATTTATAAAAAGTATAGTTGTTCCCCAATTTTAAAAAAAATATTTTTCCAAAATAATGCACACCTACATGTTGTAAGTTCCTAAATCCTAATTGTATCAAAGAGTAATCGTTTTGTTCTGGGTATCAGCCTATATTTCACTTAGAATAGTGGGAAAATGGTAGGGAAGTATTCCATGACAAATGAAGTCATCATTAGCCAGAATAAAACGGCTCTTGCCTCGACGCCTGCGCACAACGTCGAAAGTATGACTTTGAGGGGGTAGGGAAACACACGTGATAGCACTGGTCACTTGTTTCCCCAAGCTTTTAGCGCCTGCTCAGCGTCCTCAAATCGGGGATAAGCGAACGGAATCACATGACACTCCGTGTCTTCTTTCTAGTTTTCTCGCCAACTTGAACGATGAACATGCTGTGTTGACGTGTGTGGAGGATCCGTACAAGGCGCTGATTTCCCGGTAAAATGGGGTTAAGTGTGTACACACCTTTTTTAGGTGGCGGAGATTGGTGGCGAAGACAGTTTGTAGCCACGGTACAAATTTTACGATTACAATAATTTCTATCCCCTATGGAATACAAGAAAGTAAAAAGAAGTGAGGAAGTAATGAGAGAGAACTGGCGATGGAAGGGACGATATAGAGAGATCGAAATAAAAAGGTAGATAGGTACATGTGTAGGAACAAGGGGCGAAAAATATAAATAAAAGCTAGATAGATATCGTTTTAGAAAGATAAGTATATAAAGTGGAAGAAAAAAAATATGCATGGAGATAGAACAGTAAAGGGAGTAAACGATGAAAAGAAAGAAAGGCACATCACATGTGTATAAAAAAGGAAAAGATAATTAGGAGGAAGACATAGATAAAGAAATACTGAAAGTTGTATAAAGGAATACGTTAGAAAGAGATGCATACGTCTGTGAGTGGTTCAGACTAAACAAAAGAGGCCATTACAGATTATCAGCCATCTCGTCATTTGGCACCGATTGCAGCAATATGGACTCGGTTTTGAGGATGATGTCAAATCGCAGCAATTTGTCAAGGTACCATGTCATTACCATCGTCAATGTATTACCCCTCAAAGTCCCCCAACACTTCCCGTTCGAAATATATCACACCTTTCCCCCTGTTGGCACAGTAACACACTAACACCCTTCATCGATGATATTTCTATACCAGAACGTTAGGTTCACCAGATATGCCAGGACTACGGTGAACAATAGGAAGGACGTCGCGGAAGAAATTTATTACAAAGGGCCATTCCACTGTTGGATCTAGATCGCGAGACAATACTATGGTACTAACAAGTTCAAATTGGCACGGAGCTATTGAGTGGTTAGGGCGTCTGACTGACCCGGAAGGCTAAAATTTGATTCCAGCTGTTTTCACCGAGAAGAATATTTATCCGCAGTGATTTTTTCAACTTTTCTTCAGATATATTACATGCTCACTTTCATAATCTCTGTACCTTAATTTAAATAGTTAAATATTATAGTGTACAAATATAAATAAATAAATGTTATTAATTTTATTTTTATTTTCTCTCCGTTAAATTTGTCACTGGCATACAAATATAAAACGTAAGCTAAATTACTATCTTATTGAGTAAGTAAGCAGTGACAAACAAATTCATGGAAGTCACTTAATGAGCTAGTAGAATCGTTAATATTAGTTTTAAAACAATCCCAAAATTGTATAAATATAATTATTTAGCTTATATTTGTTGAAAAGTGATATCTGGACACAGGAATCGAATCCTGAACCTTTGGCATGGAGCGTCAATTTTGGTATAGCTCAGTGGTAGAGCATTTTCCACTAATTTGAAGGTCCCAGGTTTGATTCCCGTGTCCAGGTGTCAACTAATTAAAGGTAAACTGATTTAAATTAATAGTATTGTGGTCCCCTACATACGGACACTACCGCAATTACAATGATTTGCAGCCTGTGTTGATATTCATTAAATGTAATTAGTTAAAAAATTATTCTTTGAGTAAGAATGATGATTTAATTGAATTAATGATGATATCGACATCAGATAGTGAATATTATATTACTATTCATGAATAACAATTATCATAATGTTAAAAACCAAGTAGTAAACACTCATTAAAATTATAAAAGTAAATATATACCATTTAAAATAACAGTGACAATAATGGAGCGAAGGACTTTAAACGGAATGTTATTTTGTTTCATGAACAAACATCTACAACAAGATTCTTGACTACCTAAAACGGGGAGACCCAGCTTCGATCCCAGTCGGGTGTACTGAGGGTGTTTTTTAATGTTTTACCAATCTCCCTCCACGAAAATGCGGGTACACTTCCTGTAAATTCAACCTTCCTAATCCCTAACACATTAGTGTAATTAGTACATAGGCATACAACCAAAAAATGTAGTAAGAAACGGTGCAAAACGATCTGTTTTCAGAAAAGTTTAAACTTGGGTAGCAATTCTAGAATTTTTAATCAGAGAACCACATTTCTTTAGAAAAATTTTAAACCCGGATTTTTTTTTTCTCCCCAACCATAAAACCACCGCCTGATGTAAATCCTCTAAAACTCTCTAAGGCTGCCATAGAGAACCATGACAGAGTTGTTTAACTTATAAATTCTTTTTAAAACTTAGAGTTCCTCGACGAGTAAGTCGGGGGTTCCATAAGGTCGCCATATTGACCGCAGTTTCCGAACCAAACCATGCAGTACAAGTTGTGTTGAAGACTTTTGGCGGGGGTCGGTTGGGAGGAGGGAGGGAGGGGTTGGATCAACACTAAAGTTTATCTTCTTTGGTAGAGAGATTGACTCCTTCCTCTTCCTCATTTTCATCCTTCATCCTCAATCCTTGAGGGCAAAGCTCCCTAGAAATATGCGCGTGCCTCCGTTTGCAAAGTCTTCTTACTTACAAGTAAACTTTCATCCTTAAGGCTGTTTGAACCCGAAAATTTGCCTATCTTATATTAAAAGAATGATATTAGCTGTATTGATACTTTGTAAGACTATTTTCTGTTGAAAACTTTTGAAATAAAATGTACTATTCTTTTGTGCAGAGGTTCTTACTACCCGTTTGGGCTATCAGTATATTTACACCAAGAGGATCGAGTGGATAAGGGTATAATTTAGGAGAAGTGTATCTAAATTTTCATGGGGTGGTGTGAAAACAAAACCTCTGTACATCTGACATTGATTCGAAACCTGTTTGTCCGTTATAATCAAATTATATTAGACGAGACTGACGCCTTTATACAAGTTCACAGTGGTGTGGATGGTTTTATTAGTAAGTGGTTGATTTTAAAGTTTAACTATAAACTAGAGGTGTACCGATTCAGTAAAACCAATTACCGATACCGATTACCGATTGTTTAAAATAATTGTTCATGCTACGATTATTTACACCAACTAGTCTTGATTATCGATTATTTATTAATAACTATTGAGAAATATTCTTAAGAGAATTATAACAGTTAATAAAAGATTTTATTTAAAAATCTACAGTTAAAGCTTTAATAATCATAATTTTTTTATTAATATTTGCATAAACGGTGAATAATATTTCTATAGCCGGCGAAAGTTGGAAACTAGATTGTTAGTTTTATCAAAGATATGAACTTATATTTATTTATCTGGTTATGTAATTTTTGCATGGTCCTCAATCCAGATTCAGTGTGTATATAAGTCATTTATTTTTTTGTTTTTTGCAATTTTGATCACTAAGCTCCTACCTAGACAATTTTACTTTAAAAAACGATTAATCGGCATAATAACCCGCCGATTACGATTAAATCCGAAGCACTAATAATTGCCCGATAACGATTCATCGATATCCTCATCTGTACACCCCTAGTAGAAACCATTATTTATTAAATATTATCTCATCAAATACTTTGATGTACGTACACTCAAAATACACAAAATTCGATGGATATTTTTGTTTTCGTAAACTTGTAAAACAAGCAAACTGTGCAGTTAAAAAAATACTAAAATTATTTATTTTTCTTAGGTGTTATTGATAAATAGGCTTAGCAAATCATTGAACGATAATTTCCAATATTCCCCGTTCAAATTATGTCCAATATTGTTGGAAAGAGCATATTTTGTAGAGTGATCAAATATAAACATAGTGATGCAGGCTACTAAAATCAAGATGATCAAATTTAGTATTTATTTTACATTTTAATTTTTATCAAATGTAGTTGACCTACTTTTCTTTTCATTTTTTTTTAGAGCCACCTATTATCCATTCGGGTTTACGCCTTATTTGTCTAGTTGTCCTACTCAACATTAATTTTACTATGCTTTTGAAAAAAGGTATACTAACCCTCATTTAAAAATAGAATGTTTCCTTAATGTTGTTTGTACATGTGTTTTTCTATCGTGTCTCAACAGTTCAGACGACTGCCTTAAGAGCCTGTCTCACCCCAACCCACACCTAGCTTAGGTAAGTATTACAGCTCGAGCCATAACGTCAGACACACCGGGGTATTGTTTTCTGCATCCTACATTACAAAAACAATTAGATTAAGAAGAGTGAAACCATTTAACTCTATTTTTAAAAATACAACACAATTGAAATTTATTATTCTAAAATTTATAAAACTATTAAAATGATTTTATTTATTTCGCTTTTGACGTGTTAATAATGTAGAAACCAGCATTTAAATATGTTTTCTGGCCAAAACATAATTTTAAATTTAATCTCCCGGTTAATCGGAATAAGAGGGGTTATTAACATTTATACTTTTCATAAATGCGAACGCGTTAGTTCAGTCAGTGACCCAGTCTATTTAATTAAGTGTACTGAGATCGATTCCTGACAATGTCTAAAGTTTCATCGTTTGTAAGATTCTAGTGGAAATTTGGAAAATAACACAGTTTGGAAATGCATGCTAAAGAAATCCATAGAATTATCAATATCCTTTTTTAAAAAAAATGGCCTTAACATCGATTTCCCTACAAATAATAACATTAAAAAAACACATCAGCAACTCTAATCTCAATAAAATAAATCAATTTAACAAAAGCAGCATCTACTAACCCACTTTTGACTTCAGCAGTGTATAAATCGGCAAAAGTGGGAGAAAATTTTTAACTAGATTTTATGAACATTAAATAATTTCAAACATGACAGAAGTAAATCCAAATTCTTCAAACCCCTTAAAAATATTGAACACCAACCCAATCCCAAGAACAACTGCATGAAACTTCTCTACAGCTCATCAAAAGGAAATAGAATGAATACTGCTTTTAATATGTATCCAAACGGTAATAATAAATAATAAAAATATTCTAAATAAACAAACCCATTTTGAAAACCATACCCTTATTTGCACCTTAAGAAAACTTCTTCAACACACCAAAATTAAACTCAAACTTCAAACCTGTCCAATGCCCATTCATCCATCCGTAGTAATTAAGACCTGTCCGGGCTAGTGTCGAGATGATTTTAACCTTATTCCATCTTCCTAGTTTTGTCATTTCTCTTTTCTACCTCTAAATTTTATATTGAGGTAACACAATTTAATTTTGACTATTAATATATTATTCAACTTTATCATTCAGTCTATATATCTGTCTCATAATTTTATTTCACCCTATAACCCTATCTCAATTTTTCGTTATCTTTGTTTTGTTTTTTTCTCAAACGTAGTAATAAGTTCTTGGATCTCTTTAGTTTATACTGATTGTTTCTTCAATTTTAAATTCAGTTTTTGTCAGATCATGACATGACTCTCGTCTTATTTTGTGTCTTGGTAAATATCTACAATTTATTCTTTTTTATATATTCTTACCCATTTCACAATTACCTTATTGGCTTTGAATTGTGTTCTAACCAAGTTTTTAACTCGATGTGTTTTGTTTCATAAAGTCCTGAGAATTATTCCGGTGAGCGTCGAAACTAGTTTGACATAAACGCGACATGCAATTTCAAGGAACACGGGATTACAGTTCGATAAGGAAAACTAATTATTTCGTTTTTCAATCAACAAATTTACTACCTTCTCTTTTTAACGTGTATTTCCACATCATCCATTTTGACTTTTAAAGCTTGTAATTGTGTGCATTATTATATTTTAATATTAATATTTTGACTATAACATCTAACATTCTATAAAGCTCATTTCAATTTTAATTCTAGATGTAATTTTACTGTGTTAAATGTATTCAGTATATGTTTATAGTTCATAACATTGTATATTAGCTCCATGTTGCAAACATTAAATTCTTTCCAGATCTTTAAACATTTGCTAGCTAAAACTGTATTAAGATAACATTTTAATATTGTACACATAACCTATATTATAATTATAATTAGTACTCAACCTTATTTCCATCCTTTACTGTTTCCAGCCTATGACCTGGGTCAGTTTCCACTACCTGCTTGCTAGGCTTGTCGTAACTACTTCTGCCTTATGATCTATCTTGAGACTAGGATGGGCAACAACTTCCAGTCTCCAGCCGTTAATTTATCAATGTGAAAGGTAAACCTATTTTCATCAATAATAAATTTTCGGCCATGCCGGGAATCGAGCCCGGGCCCTTAGCTGAGTAGGCAGACACGCTATCGATTGAGCTAAGATGTCGCACCTATACACTAACCATTTAATTGAATTATAATTTCCTTACTATTATTGGATCAAGTTTCTTATTAAAAAAATTTACAAAGTTTTTCAAAAATTATTTAATTTTTCTTTATTTCATAAATATATTACGAACAGAAAATCTATTCCTGTATATGAATTTACTATAAAATATTTATCATCGCAACCTTATAATCAATAACAATGCCACCGACGTCATCTTCATTTAGTTGTACTCTTGATTTAAATAATATTCAGTATAACAACAAGTAAATGGCGTTGGAATCTTTATGGAAAGCTGTTGTTGTTTTTTTGTTAATGAAGTGATTGTTTTATTTGGGGACTTAACCAAAATATAGGTGGCCTTGGAATCTCTATGGAAAGTTAAAATTTGTATAATCTGTTTGTTTATTCAAGTAGTGTTTGTTGTATTTGACACGCTGTGAAAATGTTTACATTGTTTGTTTTATATAAAAAAAATAGTTGCACTTGGGTTTGCTGGCTATTGTGATAAGTTGAGTTTTTTTTTTTCTGATTTAATAAAATAATCTTTTTTCCTGTGAATGGTCTAGACCTATAAAATAGTGGAAAGATGTAGTTTTCAGTTTCGCAAAATTGCTTTGGTAAATAAGAAAATTATAGCCTATACAAAGAGTAAATTATTACTGATTTTAAGATCAATTTACGTCTCTTTGTGTTTTATTCATTTGAGAAAAATATTTATTTTCTTTAGTTTAGACAAAGTCTTTATTAAAGAAAAAAATATTTTATTTTTATTTTTATCCTAGGTATTGCGCAATTTGTGTATGGGTTTGCTAGTATGTACTAATATGAGTGAAGAAAGCTACATATTTCACGCTAGAAGGAGTTTATTAATAATATAAAGTTGGTGTGTACTGTATTGTGCTACGATTTGTTTGAAATTCAATTTCCCCTGGCATTGTGAGGACTAGTGTTTGAGAAGTAATTTGCAAGTTCACAGAGACCCCTTGGACGAACGGATGGTATAATGACCCAACTGCTCGAGGTGACAAGGCCTGACATAGAAAGGAAGTCCTCGGTCGGACGAGGGTTTGATAGAAGGGGTGATGGGGGTGGGACGGGGGTAGTTTTGTGAAGTGGTAAAGACGACATTAAATTGCGTGTCTGGTCTTGTTTTAAGCTAAATTTATTTTGAAATATCATAAATATATCTTGAGAATTGTTTTTCTTTAAAATTTTCCAACCGTCAATTTGCCGATAAACAAATCATCACAACTTTATTTTGTATTAAATATGAATAGTAAAACCTTTTGTTCTGTAAGGGCAAACCTATTTATTAAATTTCCTTTTTTTTAAGTTATTGTAGATTATTAGTATTTTTTGAAAGATGAAAAGAAAAATAAATATGAATAATGTAAGTATAAAATTGTAAATATAATCTTCAAGCTGTGCAGCAAACTGACAAATCATACATCTTTATATCCCTCTTTGAATTTCCAAATTAAGCTGTTTAAATTGAAACAGCTGTTCCTAAATTTACCCAGTTTGTTTAGTACTATTTTTCAATCTCCGGTCTCACAAAAAAAAAATCAAGTTTAGGCAGGGGGTCCAAAACCTTTTGAGACCGCGCCGCCCTCCACATTTCAGATTTCCCGTGCGACACCCCTGTACCCAATATTTACAAAAGAATTGCTCAAATCCAATTTTGTGGAATTTTTTAAAAAGAAAATGGTCATTTTCATGTATTTTACATGTAACTTGTATTTTTTTAAATATAAAAATACAAAATTACAGAACTGGATAAGAAGGAATTAGAGTTGACATGTTTTTGTTGTACATGATATCATGTGTACACTTTGTTCAAAATGGCGAAACATGTGTTTTCTTGTATGATTTATTACATTCTTTAAAGTATGTACGAGTACATATATTGAAAATTTGCTTGTTGTATTTCAATGTACATTACAAGTTATTGTTTTTTCTTATAGCTACGACACCTCGGACGAAGACCGCTGACGACCCAGGGCGTCGCGACGCCCAGTTTGTGAACCCCTGGGTTAAGGTACTTATTAAGAACTTCCGGAATTTTGTCAATCTGCAGTTGGTACAGAGTTCATTCTTTCAAGAGATTGTCCTGATTATTTTATTAGTGTATGACGAGTTTCAAGTGTTTCACAGGTCACACGCATAGGTGGTCACGCTGACAAAGGTGTTGGGCTTGTCTTCTCCGGTTTCCTGGTGATTGGGTGATTGGGTATCGAATCCCAGCCGGCGATAGTGAGACTTATGATCTTAATAGTTTCCCGATCTTCCTCCACGTAAATTCAGGTACACTTTCTCTAAATAGATACGTTCCTTATCCCTACTCTATCAGTGTAAATGCGTGGATAAGACGCGGAACGTGGTGGCAAAAGGGGGAACTACACGTTGACATGAGAGTTTTTGTTGGCGAGTGCAAGAATTAATAGCTTTCTTATTTTTTGTTAATGTACGGTAAACGCATTTAAAGGAAGAGTGGAAAACTATTTGGTAAAAACTACCTTCAGTTTACTCACCCAAAATTTGAACCCTGACTTCTCCATAACTGGTGAACTAGGTTAAACTGGTGTCTTAGTCAGCGTGCCCACCAATTCAAGTCTCGATACCAAAGTTGTATTGTAAATAACCCCTTTCAAACTCTAGAAATATATTTATAATTGTTTCCTCTTTATGTTTGTCACAAAGATTTTCTTTTTACTGTAACTGACTATATAATAACATTCTTCAAAGTCCCATTTCCCCCCCCCCCTCCCCCCGTTAGCTCCTAAACCTTTCTTTCATCCCTCGCGTAGCTTTCAATTGGAACCAGATGGAAGAAATAATGAGGAACTACCCGTATTGCGGGGAACACTTCAAAGAAATATTGTTATCATTAAACAGTGCAGGTCTGCCTGCCATTCAAAGTACCATTTTTGATATCTACCGAATAATTCCATAAACGTATTGCTTTGTGCACCAAAATATTTTTCTTTGAACGTATTTTTACTTTTTCAGTACAAAAATCTGGCTACGAGAGATACACCCCACTAGATGAATGGGTTTTTTTCCCCCCTCCTGAACGTTAAGATGTTAAGTTACGATATTTTTTATCTGGAATTTTCATGATAGAGACAACATGTTATTTGTGCCTGATAGATTTATATAGCAAACTAAATAATCAATACATTTTATATTTCTTTAGATAAAACTTATTTAAATTTTATTATTTCATCAAAATATTACCCACTTTGGTGGGGACGCGAAAAAAAAAAGACAGGATCATAATATTGTCTCACTCGCCGGTAACGTTGAGGTCAAGGTTCGAACCTCGACTAAAGGCCTATTTTGTGGTCTTTAATTCTTTAAACTTTTTTTATTTTTATTTTAAAAACTAAATTGAAATTCTTCAAATAAGCAACGTTAAAATGTATAAAATTCTAAAAATTAATATATTAACATTTCGTTTGATTTATCACGTGACTATATGTATCATATGATAACAATAAACGCTACCCTCTGCACACCCACTCACACACACACACACACACACACACATACACCTTCATACTCCTTGTCCCGGCCATTCAACGAATCACTCAATATAGCAGGCAATGAAATAAGTTCCTGAAGAGTATTTGTGTGTGGAATGATAGGTATGCCGTGTTGAGCGTAAGAATTTTGTAATCCTCAAGTTATCCCACCCCTACCTCTCCCCAGTCAATTTTTTGACACTGCTTGATACGCTTGACCCTACCCTTCTTTAGAACGTTACAGTTATATTGTTCTGTGTTTGACAACTATCCCAATCTCCTGTTTTGTCTCCCAATACACAAATGGACCTTCTTTATTGTCCATTTTTATCTCTCTCTCCCTGTGTAATTACTTTCCATGCCTTCAAGTAGCGTTACTCGTTTCACATTTTCATTGTTTTTTTCAGGTACAATTGGTTCAACTAAAAATCTTGAACTTTTGGCAAAATATAAATATATAATATAGAATTCATGCCTGGTCTGTCTGATTTTCCTTCTAGAGGTCTTTATCGTACTTTCTGGTGAGATAGAACATGGAGTTTTCTAAGAATTCGAGAGTGGTATAAAAAAAATCCTAAACTTAAAAAATTCAAAAGGGGGCTGAATCTGGGTCTCCAAAAAGTCCCAATTCTTACTTTATTGGCCAAAAAATCAAGTTTGTCCAATCGCGCTGAAATTCGATTTTTCTAGAGGTTCCTAACACAGCCTTGTTTTAATTTATTCCGAAGTTCCAGTCGAATGACCCTAAATCAAATAACTAAATGGTATCAAAAATTTCGAGAATTGCTAATTCCCATTTAATTTTCAAGAAATTTTATCTCTGGGGGTTTTCAAGCCTGGTAAACAAGATTCCATCATTGGTTTCTTGAAATACGAATCAGCTGATCCTATATTGGTACTAAATGTAAGGTAGGGGAGGGAAGGGGAGGCATATAATTAAAAAACATTTTAGGGGAGATAGAAAACTAAATTTTTCAGAAATGTAGAAGGAACACTCCAAATAACCGAATTAGTGTTAAATCTTTAAGTGGGGGATGATGAAATATACTATAGGGGGGTAGTGGTTTACAAATTGCTGAAACTAAAAGAATAAACTACCTATAAGTGTGGTAGAAAATTGAAATTTACCGGCCAGGTATTAGAACCACCTAAACCGTAATAAAGTTTTAACCATTCTTAAATTTTAAAATGAAGGTTCCTAAAATGGAAAAAATTTCCTTAAAAATTTACAAAACTAAAATAAATAAAAAATTTGGTAGGTTCAGTAGAAAATTGAAATATTTTATTAAATAAAAGTGTCAAACTCAAATAACCACAAGAAATTGAACATTTAAAACTCAAAAGGGGGGGGGGGGCGAGAAATTGGTCGGGGCTGGAAAGTTACAAAACTAAAATATCAGCAATTTTTCAATGAGGTAAAAATTGATCCCCAAACCTAACATAACCTAGGCGTAATAGTGGAGCTGCTAAGCATAACAATCGTTCACTTTTTGATACGAACATGAAATGTTACATATTAGTATTTACACACACCTCCACTAGGGAGGGGGGGGGGTTATAATTGAAAGAACCAATACAAACAATATTTTATTGAACATACGATAAGTTACATACAAATGAAGTTACCCATTGATGGGTGTCGTGGTGAATTCTCTATGAATACGCTATAATACCAAAATATTGAGTCAGTAGTAGAGAAAGCAAGCTATAATGTACAATTAACTAGGCTCATCATAAATAGCCCTATTTACTAATACAGTACCAATATTTTGAGAGTTATCTAACACACAAACAACAGGCTGTCTGATTCACTGAGTTCCAAACCAATATTAATGGAGATTTATGAGGCGATATTATAAAGCATATAACTAACTAAATCAAACTGTCAACATTGAACAGTGAATTCCTACAAATATGGGAACTAGGCATCTAACAAAGATCAAAGGTTTTAAACTGGCATCTCCTGCACTGCAATAGGAATAACTTTAAAGTTATAAAGACTCATAACAAACAAACTCGTAAGTGCATTTCTAGAATAATTCAGTACATCAGCAATTAATTCTAATGTTAAATAATATTGCTCTATTACTTCAATATATACCTGCCAGATTGCTAGGCGACAGACTTTATACTGTTTCATGCCCATATGATCTCGTCTATCAACAGCGGGAACGTCAAGGTCGAGGGTAGGGGCGACTAACAAGATCCCCTCATTAGAGATAGTTAAGTCCTAATTAGGACTGCAGTGATTAATACATAACTTCACGGGGGTGCCCCCATATCAAAACTTGTTAGAAACGTATACACTAGAACTGGCCGCAATATTTCAAGGAATCTTAAGGAAGCTACCTAAGTGGTGTTAAATACTAACATTTACAAGTACCTTGAGAGGCCTACCTTAAACACTCCTGGCCATCAAGTAAAATTGGGTGTGTTCATAAGCAAGGAGAACACGAGAATTGACTTGAGCAAAGGCCTGATTAGGCCATGAACACTAATAGTTGACCCCTAGTTTCTTGGTGCTGACGTTCCCTGGCAAAAAGGGAGATTGAATGTCCTATTTTTGCTAAAGACATCATTGGAGTTGCTAGATTCAGCACACAACATAATGAGCCACAAGGAGTCGTTAGGCGACTATTACCAAAAGCCTAACACTGTTTAGTAGGGTATTCTAAAGCGTGTAAACTGTGTCTACACCCAATACAGCTAACTGTTTTTTTCCAACCACACTAGCCAGTTGTTGAATGAAGTGACTTGAAACACAACAGGTAAAACCAGACCTACAAGGCGTACACCACCATAAAAATTAAGTTTTGTTCAGAAGGAACCAAACTACCCGCAGTTAAGCTACAGGTATAATTAGACATTAAGAGCAAGTAAATATTAAAACCATCTAACCTAGAAGTAAAGCGTAATGATGTGGTTAAGCGACAGATTGCTACGCTGTCAAAGCAGACACACAGATCATTACACAGTAGAGCTACGTCCCAAGTTCTTGGATTAGGTTACCAAATAACTGTCAGAAAGTAGAGAGTACCCTAAAATCCCTAATGGTATCATAAGACATGTACACAAACTAACGGAACATCTCTCTTAGCTGAGTAGTTGGACCACGAAGCCTCCTGGTTGTTTATCCTCAAAGTGGCGGGGTGCTACCTGGCGCCGATCTTGGCCACGGCTGAGTCCGACGCTAGATACATCTTGCAGCTGGTTATTAACGAAGAAAACAGAGCTTTTAATATGCACTGCAGTGTACTGAATATAGTTCTGTTCCTATTTTAGGCGCTACGTAATGTTAAATAGGCTCCTCGATTGACACGTGACTAGGAAAGGAAGAGAAGGGGACTCGACCAATCACGTGACAGAGCAACAGCGCTCGGAGAGGTGGATACCTAAAGTGGGTCTTGACGCATGCGCGAAGAGCAGGTGATGAGAGAGCCAAACTTGAAACGATTTATTTCAACATTTTTCCGGGAGTTACCATTCAAGTAGAGTTAAATGTGGCCTATCAACAACGATTCAACCAAAACATGGCCATGGCAAGTCAAACCCCGCCCACTGTTCTTGCATACTCCATATTTTCTTTGCTGGAGGCTGAGATCATTGAGTGTGTGGGATAATTCCTCTTAGCCTGGCTCAGTAAAATTTTGTGGTGAGTAAATAAGAATTTAGTGCCACTCTCAAAAAGTTATTTTACATTTGCCATCTTGGAAAAAATTGCACCCTAATTTATTTTTATTTTTTTTCAATTACAACGTATACTGTTTATATTTTAAAAGTGTTTGTTAAACTTATAATAAAAAAACAATAAAACAGGTTCTTATAATTTTATTTGTAATCTTAACCATTTTTGTACAATCTTGAAGTGAAACGTTTAGCCTATAGTTAATATTTGTGGAGTTTCCCCTTCAGATTATTTCCCATCATTCCCAGGCTACTTTAGGTTTGGAGCTGTTAGGTTTGAGGATTATCTTCATATTTTCCCAGAGACCAATTGCCGTGGGAAATGTGGTAGCTGACATCTAGCAGAGGATTTAAAGAACGGTCAAGAGAAAAACAAAATTAAAAATAAATTGTTTTTGTTCGACGTTTTGACTGCCAAAAGTGACAACAAAGTGACGTATTTTGGTTATGTAGGTCATATGGTCTGGCGAATGGCTTCCTGAGAGATGATGGCCCTCACAGGTTTACATAGGGTATTTTCATTATATAAACGTCTATAAAATCTGTAAATCTATCTATAAAAAATAAAAAAATATTCGTCAATATTAGCTGTCCCCTAGGTCTTGACTGAATATAAAAACAACTTTTAACTCAAGAGGTAAACTACCAGAAATACGTGCGAGCACATTTTTTCCCCCATAAAATGAGGGTTATCGTGTTTTAGCCCCGATCCCCTCATATCTGGTAACGTTTGATAACTATCAGTTACCACCATTCCTATGGAGAATGGACTATATTATCCACCGGTTATATAGGGGGTCGCCACAAAGCAATCTCGCCCGGGCACGAAATATATCTTGGGCCACCCTTGGCCCCAAATAATGAAAAATATAAAAATAATTAAAATTCCAAATTTTAAAATAAGCTCCAAGAAATTGGGTCTCAAAATTTTCAAAGCCAATATAATAAAGAACTTCTCGGTGTGAAATAAAATTGAAATTTGGCATGTAAGTAAATATATCTGCCAGTAGGCCCATAACCGAATAATGTCTGAATAAATGGAATTTCACAATTTTAAAACGGGAAATTATTGTAATAATTAATGTAAAACATACTAATTTCGGTGTATTTGAAAAATTAAATTAGGCAAGCACGTAAAAGAACAATATCAGTTATCTAAATGAGTCTTAAAATTTCAAAATGGGAATGTGGGAACTGAAATGTATTGGGGGAGGCGCAGTAGCTTGAAATCTCTCCTAAACCATTAGAAATTCTACCTTTTAGTACGGAAGAAAATCTAAACTTGTAAAATTGGTAAATAATAATCAAATATAACATAAAAGTTGATAGGTACGGATATAAAAAAATGGCATCAGGGAAATTAACTAAAAGAGGGTGGCCCTTAAAACTGCTAAACTAATAAAAACAAAACTCTTTTATTTGGTATACAAATGTTATTTTGTAGAGACAGATAAAAAAAATAGATTAAATAATTTTATCCTAAAGGTGATCAATAGCGCTGTTATTACATACCTAAATATCGAAGGATAAGCTATCAACGCGACATAATGAAAATAAACAACTTGTGGTGGCATAGCTTAGTGAACAATGATGCTCATTTATTTCATGTGTCTATATATTAGTTTATTATTTCATTTAACTTTTGTAGGGCCTTACTGCCATAAAATGAAAGCAATGACATAAAAACAGTTGTTTTTCTCCATTTATTTAGGGTAGTTAACGCCCACTTTTGAACCGACTGATTATATCAGCATTAGAGAATTTCTACTAGCGAGACTAAAAGGTCCTACCAATTTTGCCAGAAAAGGTATTTTCACATACCTTCCAGGGTTATTTTACATTCCACAATTGGCATGGGACCGATGGTTTTACTAACTAACCTCCGAAGCAAGTTTTTTCTCTACGGATTTTTATCGCTCAAGAAGAAACCGTTGACCTCGGCTGGGTTTGAGCTCACAAACATCAAAAAAACAGTTTAACTAACAATATTTATTTTATTAAATCTTAACAAATATCTCTATTCAAGCATGTACAGTACAAAGTAGTAAATCATTGTCAATTAATAATATAAATTTATAGTAATATGATATGATAGGTACTTAACTCACATCTTTCACAGCTTATTAGCAGAGAATGTTCGTAAACATTTATCGATACAGAATATTTTCATTTACGAGCTTTGTGAAGACTTGACTAATTCTTCATTTAGCTTAATATACCTAATGCATCTCTTTACCGGCGCCTCGCCCAGTGTACTTTCATCCGGATGCATTGATTGAAATGAAAGTTACAGACTTTGAAAAATGGTTGACCTATATCCAAGTGCAATAGAGGATAGTGTTTCATTCTGGAGGGAGAAAGAAAGAGAAAAAGTCGCAAGCGATTCAAAGTTGCGAGCAGTTCTTTATTTCTTGCTCATTGCACGGGATAGGACAAATAAAATAATGTTTTCTTAGTAATACCTAACAAGTATTTGAGTGCACGAGATGGGCATGAACCAGGAGAAGGGTCTGTTGGGGGTTGAGCTCAGAGCTCCCAGGTTAGAGCCCGTTATGCTATCCCTATACTTTCTACCTGTAAATAAAGTTGAGTGTAAATGTGTATTCGGTGGGGTTTTGCTTTCAAGTAATATTTATTTCACAGGTCTGCTTGAGTGAAGTTCTTCTAGATGGGATTTATTTTCCATCAGTTTATTTTTGCCAACAGAATCAATAAAATGAGCTCAACAGCTCAAATTTGGGTTGTAATACAAATAAAAATGTATGTTTTATAAAAGAAAAGACTGAGATCTACATGCATATACAACTTTGTGTACTACCAATAAAGTCTAATCTAATATTTATTTAGTTTCGACATTTTTTTGTCGATCTTTTTTTTTTTTTTTCTCGTCAAGACATAACTTTTTTTCATAAAATTTTGAATTTATTGAGCTTTACTTTTTGGTTATATTTGTTTCTCTTCATTCTATTTTTTGTCAACCAGATATCAAACAAATCCCATTTCTTGTCGAGCTGGAAAAACTATATAAAATATTTTGGCAACAAAATTGAGTTTTAAATTATCTATCTATCTATTATATATATATATATATATATATATATATATATATATAAGAGTTTAATCTAAATCATTGCTCCACACACACAAAAAGGTAACAAACGAGGTGTGTGCAGTTTGTTTTTCCGAGTAATTTTATTTGTGCAGTAAATTAAAATATAAAATTTGCCACTATTAGTAAGAATATTTTGACGAAGCTTAGTTCTCTCTAGTCTTCCATATCTGGAAACATTGACACGAACATCAACATATTTCCCTCCTCCGTGATATATTTTTTATGATTCGTAACGACGTTAATTAGACTCTGGAAACAAATGACGTCTGAAAGAGACGATGACTCGAAGAAGAGCTGACATAAACTTCCTCACGAGCGAAGAAATGAGCTCACTCAACATTTCCCGTCAAAAAACCTATTTCACCTGCGAGGCAAAAATCTGAAGGGAAAAAAAAGGTGGGGGGTTTATCCTTGAAAAAACATTTAAAGAGTTCAGATCCAAACAAAAAAAGCTGAAAGGTTTATCAAGAACAGGTTCAAACTTAACTTCTTCACTAGTTTTTTAAGTTGATTATTTTGACTTCTCATAAAAGGATCGTTTTATAGTGAATGGAAGGTCAGGGTTTGAATGCTGTGTTGAGGCGTGAATGGTTTCACACATTCTCTCCAAACAAAAATACGGATATAGCCACTTACGTGCACTCATCCGGGATTGGAACCCTAGCTTCCCATCAATGTCTACTATTACAACCACTGCCAGTTGTATTTCTAGTAAATATTATAATCATAACATTCAAGTTATTTAACGGTAACTTTCTTAACTGCTAATATACTACTAATAAACTAACTCAATTCTATAACAGAACCAGCGCCTGATCCTCCGGTTGTTAACTCATCACTGTGAAAGAGAAAGCCCCAATTTCATTAGACCTAGTGAAAAAAAATCCGGCCATAGCTGGTAACAAATCCGGAGTGTCCCTTTAGCAGCCCAGTGCAGACATATTGTGGCTACTTTTTTATATTTGATTTTTTATATTATTTTTATCTCTAAGAAAGACCAATGTTCGATATAGCCAAATGGCTACACATTAAAAAGAATGTTCAAATTATATTAATAAACAAAAATAAGCTATACATAAATTTCAATATAAAATCCTAAAAAAAAATTCTTAAAATACAACTTAGTTAATTTAGGCTGGAAAGGGTTAACTAGCTTAGATTAGCTTCGTTTGACTTTCAAATGTATAAGAACACATTCATTTAAAATCTTAGTTTGACAACCCGAAGGCTATTTTGATATGATTTCTATCCATCTGGAGCTTGGACCTTTAGCTGGTTAGTGCCACCTGCACTATCTGGTAGAAATCCCATGTACTAAGAGAGTTCAGGAAATATGGTAGTTTCCCGTTGCCTTACACACTGAATTCCTATGAGGGTGCGTGAAAGGGCCTAACAATTTTGTTAAAAAGGTATTTTACATACCTTCCAGGGTTCTTTAACATGCCACAATCAACATAGGACCGACGGCTTTACTTTCCCACCGAAGGAAGTTGTGTTACGGACTTCTATCGCTCAAGAAAAATCTTTAAGCCTCAGCTGGGTTTGAACTCACGAACCCCAAGAACACCGAGGTAGACTCCAGTTACATTCAAAACAAGAAAATCACAAATACCGATAAATAAGCTAACAAATTATTATAGAAATTAGTTGAATAATTAATGAAAAACTGTATGAGTTAATAAGTTTTTTTAAAAGCGCTACTGATTGAGGTAAGAAATCAGAACTATAAAAAAAATTACTTATATTAATCACGAGAGAGGATGGGAAAAACCACATACTGTTATGGATTAAAATCGAATGGGGGAAAATTACGTTTTCTAAATTAATCGTTTTCACCGACCCACAACCCGGTTGAGGTCATTTTAAAAGCTTTGTAAGAATGACAGTAGCTCGATATCCTCAATATGGTGCCATAAGCCCCCCCTTCCAACCATGGCAAGCAATATACTTTGGTGTGTTTGGGTGTGTTTGTGTGTATGTGTGTGTATATGTATGTGTGTGTATGTGTGTGTGTGTGTGTGTGTGTATGTGTGTGTGAAGAAAGATAGAGCGCGATCACCGAAGTAGAAAAATACTGGTAACGGATGCAAAGTTCCAATCATATACACGAGAAGAGAGCAAAAACATAAAGCAAAAATAACGGTAGAGAGAGAGAGAAAGAGAGAGATATGTAAAAAAAATTGGAATACAAAAAAAGTAGGGGTGTGATCGATGAAAAATCCAATCCTTTCTATTCTAAAGAATTCAAACAACAGATACAAAAAGAAAAAACTGTTGTAAAATACTCAGGGAGATTGAATAAACTTAATGCAAAATAAATCTCTTCTTCAAAGAAGGTGTCTTTTTTTTTTTTCCCTATTTTTACGTTGTTTTTTTTTAACAAGAAATAGCTTCTCCCCCCCCCTCCCCACCTCTAACCTACACATCTCACCTCATTCGCCCGCGTTTTATTTTTCTTCCCATTTTAGAAAAAAGAGGGGGGGGGGGGTATCACCTGAGTGGTTCACAGTAAGTTCTCCCATCCAAACATCCCTTTCTTCTCCATTTTCTTATTCCTATATTTATTGTGTTGGTTTATTAGGGGGTGAGAGTGGGGGGACCTTTAAGGGTTGTTCTAGACAAGATAACAAAGAAATGGGGGGTGAGAAAAGGGGGGGCTAGGGCATATGAATGTACAGGGGTTTACACCTCCATTTAGAAACCTTTAAAGAGGGCAAACCCGCACAGGTGGGTGCGCGGACTAAATGTCAGGCTCGTATATTCTGGTTTGATGGTGATAGGGAGGTCGGTGTTCAAATCCCGGCCAGGTGAAATGAGGGTGTTTTATTCATAAATAATTTCTCGTTCTACTTTGAGGCAAATTCTAGTACACTTCCTCTAAATTATAACATCCTCATATCTACCCCTATTTGTGTAATTAAAATGTGTACAGCCCAGAAGAATAGTGAGACGCAATGGAAAGTAAAGTGGGGAGGAGGTGGGGTCAAATTTTATTTGGAAAGGTAATTTACATAACGTCGTCAAAATGTATAATCAAAAAATGGAGTTTGTACGTCACCATACATCTCGCGAGTCTGATTTTGGCGGAGTGCGGAATTCAGGAGATAAACTGTATAGTCAGTTCTCCACTAAAATAATATTAACCAACTTATTATTATTATTATCATTATCATTATTATTAGGGTATATTATTATTATAATATATAATATTGTGTGCAATATCTCTATCACTCTGTACATTTTATATTTTAATTTTCATAAGTTGGTAGTTTTAATCATGTACTGGCTTCCACGTCTCACTGCCCTTCCGGGATAACCCCATATTTACATTAATGAAGTAGGGAAGAGGAAGGTAGACATTAGAGGAAATATACCCACATTTGCATGGAGTGAGCTACTATTTATGAAAACATCCCCTTCCACACTCAGTTTAGATATATCTCACCCTCTCCATCACGCACAATAAAGCCTGACGCCATAGTTAATGTAACCACAGGGACGGGTGAACATCAATATTGACTGTATCGATTGGATTACCCACACACCTCGTTGGCCGCGAAGTATGTATTTATTTAATAGTTGTGTGGGGTTTTTTTTAGCAGAAAAGAAAAGTGTCTGCGTTTATCTTTAATGATTAAACTATTGTTTTAACAAAATAAAAGTTTAGTTATGGTACTATTATTTAATTATTTTTTTGCCACAAAAGTGAAATTTTAGTACTAAGCTTATTATTTAATGTGACTTGTCTACATTGTTCGGATTCATCTGCTACATGCGAAATATAGATTCTCTTTTGTCTATCTATTTCTTTCTAGTTGGTTTTACGCACAGTACACCAGCGTTTGACGTCAGTTAATTGTGTGATTGAGTTTGGATGTGTAGGATTTGTATTATCATTTTTACACTGCGTCTTGCTATCAGTCGAGACTATCCGAGAATTTAATGAATGGGGTAGGACTAAGGGCCAGTTTCATAGTCAGACTAAAGTGTGGTGCTATACTAAATATAAGACGACACCTACCTAGACCAGATGGAATGGGGTAGGACAAAGGGCCAGTTTCATAGTCAGATTTAGTACGCCTCAAGTGCGGCGCTATACTAAATACAAGACGTCACCTACCTGAAATTGAATGGAATGGGCCAGGTTCATATGCGAAACTGGCCCATTCCATTTTGGTCTAGGTAGGTGTCGTCCTGTATTTAGTATCGACTCGACCTTTAGGCATGCTAAATTTGACTATGAAACTGGCCCTAAGTGCCAGTTTCATAGTCAGACTAAAGTGTGGTGCTATACTAAATATAAGACGACACCTACCTAGACCAGAATGGAATGGGCTAGTTTCACGTATTAAAATATGAAGCTGGCCCTAAGAAAGGAAGAGTTTAAAGTAAATGTATCGTCATTTAGGCTACGTG
Organism: Timema podura; assembly: GCA_033556935.1. Taxonomy (NCBI): domain Eukaryota; kingdom Metazoa; phylum Arthropoda; class Insecta; order Phasmatodea; family Timematidae; genus Timema; species Timema podura. The sequence continues at coordinate 122,434,428 of JAVRXN010000009.1, read as the reverse complement.
GAGATAAAGTGGGAAATAACTTTTTTTAAACTCCTCAATTCATTCGGCCGGAATTGCCACCCAGACACCCCCATTGCCGCTGCCTGTAAACAAGACTAGACAAAATTTAAGAAACATTAATGCGCTTATACCCACTGGCGCGGGTATTTAAAAAAAAATATTAAACCGTGAAATATGCAGAGAGAAGTCAATTATAAAAATACATTTTTAACGACTTTTTGTATAGAGCACCACGTCTTACTGCCCATTCGGGTTATACACATATGTACTAATTACTCCAATGTGTTAGGGAATAGGAGTTTAATTCAGAGAAAATGTACAAGTATTTGCGTGGGGGGAGAGTGGAAAACCATTTAGGAAAAACCTCAGTACACCCGACTGGGAACTAAACCCAATATCTCTGTCATCGGCAGTCAAATTTATTGCGAGAGTAAAGCCTCAAACCATGTGGCCACCGAAGCGAAATTTAAAAGATTAAAATACAGAAATACAACTGGATAAAATATTATCATGCAGACTTGACTTTTGTTTGGTAAATGGTTGTAATTTCATGGATGTTGGATGTAAAACTCGCACCGGTGGTCACGCGAAATAATGTGTAAGGGTCGAAATAGACTGAGTGTTAGTAATACGGGAGGTAGGGGTTTGGTTCTCAGTTGGGCGTAGTAAAATAGTAGTTTTACACAAGGGATTTGTCGTTGTGGTTTAACTCATCCTCTCTCCACGTTAATACATGTGCACTTTCTTTAAATTACCGTCTTCACTTCCATCCCCTGGACTAAGGCGCTAAATAAACCTTACGTGAAAACACACCAAATAAAAAAAACCAAAACTACATAACTATAAACTCTCGCAATAGACTAGACTGCCGATGACAGGAAAATCGGGGTTCAAATCTCAGTCGGGTGTACTCAGGGTGGTTTTCTCTAAATAGTTTTCCCCTCTCTCTCCATAAAAATGAGGGTACAACTCTAAATTCAGCCTTCCTCATCTCTAGAACATTAGCGTAATTAGGACATACGCGTGTAGTCCGAACGGGTAGTAAGGCGTAGTGTAAATACAAATAACATGTACCAATGGGTACGTGGACAAAGTCGTCAGTCTCATCTAGATGTATGTGCTGATAACGGTGAGCTCTGAATTTGAATCCTGGCCACGAGTATGGAGGTGTTTTATTTCTAAATAGTTTCCCACTCTCCATCCACTAAAATGTAGGTACGTTTCCTATAAATTCTACCTTATCCAGTCCAACCCTGTCAGTATAAATATTCGAATAGCCTGGAAGGGTGCTAAGAAACTTAGCACGAAAAAAAAAACTTTTATCTTCTTGCGGTGATTCCTTTTTATTTTTTTATTTTAGACCGCGTCTTACTACCCGTTCGGGTTATACGCTTAAGTACCGATTATGTAATGGATTAAGAATTGGGAAGGTTGAATTTAGATGAAGTTAGCCCCAATTGCGTGAAGGGAGGTGTAAAACATTTAGGAAAAACCACACCCAGTTCAGCCGACGAGATTCGAACCTCAATCTTCCGTCTCAGTCTAGCTCAACACGACTAGCGCGTTAGTAACTACGCCACCGAGGCGATTTCCTTTTTTATTGAAGACGTCCGTGACAAACTGCACGTGGGCTAAGCGTCAGGCCTGTCTAGTCTGGTTATCTGGTGAAGCGAGGGTCTAGGTTCGTATCCCACCCTGGTGTAGCGAGGGCGTTTTTTTTTCCTAAATGTTTTATCACGCTACCTTGACACAAGATCAAGTAAATTTCCTCTAAATTATTATATTCATCATCCCACTTCAGTGGCCGCATGGCCTAAGCCAGGGTGGTCCAAAGTTTTTAATCTCAAGGGCCAAATCTGACTATAATTTTGGCCCGCGGGCCGAAGATATATTTAATAATTTCATCAACTTATATAGGCCTACAAACAACACTAAATAAACTATTACTTCTTTTAATATATATATATTATATAATATTATATATTAGTGTTGTTTGTTGGTATAATTTTTCAAATTCTACTGCCAAAAAAAAAAGTATGATGAAATATGCACGCACGCACACTTTCATAAAACAACCTATCATTATAAATATATATTTATACAAATTTTTATTAATAAAAGAAATGTATAGTAAAATGCTATTCTGACCTTTCTAAATAAATATTTTTATTTGAATCATTAGCTATTTCACATCTACCATTTTAGAAAACATTCTAAACAAGTTGAAAGTAAGGAGTGGATTTGATTTATAATATACTTAAGTACTTAAAAATCTATAGAAAGAGTTAATTGATAAATTTAGTTAAGTTGATCGATATAAAACAAAATTGCAGATCAAAATTTATAATTATGTTAAATTTATGGTGCTAACATATTGTCAAAATAGTGAACATAACACATTTAATAAAACTAATTCATCATCAATTTAGCAGTATACGGGTGATGATAAGTCTAAAATACATTGAACACGTTAAAAATGTTTTAAGCCTTACAAATAACAAAAGAGGTTAAAATACAATGTTTATTTCATGTGAGTTCATATTTCAAATTATAAAAATTATTTTAAAAAATGAATAAAAAGTTAACATCTGTCACCGAGAGTTTTACCTTTAATTTTCCTCCAGGATACGGTGAGGGCCACATTTTCAGTAATCGCGGGCCGCATTTGGCCCGCCGGCCGCCAGTTGGACCATACTGGTCTAGGGTGCAATAACTTAGACTGCCAAAGACGGTATTCTAACCCGGTCGGGTTTACTAAGGGTAGTCTCTCCTAAATGGTTTTTCATTCTTCCTTTACGCAAATGTAGGGTACACTTCCTCTAAATTCAACCTTTTTAAATCCGTAACACATTGGCGTGATTAGCACATAGGGTTATAACCCTAACGGGTGGTAAGACGTGGTATTTAAAAAATTCCTCCATACCTCATTCGGTGTAGTTAAATGCAGATAGCCCGGTCGTTTTGTGAGACGCGATGGAAAAGATGTTACTCCTTTGGACACCCTTGGTTTTTTTGTAACCTGAAAGAGTTCCTGGAGAAATCTTACCTCGTCCCATCTAGTATTATTGTTTTCCTGGCTGAGTGCTGGGGTTTGGACAGTCTCCTAGCTGAATTTTTCACCAGGGCCCTAGAAGAATGGTAGGAGGTAGTCGTGTGCGTTATTGCTTGTATTGTTCCAAGAAGACTGAGGGGGAGAGAAAGCCCAGGGACCATTGATCAATGTTAGCTTTACTCTGGTAAGCTTGGACTACTTCGAAACTCGACTTCAACTTTGAGGAGGGAGGGATAACACGAATTATTGAAGAGGTAAGAGTAACAAAACACAATACTAGCATTAAAATTGCATTTAATCTCTTGAATGAATAAAGGATCGAATAACGTTTGAAAAGAATAGTCATATCGATAGGAAGTAAAGTAATTACATTTCAGACCCGCGCCGGTGAGGATATGGCAAAGGCATCAGTCTGGTCTGGTCATGTTGGTTTTGAATCTCGGTCGGGTGGGTGTACTGAGGTGTTTTTTTGTTATTTTTTAGCACCGCGTTTTACTACCCGTTTGGGTGATATACTTATGTACGAATTACTTTAATGGGTTAGGGATGAGGAAGGTTGAATTTAGAGGTGGTGTACCCGCATTTGCATGGTGAGAGTGAGAAAGCATTGAGGGAAAACAACCTTCAGTACACCCGACCGAAATCAAACCACGATCTCAATGTCCTCGGCAGTCTAGTCTAGTGCATTAGTGACGCCTTATACAATGTGGCCACCTAAGTGTTTTTTACTAATGGTTTACACTCTCACCTTAACATAAATGTGGATACACGTGGGAAGATGTGATAAAGAAAAAAATTGTCCGAGACAGTCGCACAAACTTTCTTATCTGGGAAAGAAAATTTTCAAAAATGGATTTTCAGACTCTTTATATATAAATTTTAAACCAAATTGTTAAAATATTTAAGACAAACTTCAAATTTAAAAAAATATTGTAAACTATTACTAAATCAGATTTTTAATTTATAAAAATAAAAAAGTATTCTTATTTATCATGAAAAACTATTCCAAATACCTAATTTGAACTTAATATTTAAGATTTGCTACGAAAATTTTCAATTTACTATAATTTTGTCGTAAGTAAACTAACCCAAAATGAATTTGCTTTAAAAAAACATTTATTACTTATTATGTAAAATTGTCCTCCCAATACCAATTCTTAACAAAACGTTTAAGTCAAATTTTACAAAAATCAGTTAGCAGTTGACTACTATAACGTATTTTTTATATTAAAAATAATAAATATAATAATTTACATTATAAAAAACTTAACATATACCCATTTGAACCAAGTCACTAGAACATTTTTTTTTTGTTTATTCAAATATTACAAAAAAGGTAATTTGTTAACTATCCTTAAACAAATGTTTCTCTTACAAACAAGTATGTCAAACACTCCCAGATATAAAATTTAATCAATATATTTAGAGTCACTTTCAAAAATTTCAAATTTTCAAAAATCGCTCACCAGTAAACTACTCTTTAACGGATTTTAACAAAATAAAGTATACAGTGTTATTTTAGAGGTCAATATGCGCTATATATCCATTTAAAACAAACATTTTAAAGCCATTTTTGAAAAATTTGAAATCTAAAAAAAAATCACTCATCAGTAATCTACCCTTAATCTGAGAGCTAAGGTCAAAATCAAAATAAAAAAATTGACTCCTATAGAAAATAATTTAAATAAAGTTTGAAATACATCCATCAAACTGTTTTAGATCTGTCACAAAGTACAAATGGACGGACAGACGTGGGTACAAACAGAATAATAAACTTTTTTGGGTTCGGGCACATATAAAACGTAAAGATTCATAATAATCTCGGGGTGAAAAACTTTCATGATTACAGTACTTTCTCTTGATATGAGAATGTAAAAACAAAGACTAGCCAAAATAGTATTTGAAGTAGGCCTATAGAAATAAATTTTATTTCAGAAATCTTTAAATATTTTACCAAATCTGATATAAATAACTTAACTACACGTATATATTCCAAAAACCAACGATTTCTACGGAATTATTTGAACATAACGTCGAGGTGAGAATATAAGTTAGAACGCATCTTAATGACGCCTTAATTTGTTTAGTGATACCTAACCAATTTCGGTAGTAACCCATCTAATGGCCGATTAACCGTGTAATGATACTGTTTTGGGCCCCCTCCATTTATTCAAAAAGTAATGGATGAATTATATTTTTCTTTAAAGAACTGTATGTAAATTTTCCTTTTAATACTTCATCAATGGATGACCAGGCGTTTTCAGAAGTTAATTCAACATAATACGTTTTAAATCTCTTTTTGTTTAAAAACTTGCTTCGGTCTATTTAAAAATCTGGTGATGAGTTGGCTACCTTTTACCCAATAGGAAGCTAGTCTTCACAACATCAGGTTGCCAAGAGTTCTCTTATTGGTTGGTTTTAACACTAAGGACAGGAGGTCCAAGAAGCAAAGGGTAGGTCATATATAAGGGGCTGGAGCAGCTTGTGCGTATATCAATCACTATAGCAATGTATAGAAATCTCTATCTCAATCTGTAGCAAGCTCTAGCTCTGGCTCTGGATCTCTGCGTCAGTTCGTTAAACGAATAAGAATTGTATCACTTTAATGTTAAATTTATAATATTGAAAGTGTAACTAACTAAATAAATCGTTTAAAAACATTAAATTTTATTAATGTCAACAGAAATAACCATTAAGTAATCCTACAGTGAGCTAGAACACATAATTGAGTCATCACACTGGTATCCCAAACTTGGGACGTATGAACGTAAAAACGTTATCATCATAATTGGCGCCCAACCGTGGGGCGTGCACGGGTCCTCATCATCATCATCGTCGTAAAAAATGATACCACCAAATTAGATACAAGACTAGGCTCGAACCAGAAAACACAAAGAAGTGCGATTTTCCTCCTTCACTTGACTGAAGTGAAATTGGGATCATTTTAATAGTATTTATAATTTTAAAATAATGTGTTTTTTTTATATTTGTTTTATTATTTTAAAATACAGTGAGACGCTTTCAATGGTCTCGAATCCACTGGGATTATTTTAAGCATAATATAGAAATCCCCACTACGATGGGACGTCAGGTTTGAGCTGTATTGACTACCTAGGTTTGATGATATCCGAAGTTAAACGTGCTCTGAAGGTGCAGTTTACCTTTAAAAATCCCCTCATCCACCCACCCCCCAAAAAAAGTATTAAAATGTTGGTACGGTCAGAGGAGTTGTCTCCAATTGTGGTTTCCTCACTCTCTCTCCACGCCAATGTGGACGCGAATCCTATGTAATTCCTTCATCTATATAATATATACCTTTTAGATTAAACCTTGCAGTCAAACGTTATTAAAAAATTTAGTTGTAAATTCAAAATATAATTATATACTTATTTCTTCAACTTAATTTTGTTTCTAATACAAATTTTAATTTCTCGTATGAAATATAACGTAGGTGGATTTATTTAGATCTTGGCCCAGTTATTCATAAATGGTAGTAGCTAGTTGAAACATTCATGCAAGATATAAATAAACAAAAAATCACTTTTTCAAGTTATAATGTTGTTATTTAGTTGTCACTGCAGTGAGCCCAGTTAGTGTGTGATATGATCATAAAACGTGCCAATGCTACCGAAAAACAGGCCATAGAAATGAATGTCTTCGTCCTCTTTAAAGCCAAGTATTATTTCTAGCAGAAACAAATTTCCGGTGTGAGCTGTTCTATGTGCTGAAAATAGAATTTTGGACTGTTATTTTACCCACAGGTGGTTTTTAGTATAGTATAAAGCACTTTTTTTAATGTGTGCACACATAATATAGCTGTTTTTTGAATGTAAAAATTAACTTCTGTATTTGAATTATTAATGTCTCGGAGATATCCTACAGGTAAAAATGAACAAATAATGCAATGGCAATTTGCATATTTTTTTATGACAGCTGGTTTAGTCCCTTTATTGTTTTCAAAAAATATATTTTTAGAATAGTAGTGAACATTTTTTTAAATATTATTTTGTAAAGAATTTTTTTTTAATGGCAGCAATTAACTTCCTTGGTCAAGAAAATATGTCACGTGACGTGACAATTGGTTTCCCATCTAGTGTCGGTAAATATCAAAGAAAGTCGAGTCGATTCTTGTAGTTGGGAAGTGTTTCAGGTCTCGGTCGACATTAAACCATCGTAGGATAGATTCGTTTTTGATTATTTTAGAGAATAGAGTGTGATAACCAAAATATGCTTTCTTTTATTGAACTGTTTCAATCCGACACACATTGTTGACATTGTCTGGTAGGTGGGGACACTGATGTGTTGACATTGTCTAGTCGGTGGGGACACTGATGTGTTGACATTGTCTAGTCGGTAGAGACACTGATGTGTTGACATTGTCTAGTCGGTAGAGACACTGATGTGTTGACATTGTCTAGTAGGTGGGGACACTGATGTGTTGACATTGTCTAGTAGGTGGGGCCACTGATGTGTTGACATTGTCTAGTCGGTAGAGACACTGATGTGTTGACATTGTCTAGTAGGTGGGGACACTGATGTGTTGACATTGTCTAGTAGGTGGGGACACTGATGTGTTGACATTGTCTAGTCGGTAGAGACACTGATGTGTTGACATTGTCTAGTAGGTGGGGACACTGATGTGTTGACATTGTCTAGTCGGTGGGGACATTGTCTAGTAGGTGGGGACACTGATGTGTTGACATTGTCTAGTAGGTGGGGACACTGATGTGTTGACATTGTCTAGTAGGTGGGGACACTGATGTGTTGACATTGTCTAGTAGGTGGGGCCACTGATGTGTTGACATTGTCTAGTCGGTAGAGACACTGATGTGTTGACATTGTCTAGTAGGTGGGGACACTGATGTGTTGACATTGTCTAGTAGGTGGAGACACTGATGTGTTGACATTGTCTAGTAGGTGGAGACACTGATGTGTTGACATTGTCTAGTAGGTGGAGACACTGATGTGTTGACATTGTCTAGTCGGTAGAGACACTGATGTGTTGACATTGTCTAGTAGGTGGAGACACTGATGTGTTGACATTGTCTAGTAGGTGGGGACACTGATGTGTTGACATTGTCTAGTAGGTGGGGACACTGATGTGTTGACATTGTCTAGTAGGTGGAGACACTGATGTGTTGACATTGTCTAGTAGGTGGAGACACTGATGTGTTGACATTGTCTAGTAGGTGGGGCCACTGATGTGTTGACATTGTCTAGTAGGTGGAGACACTGATGTGTTGACATTGTCTAGTAGGTGGGGACACTGATGTGCTGACATTGTCTAGTAGGTGGGGCCACTGATGTGTTGACATTGTCTAGTCGGTGGGGACATTGTCTAGTAGGTGGGGACACTGATGTGTTGACATTGTCTAGTCGGTGAAGACACTGATGTGTTGACATTGTCTAGTCATTGGAGACACTGATGTGTTGACATTGTCTAGTCGGTGGAGACACTGATGTGTTGACATTGTCTAGTCGGTGGAGACACTGATGTGTTGACATTGTCTAGTAGGTGGGGACACTGATGTGTTGACATTGTCTAGTAGGTGGGGACACTGATGTGTTGACATTGTCTAGTCGGTGGGGACACTGATGTGTTGACATTGTCTAGGTGGAGACACTGATGTGTTGACATTGTCTAGTCGGTGGGGCCACTGATGTGTTGACATTGTCTAGTAGGTGGAGACACTGATGTGTTGACATTGTCTAGTAGGTAGGGACACTGATATGTTGACATTGTCTAGTCGGTGGAGACACTGATGTGTTGACATTGTCTAGTAGGTGGGGACACTGATGTGTTGACATTGTCTAGTCGGTGGAGACACTGATGTGTTGACATTGTCTAGTAGGTAGAGACACTGATGTGTTGACATATTCTAGTAGGGGGGCCACTGATGTGTTGACATTGTCTAGTAGGTGGAGACACTGATGTGTTGACATTGTCTAGTAGGTGGGGCCACTGATGTGTTGACATTGTCTAGTCGGTGGAGACACTGATGTGTTGACATTGTCTAGTAGGTAGGGACACTGATATGTTGACATTGTCTAGTCGGTGGAGACACTGATGTGTTGACATTGTCTAGTAGGTGGGGACACTGATGTGTTGACATTGTCTAGTCGGTGGAGACACTGATGTGTTGACATTGTCTAGTAGGTAGAGACACTGATGTGTTGACATATTCTAGTAGGTGGGGACACTGATGTGTTGACATTGTCTAGTAGGTGGAGACACTGATGTGTTGACATTGTCTAGTAGGTAGAGACACTAATGTGTTGACATTGTCTAGTAGGTGGAGACACTGATGTGTTGACATTGTCTAGTCGGTAGAGACACTGATGTGTTGACATTATCTAGTAGGTAGAGACACTGATTTGTTGACATTGTCTAGTAGGTAGAGACACTGATGTGTTGACATTGTCTAGTAGGTGGGGCCACTGATGTGTTGACATTGTCTAGTCGGTAGAGACACTGATGTGTTGACATTGTCTAGTAGGTGGAGACACTGATGTGTTGACATTGTCTAGTAGGTGGGGACACTGATGTGTTGACATTGTCTAGTAGATGGAGACACTGATGTGTTGACATTGTCTAGTCGGTAGAGACACTGATGTGTTGACATTGTCTAGTAGGTGGGACACTGATGTGTTGACATTGTCTAGTAGGTGGGGACACTGATGTGTTGACATTGTCTAGTCGGTGGGGACACTGATGTGTTGACATTGTCTAGTCGGTAGAGACACTGATGTGTTGACATTGTCTAGTAGGTAGAGACACTGATGTGTTGACATTGTCTAGTCGGTGGGGACACTGATGTGTTGACATTGTCTAGTCAGTGGGGACACTGATGTGTTGACATTGTCTAGTCGGTGGGGACACTGATGTGTTGACATTGTCTAGTCGGTGAAGACACTGATGTGTTGACATTGTCTAGTCGGTTGAGACACTGATGTGTTGACATTGTCTAGTCGGTGGGGACACTGATGTGTTGACATTGTCTAGTCGGTAGAGACACTGATGTGTTGACATTGTCTAGTAGGTGGAGACACTGATGTGTTGACATTGTCTAGTCGGTAGAGACACTGATGTGTTGACATTGTCTAGTAGGTGGGGACACTGATGTGTTGACATTGTCTAGTCGGTGGAGACACTGATGTGTTGACATTGTCTAGTAGGTGAAGACACTGATGTGTTGACATTGTCTAGTCGGTGGGGACACTGATGTGTTGACATTGTCTAGTCGGTGGGGACACTGATGTGTTGACATTGTCTAGTCGGTGAAGACACTGATGTGTTGACATTGTCTAGTAGGTGGGGACACTGATGTGTTGACATTGTCTAGTAGGTGGGGACACTGATGCGGGTTTATTTAGTTTTTACTCGCTTTTAGCAACTTTAAGTTATTTGTCGTCAGCAAATCTAGTTTGGGTAAGTATATTTAAATAAAATTCATTCAGATAAAATAATATTAAAAAACTATATAAAAAGGTTTTCTTAAGTTAATAATAGTTCATAATATATCCACTCCTACATAAAATTATGTAAATGTTAGTTTGTATAATTTTAGTTAAACTAGATTATCTTAAAATAGGTTAGACCAAATATGTTTGGTGTAATAATTGGCCCCAGGAACGAAACATGTATCAACGTATGTTTTAATATGATAATATGACTACTATGACATATAACACTTAGAAAAATGTCACAGTTCTACTAGAAGTAAAATAATGTGGTAAAAAATGTTGAAATTGAAATGTAATGTATTAATTGTACCCAAGATTTGGAAATAATTTTTAAAATATTCAATCTAAACCAATTTCGTTTAAAATTAAATTAGGTATATATATACGAATATTATATATATGACTATACATATGTATAATTATATATATTTATGACTATACATATGTGCCTATACGTATTTATAAATGTCTAACACAATCTGTTGAAATTGAAATTTTTTTAAAAAATTTACAAATCTTGGACAAGCATCTATTACATCGTATTCTAATATTAAGAATTTCGTTTTAATTTTGTTACCTCAAATAAAAATGTTACATTTTCTATGAGTGTGATTTAAATAGCTATAATATTTTATTGTGAAACACAATACATTTTCTTTCAAATTTTTTAATTAGTAGATCATGTATTGTGGCCAACAGTAGTTAAGTAAATATGAAGTCATCTTTCCAAATGAAAATTCACCTAAGTCAACTTTCTTGTTTGTCCAATTAGAGGGATTTGTAGTCAAGTCCAGCAAAAGTTCAGAAGTTTTGTGGTTTTTTTTGTAAAATCTACAGCTCAATAACGTTTTTTTTAAAAAACGACCACAATCACTTTTTTATGACATCGTGAAACCTGGCTTAATAGCGTCAATATGTTAATTGATAAATTAAATTATGTTTTGATTAAATAATAGTATCTTATGATTTTTAAGTTTGGTTTAAATTCGTTTAAATATATAGATCATATATATATTATATTATTATATAGTACATATTTTATATATACAATCTTAGATAATACATATTATATATACAGTATTATAGATATATATACAGTATATATATACATATATATATTATATATAAATATATATTTCTAATCTATGGTTATTTAAGACATACTTTACAAACATCCTGTACGATATTTCAAATTTAATTTTTAAAACCTCAATATAAGATTGCTATGACGACTTGTTGTGTCTTCCCTATAGATAGTGCTGTTAAATACGCCTAATTCTATTACGTAAGAACTAACCGATATTAATAATAACAAAATATACCCATTATACATTTCTAAAATTATTTAATCACCCTTGCATACATACAAAACGCGATTTAGGTTTTATATTATACATAAATCTTATTTTAATGTAAATATTTCTGAGAAATTTTTCTCTTGATGCCGATAAACCAAATAATAATTTTTCACTAGAATAAATATTATACTATAAACGGAAAACTTGACTCTAGAAGGTTTTTTTGTTTTTGTACCACGTATTACTACAGATTCAGGGATATCCACATACTTACACTAATGAGGCAGCAGGTATGTGGAATTAAAAATGTAGAGGAAATTCCAGCCGGACTTAAGTGAATGAATAGGGGCAAAACATTTATAATAAAACACTGTTGGTATTAACAGCAGATATTTTAACCCCAACACCCCCATCAGCGACAAACCAAACTATATGAAATTGTTGTCTAGTTCACGTCTACTGTACCGATTCGGGTGTAGTCAGTAGGTTAAAATCATATGCTCAAGAGCGCCCTCGACGAATAGTGCATATCTTAGACAGTCAATACACTGGAACCAGGCGTTACATTATAGTTTGGTAAATGTACGTCTTCATTAGAAAATACAAGAACAGAGAGTAGTACACATTTCTCAGTGAAAGTAGACCTCACTGAGAGAATACAATTTTCAGTGAATATTAGACCTCGCTGCCTCCGTTTTAAACATGCCCAAGATCCGTCATGTTTAGATAATTTAATAAATTATGTTATGTTCTTAAAGTCATTACAATTTCAACATTTCTCTTTGGATTTCAAGTTGAAATACCTCATATAATTTCTCCTTGGATTTGATATTGATATTTTCTCTTGGTAATCTAGTTAAATAGAAAACAAATGAATACTATATTCAATAGTATATTTCATTAGGACCGCCATTTTTCATGTGGTTTAAGACGTTAGTCTCACAAATATGTTTTTTTTTTAATACGCCTTATAGTAAGCCTACTTGAATCGATTGCTTAGAATTGGAAAATCAATTGAGACGAGGTATTAAACGAGGAACCTTTTGACCAGCTGGCAATTAAAACGGGTAACCAGATTGAAAAATTGTGTACATGCATCGTTTGGCCTAATTTTAAAGAATATAGCTGCCAAATTTCGTTAAAATTGGTCTACGCATTTGGCAACAATCTCCCGGAACAGACAGGCAGATATTCTATCGACCGCTATCTTGAAAGGAATAGCCAGATAGAAAAACCATGAGCATACGTTGTTTGGTCTAAATTTTAAGTATGTCCATACCAACCTTTGTTAAATGTGGTCAACGTATTTGACATTATTGCTTGAAAAAGCTCAGACCAGAAAAAATGCCAAATGGTCATGTTAAAACCTAACCATGCTATTTTTGATCTTTTTTTAAATACAACAAATAGAAACGTAACTATCTTACAATTACTAAAAATTATTTCACTGGTCTCAATTTCACTGTTGTCAAGTAAATCTTGCACAAAAAAAATCTCACTTAAATGCAATCTCTGATACAAGCGTAGTTGTATATCCAATCGGCCGTGAATGAGCTTTAACGCTTATGTTACAAAACAATCACATGATATTAAACACTACTTTCATGTCCTTTTGTGGCTTAAAGTACTCAAAATAATGTGCGTGTAGACTATATTTATTTATTTATTTTTCTGCTATTTTTATGGGAATTTATGTCCCTATGACTCTAACAGGTCATTCCTTATCAGGATAGTAAAATACTTTGCACACGAAAACGTGTCATTATTATTTTTATCCTAATGGAATCTTACATTCTCCCGCCATATAATCATAGCGTTAACCAACAAGTAAATGAAACGGTAGAAAATAGAGTGATTATTGTGAGCCGTTATATTTAACATTTTTCTATTCATGTGGGGTGGAAAACCAATTATAATTATAAGTGTTTTTCCTTGTATTGTGTATTACTACCAATCCGGGCAATACGTCATTTAATTATACATATGGAGAAGGACTGATAAAGGTATAATTTGAGAGGGAACATATCGTAAATTGCTTGGAAATAGATCATAAAATCAATTTGTAAGACTCAACCGGCCAGGATTCGAGCACCAAACTTTCCGTCACCAGCAAACCAGAACAGACAAGTTTAACGTCTTAGGCTACTTACCCACCAATGTGTAAACAGTAATTTCATCAAGGAATTGATCTAAGGATTAGGAATGGAAGGGTATTTGAGAGGAAGTGCATCTGCATTAGCAAAGGATGTAAATAAAGTGCTTGTGTGGACTTGGCGGAGATTCGACACCTCTACCTTGTTTGGAATGTATCTCACTGAAATACCATATATATAATCGAGTCTGATGGCTTAGATCCGTGGACATCAGTATAGGCGAGACATCTCATCCGATCAGATAGAAACTTTTTAGCCATTATAAAAACACTTAAACAATTTCCATTAATTCTAACGTCAATTCATGTGATTTGCAGCTGTCACGTTTGAGAGGTTACATCACTACTTAGAGTACTTTTTTTTAGCACCACGTCTTACAACCCGTTTGGGCTATACGCATATGTACTAATTACGCTAATGGGCTAGGGATGAATAAGGTTATATTTAGAGGAAGTATACCCGCATTTTCATGGAGAAGAGTGGGAAAACATTCAGGAAAAACCACCCTCAGTACACCCGAGCAAGATCGAACTCCGTTCTCCCCATCTTCAGCAATCTAGTATATTGCGAGAGTAGCGCCTTAGACCATATGACCACCGAAATGGGTCCTTTACATAATACTAATATATATATATGTAAATTTAAATACCTATTTTTAACGTGAAGCGGTTCTTCTCGACAATTCTTTTTTCGTTTTTAAATGAAAGCATAAACACCAAAGATGTTCCTAAGAATGTTTAGTTTCAAAAATATTCAAATAGGGAAGTTTTTAATTTGGGAATAAAATAACAATAGGAATATAATTTATAATAATAGATTAATTGATTTTTCCATTTACATCTCTACCACTTAAAGGCCACAGTTGAAAGCTGTTATTGCCAAATTGTCGCATGACGCGTTAATGAACCGGATAGTATTAGATTGAAATGTTTTAAATTTCGACGACCAAAAAAGTATGATTGCATTTTTTAAAAGCTCTTTCCTTCCAGAATCCTACTATGGTAAAGTTTAATTAGCTACGATCCAATTTAAACGTTTTTCTCTTCTGTGTATTCGGGATCATGTTTATAACAAACAAAATCTCCATCCATCAACGTAAGAAATCACAACTAACGTAAATATGTTGTGAGTAATTGGTTTCCGAGACTGTGCAGACAGACAGAAGAATATAATCGAGAATCCAGACGGGTAGTCTCGCTGAAAGATAGCCATCACACTGAGGCCCTCCCCAAAGTGGTCAATATCAGTTTGCACACACCTTCAGAAGTCAACAGAGAGTTAATCATAGTCAAGCCAGACATCGGAAACCAACTAGGTAATGAACACGAGCAGACCCAATGCAAGGCCTACAAGATTTGGTAGAATCCCGTGCACACCAACAAGACATATTAGCAGGGAGAATTATACTTCTACCTTTCAAGGCAATCCACGAAATATACAGCAGACATACCAGGATGCTATGGCAATTGTTTGAAAATATTGCAAACCTGACATTTTCTTGACATCCACCTTCAATCCAAAATGGCTGACATAACCTCTGCTATGATTCCGAATGAAAAACAAGCTGATCACCCTGATATTGTAGCTCGCATGTTCGCAATGAAACTAAAAATACTGAAAGGAGATTTGTTTATACAAAATGTATTTGGCAAAATAACGGCGTACGTATATGTAATTGAGTTCCAAAAACTAGGACTTCCACATTTCCAAATGCTGTTCACCCTCAAAAATACAACCAAACTCAGAGAACTAGAGGACATAGATGATCTGGTTTCAGCGGAACTGACCCAACCCCACGCAGTACCTAAAGCTTCATGCATGGTCCATGTGACAGTTAGAATCCCACTTTACTCTGCATGAAATATAACATCTGCGCAAAAACTTTCCTAAGCATTTGCCAAAAGGACAGTCGACAACTCCAATGGTTATCTTATATATAATTTGATAAACCTGTTTCCGGTAATAGAAATTACGAAGAAATCGCTGAACATATTTTGACAAATGACCTCTCATTTAAAAGGTAAATAATTGTTAATTTACAACTAAAAGCTGAGTTTCTTGGAGAATTTTCAGATTCTCATTCTTTGTTTACATCACCATGGAAACTCTGATTTGTGCATGAGTGTAGATATATATAAATAAATATTTCTCTCTGGCTACAAATAATACCAACTTAATACTTACTTTAGGGGTATGGTGTAAAAAAATAGTAAGATTTATACCAATTTTTTTATATATTTTATCAAACAAACCAATGATATTAGGTTATGTATAATAATATATATGCATTGTTGATTTTTATCCTTCCTCTTCTTTGTCTTTATATATTCACCTCTGCTCCTATGTATAATTTAATAGGCCCTTTTCATGTAATTTCAATTAAGATAAAATGGCTGAACCAATTTTGACAAATTAAGTCCAATAATTTTAAAGGTTGGAGGTTTGGTATGTCGGCAAAAATAGTAGATTAAAACAAAAACCTAAATTTCCTAGCGAAATTTCCATCTTTTCCTTCTGTGATGGCAGTAGTTCACCGTATAATTATTATTTATTTACATCACCTTGGAAAACATGATTTGTCTAGTTGTACATCACTAAATAAAATATTTCTCTTTGGTTAAAAATAATACCTAGATTTTTACTTGAGTGTTTTGGTGCAACAAATAGATATATAGCTGATATAGGGTCGTTTAAAAGTTCTAATCGTGGCGTGAAGGGGAAAAATATACGTTTTGATTCAAATCAAACACCGAAAGTTAAATATCTATGTAAGTTGATAGTCTTTGACAAGTAAACTTTTGACTAGAAAGTTGAGTCAGGAAAGATTATATAAAAATGTTCCCCATAAAAAGTTTAGAATACAATTTAGTGCAATAATTCTCAGCCATCGCTGCAACGATCCACTAGTTAAAGCACAAGTTTGTTTAAAATGTACAGTGTTTATTGTGATTAATAAAATTATGTGGTTGTTTCTCTGAGGAAAACTTACTTAAGGGTAGTTTACTGAAACCTTATTTTTGAACAATTTGTTCCAAGCTATATGCCTAACAAACAATGTGTAAAAGGTTGTTCGATTTGGTCGTACCAATTATTACTTCTACACACAGTTAAATGTCCAACATTTACAATTATTCCATTGCTTACATTAGTTTTTTGCAAAATTATATGTATTTTCTCTGTTTTTTCCCAAGACCAAAAATTCTCTAATGTTTTACCTATTCTATCATTTTCAAGGTGCGGGACAACCCTAATATTAGATAATAGTGTTGTATAGAATTAAAATTAAATAAAAACATACGTATTTTTATTAAATACCGTCATAATTTTTATGTACCAAATCTGAAGAAAAAAAAGGTGAAACCGAATCAAGACATGTGAGCGTGTAAAGGTGCTTTTTAGGATAACAATACTTAATGCTTTATGTATCTTAGAAAGTAAGTAGATGGTACGACCAAATCATATATACTTTCTCTTTTAGTCAGTTATAGGTTGGAACACATGAAAATACAATGTAAGTATACATTCTTAACTATAAATTAAGACACTCACCAGACAAACATTTTAAACAAAACAAAAAAGGAAACTTTAAAAAAAATCAAATATCACTCATCTTTAAATTATCCTTAATTTTATAGCTAGAATCGTCCTAAACATCTAATTATCAAGTCCAAAACGAAATCCACCAAACTGAATCGGCTCTAGCCCCAGACACTGACGGAATTTTTATACCCTCTTTTTTTGAGTTCAGGATTACAAAACTTTCTCCAAATGAAAAAAGACAAAAATAGTTTTTGTTACTCCATAGTGAATTAAAATATAATACTGCTATGTTCTGTCAGCTGACACGTAAATAAGGATTCACAATCGCACTAGTGGGCAGCAAGACAAAGGTGTCCGTCTCGTTTAGTCCGGTTAGTCAATGGTCGGAGTTCAAATACCAGACCATTGTACTGAGGTTTTTTTTCCTCCTAAATGGTCTCCCACTCTCTTTGCACGCAAATGAGGTTTTATTTTCTTTCATAATCTACCGTTCTCATCTCTACCTCATTTGTGTAATTACTCAGCCCGGAAGGGGATAAAGACGCGGTGCGCATAACGAAAAGAAATAAAATAAAATGTATTTGTATAGCAGTGTACAGACATGTATGTGTGTTCTAAAATATCTTTATATTTGGTTTATTTGTGATTTCATCGCCGTCAGGTATATTCAGGATATGCCTGAAATACATTTTCTAAATTTTCCTTGGATAGACCCTTGATTTCATTTAAACTTTGCTCTATGTGTGTACATATGTGTTTGTTTGTGTGTATGATGTGTGTTTTCCGCCGTCACATGTCAAGAGTTTATCTGCAGACAGCTTGATATTCATGCGGAGTATTTCTGGTGCGGGCTGAGTCAATATTCCGTGCCTTGTGTACTCACTGCTCTGTTGTGCTAATGTTTTCTAGCTACCGGTTAGTTCCGCTGTGGAACTCCTCTCTTACACTCTCTCTTTCTCTCTCCTTTTCATCCCACCGTTCGTATTCTTTTCCTTACTTCACAAATATATTATTAATATATTTATATTATTTACCGTATGTATACACATTATTATAAATATATGTATATAATCATATTAATACAGCAAAGATAAAAAATAATATATAATTTACAGACTATATAATGTATAGAACTATTACATTTAATCTAAAAGGTGGGGATGATAAGGATATTTATAGAATAAATGCACCTACTATAGCATTAAAAGAGTATGGGTGGAATCACAGGAATGAATCCCGCGTGGAACACAACCTCCACCTACCCCTTTACCCCTGCACACGTGGCTGAGATTAGAACCTGGACCTCTTCTACCATATAAAATCCAGGATATTGCAAGTCTGACGTCCTAGACCATATGACCAGTGATATGGGCTGCATTTTAGGGAAAAGCTCCAGTCCAGATGATCATAATCGACCCTACGTATTCCAAGTCAGAGAGAAATTGAAAATAAGCATCGAACACAGTACAAACGAGTTGTAGCTTACCATAATAGCAAACTTTCTCACATTGTATATTGGAGCTTCGGATAAAAGTTTCTAAAATAGGTTTTTTTGTGAACTACCCTAAAAAGGTTTTACTCATAGAAACAAACACATCATATTATTAGTCAAAAGTTAAACCTTGCAAATTGTTCAAATATATATTTTTTAAATTTCGAATTTTTAAAAATAAGTTATTTGTCAACTATCCTAAAACTATGTATTTTTAAAAATAAAAACTTATTCTTATATATCATGGAAAACTATTCACAGATTCCCATTTTGAATTCAATTTTCAAGGTCAATTTACAAAACATTAAAACTGTCTATAACTTGCTGTAAGTAAACTACCCTGAAATTAATTTATTTGATATAAAAGAGAGATGTAGATAAGTCTCCCAATACTAATTTTTAAACAAATCTTTAAAGCCTTTTTTGAAATATTAAAAAAAAGTCTTCAATAAATTAACCATAACAAAATTCCCTCCCCCCCCCCCCTAAACATGTATACAGCTCTATTTGTCATGTTCATGTCAAGCACTCCCCAGATACACATTTTAAGCAAAATCTTTATAACCATTCTCAAAATATTTCACATTTTCAAAAATCACTTCTCAGTAAAAGACGTTATCGAATTTATATCTAAACCAAAGTATACAGAGTTATTTGTTATGTCAAACACTCCCAAGATAACCATTTGAAATACAATCATTAAAGCCGTTTAAAAAATACTTTTAGTTTTCGAAAAATCAGTAAACTATCTACATATGAGTTTTTACCCCCCAAAAAAATACAAAGTGTTAATTTTCATGTCAAACATTCTCAAGACAGCCATTTGGAGCCAAATCGTTAAATCCATTTGTAAAATATTTCAAGTTTTTGAAAAATTGATCTTCAGTAAACTGCCCATAAATGGGTTTTTATCCCCAAAACAAGTATAAACTGTTATTATTTATGTCAAACGCTCCCAATATAACCGTTTGAAACCAAATAGTTTGAGCCATGGGTAAAATATTTCAATTTTTTTTAATAAGTCTTCAGTTAACTATCCTTCGACGAATGTTGGTTGAAAAACCAAATATATTGTGTTATTTGTCATGTCAAACAAATCCTAGATATGCATTTTAAACAAAATTCGTAGGGCGATTTTCGAAAAATTTGAAACTCTAAAAAGAATTACTCATCAGTAAACTACCCTTAATTAGCGTATAAACCAAACGGGTAGTAATAAGCACTGCTAAATAAAATAAACTACCCTTAATTGAAGGGATACGGTTAAAAAGGTATGGTATATCTCTATAATATTTAATATTAAGTTTGAACAAAATCCATCTAACCGTTTTGAATCCCGCATACATTTTCGGGACAGAACTGTAAAATACACTTTTTTATGTTCATGTTCACATTAAACGTAAAAATAATTAATAATCTAGAGATTGATTTTTTTTTCCAAGATCACAATACTTTCTCTTGATATTAGAAAGTAAAAACGTGAATCACGCATTCAAATTTGCTCCTGAAAATGTAAAAAAAAAAATCCCATTAATTTTAAAACATTCTTAATATATATTGCTATTTTTTTATTTTCCTTACATTGACTTAAGTTTCCAGAAAATCTAAGACAAATAGTTTGGATGCATAATTTTTAAAATAAATATTAGATAAAATGTTATTTTAGACATTGTACAAACATATACTTACTAGTCACTACTATTATTTTATAAAATATCAATTCCCCCCCCCCCCAAAAAAAAAGTTATTAAAAAATATATTTTAGAAAATTCATCACGCACTATACGATTTAAAAATGATTTAATTATACCCTCAATTCCATCCGGTAGTCGAATTGAATAAAGGCGTTACTAACGCAGTAGAATGTATTGCCAATTACTGGACAATCTGGGTTTGAATTCCAATTGTATATACTAGGGTGTTATTTCACAAATTGTTCACCCTCCTCGAAAATGCGGGTATATTTCTTCCAAATTTAACCTTCGCTCATACTTCATTTACGTAAATATTCGGATAGCCCAAACGTGTTGTAAGACGCGGTGCACGGGAAAAAAAATTAACCAAAATAGAAAAAAACAACTAAATAGGTATTTTATATGCAAAATTGATTCTTTTTTATAATCAGATCAACTCAAAATATATTTACAAACCGGTTAAACATCAAACTGGAGCTTCTAATAAAATTATGGCATTACAAACATTCTAACACTAATAGTAACTATCGATTCAAAAGTAGTAAGCACACATAGGGCTATAAACATAAAACTAACAGTCACATTATATCTTTTTTTAGGGGGTTTTCTATTAAAACAAAAAGACATTAATTGAAACTGTGGCCCAATAAAACGGAATAACGTAGGGGGGGGGGGGCACTTACAACGGGCAACATGGCCCGCAGCAACAAAACTAAACAATACCCTCCATTTAATCGGCCAATGATTGGAAACAAACTTTGGAAATTATATCCGCTTCCACTACATGTTCAATCTAAATAAGGCAATTTCCTGTGTGACATAGTTTGGGGATGATGGCAATGTGAAGGCGGTATTTTAGGGGATGGAAAAACGATTAAGGATGGGGGTTGTTGAAGGGGAGGTGGAATGGTGTAAAAAGGGGGCTATACAAGGTATTTATTGTTCAAATGTGCTAAGGAATCTTGGACTATATAGTTTTTAGTTGGGTTGGCATACATTTTCGGGACCGAAAAATAATATCAGCACATGACCTACAAACTAACTTAGTTCTAGAAAGGAAAAAAACATCCAATCAGAAAGGTCAAGGTTCATATTTTGGCCACAAGCACTTGGGGTGGTTTTTCAATGTGATTTTTCTACCTCCTCTCCACGCCAATACCGATTCATTTATTCATCCCTACTATTTTAAATATTTAATTGTATTTATTTGAGGTACTCAACGTGTACTTTTGAAACTATTTATTATATCAGCACACAATATTTAAACTAACTTAAATCTAGAACAGACACAACATCCAGCCCCCAGCCGTTAATTCATTGACGTTAGAGGGGAAACGCACATTTCACCAATGATACATTTTTTCGGTCAATACAGGAATCGATCCCGGGACCCTTTGTCCAGTAAAGAGACAAGCTACCGATTGAGCTAAGGTGTCAGACCTCTTTTAAATATTTTTTAGCATTGCGTCTTACTACCCTTTCATTTTATACGCTTATGTACTAATTACGCTCATGGGTCAGGGCTGAGAAAGGCTAAATTTAGAGGAAGTGTAACTATATTTGCATTGAAAGAGAATGGAAAACAATTTAGGAAATGCCACCCTTAGTACACCCGGCCGAGATACAACCCCGATCTCCCGTCTTAGTCTAGTCTATTGCGGGTGTGACACCTTAGACCAGGGATGTGCAAACTTATTTACATGAGCGCCAAATGAAAGAAAAATTTGTGAGTCAAAGATTTGTATTGTTTAATTCCTCTTCAACATTAATTTTAAAATAAATGGTACGACACAATCGCACAAACTTCCTCGTATAGTGTATTATGGCTTTAAAGAAAATTTTCAAAGTTAGGTTTCTAGTAAACTATCCTTAGATAAGTTTTAATCATATTTGTCTTGTTAGTCACAACAATCATTATGTATTAATTTTGAGCCAAGTTGATCAAATATATATAACAAAGTTTAAATTTTAAAAATAAATAATTATTTTTAAACTACCCTGAAATTATTTTTTTATGTGTAAAAAGTATTCTTATTTATCATGAAAAACTATTCACAGATTCCCATTTTGAGTTCAATATCTAAGGTCAATTTACAAAACATACAAATTTTCCATAATTTTTTTTAAGTAAACTTCCTTTAAATTAATTTATTTTAGATAAATATGCATTATTTATATGTAAAATAATTTCCTTATACCAATTCTGAACCAAATCACTTGAACCATTTTTTAAATATTCAAATTTAAAAAAGTCATCAGTAAACTATCCAAAAACAAAATTGTCCCCCCAAAACAAGTAAAGAGCTTTATCTTCCATGGTCATCTCAAACACTCCACAGATATATATAATATATATATATATATAATATATATATATATATAATATATATATATAAAATAGCAAAATCATTACAACCATTTTCAAAATAATTTGAATTTCCAAAAATCACTCCTCAGTAAAAGACCCTTTATCAATTTTTTACCCAAAACAAAGTATACAGCGTTACTTGTCATGTCAAACATTCCCAAAATACCCATTTGGAACCAAATCGGTAAGGCCATTTTTTTTTAATATTTCAAATTTTGATAAATTAGTCTTCAGTAAACTATCCATAAATGAGTTTTTAAACCAAAAACAAGTATATGTACACAGTTATTTGTTATGTCAAACACACCCAAGATACCCATTTAGAATCAAATCGTTAAAGCCAATTGTAAAATATATATAGTTTTTGAAAAATCAGTTATCAGTTAATTACCCTTCAACGAATTGTTACCTAAAAACCAATTATATTGTGCTATTTGTCGTTTCAAACCAATCCTAGATATGCATTCTAAACAAGATCGTTAAGAGTCATTTTCGAAAAAAATTGAATTAAAAAAAATTACTCACCACCCTTAAATGAAGGGTTAGGGTGAACAAAAAAAAGTTTGTAGTACACCACTATAGTATCAAAATATCAAGTTTGAAAAAATTCATCAAACCGTTTTGGACCCGTGGCCAGGGACGGATAGACAGACAGACATTATGACGGACAGAAAAAACTGTAAAATTCCCGTTTTTGGATTCGTGTTCACATAAAAAGGTAAATAATTGCCATAATCTCGAGATCGATTATTTTCACGAACACAATACTTTCCCTTGATATGAGAAAGTAAAGATGATAAACACACTTAATAGTAGGCTGACAAGAATAAATTTAAATGCAATGGGAATTTAAACAATCATTAATACCTCAGTGGCTTGGTATGTTTTTAAGTTCTTCAGAAGATTTATTTGATGGGGTGTGAGATGATTGAAACCGTGAATGAATTATATTCCAGTATTTGTTCATAATTTGAGTTAAACTCTGAGAAGGTGATTCTCACGAGAGAAGACAAACGCTCATCAGTAAATCGGTTTCTAAGATATATTTTATTAAGATTCATGGTTGAAAACATCTGGTTCGCATGAATATGAGGATGTAAACATTACCATATATTTTTGGGCATGATTTACAAAGTGTGGAAATGTTGATTTTGTCATAGTTTTATTTATTTTTTTAATATTTTGTTGTGGCCTGCTTCACAACGTAACACATTTTAATTATTTATCTCGTGGGCCGGATTGAATACCCCTACGGGCCGTTTCTAGCCCACGGGTCATAGTTTACCCGTCCCTGTCTTAGACCATGCGGTCACCGAATAGGGTACTCTTTTTTAATTAATTTGGTTAAAATCTCGGTGGTCGGTTTGTGTGTTCACCGCGTCTTCCTATCCGCCCGGGATATCCGCATAATTACACTAACGAAAGAGTGAAAAAAAATCGCCCTCAGTACACTCGATAGGGATTCAAACTCCGATCTACTGGCAAACCAGATCAGACAAGATTGAAACCTTATCCAGCGTTCCCGTCAACGTGATAAATTAGTTCTTTGCAACATAGTTTAATTATACATTTTATTTACTTTAGCTACTAACAATTTTGTCTCGTCTTTTTATAATTCGTTTTAAAATGTCACGTCACTCTTCATAAATACGTTTCTCTTCCACCAGAGTTGTTTCCATTTATGTAGATGACAGAATAAAAAGTAAGTTTTACTAAATGTGAAATAAAACATAATAATTAATCGATGACATGATGATAATTGTAGCCAACACAAGGTGCGCGATTATAGTGTTCCGCTCTGTTGTAGAGTATTCTGTCTTCTATGGCAGAATTTTGCTTTTTAAAAAAATACAAACTTATTTTGCGGCTAACATCGATAACATTTTATTTTTGGCTATTTCATACACCGGGTTGCTCCCATCGTTACCCATTTCGTGAACTGAACGAGTTTGTGCCCGGTCCGTGAAATTGGCAAGCGAAGAACAGGTCTGGTCTTTAAGTTATATTAACTTTTAATTGCTTTATAATGGAACGTTAGGTTAAGTTAGGTTGGGCTAGTTTAATATAATATCGTAAAACGAATTTCAGCTATGTTTGTAGTAGATAGTAATATAAGTTCCAGTTCATTAAATGAGCAAGAATTAGTGCAATATTTGCCCAGTTCGGGAAATGGTCAAGAGAAAAGGCCATTTCACGAAAACGGACAGCAATTTGACCAATTCGTGAAATAGGCAGTTTCACTAGTGCGGTGTAATATATTATATATAGAGTGAGGTGATTTATTTCTACAATTATTCCCGACCAAGTTGATTTTTTAAATGATACCGAGTATTTACCAAAAAAAAAGTAATAGGTGAAAGGAAGAATGTTTAGCTTGGTTTTAGAATAGGAATATTATATATTCCGCCTGGATTAATTAAATTTCCACTTAACATTTCTAGAATATAAATGTTACAGTTGAGAGCTGTCGTAGCCTGATGCATCAACGAGCTAGTTGGTTATTTGGTATTATTTTAAAGTAATTGTTTGATACCGTCTATGAAAAGTAACTGTTTCATTTTTAGCACCGCGTCTTACTACCTGTTCAGGCTATACGCGTATGTATTTTTTAAGTTAATGAATTAGGGACGAGTAAGGTTGAATTTAGAGGAAATGTATGCGCACTTGCGTAAAGGGAGAATAGAAAACCATGTGGGGAAAAATCCTCAGCACACCTAACATTATTCAAACTCCGATCTACTCATCAACGGTAATCCAGTCTGACACGATAGTGACGCCTTAGACTATGCGGCCAACGAAGCAAGTAAAAAATTACCGTTGTATATCACACTACTTTAAATATGAATTTATTTTTGGAAATTAGTAATTTCTATATCCTTAAGGGCCGTAGTCCGTGAGTGTACCCGTGATGGTATAGCGCACACTTTCTAGGGATCGTCTCACACCTGTGTATATGTTACAGGAAAAGTAGATTCTCCAGTGAGTCGACTTTACCTAGGTCGAGTCGACTCTTACTGGTCTTTTTAGTAAAAGTTGATTAAAAGCGAACAGTGATGAATTTCGATCAACATTTAATAGTCAGAGTTGACCGTACCTAGGGAAAGTATACTCTTAATACCTTGAGTTAGTAAAAGTTGACTTTTTGCAAGGAAATGGTCTATTACCTAATAAAAAACAAATAAAAAGCAAAACCTTTATTATACAAAGAGAGATATAAATATTTATTATTTATTACAGCAAGGTAAAGATTTGTGACACTTTGAGTTGCAGAGCTAACCAAACCTAACCTAATATAACCTAACCTAACCTAGAAAACAACAGTAAACAAATAGAGCTGGGATATTCAAAACAAAGATGTGCGCGCGAAGTCGCATGTGGAGAGCAACATCGCGGAATCAACTTTTACTAAACCACAGCAGGCATAATTAACTCTTCCTAGGAAAAGTTGATCTGTTTATTCTCAATCAACTTTTACTTATACTTTTAGTAAGAGTCTACTTTACCTTGGCCGAGTCAACTCTCCCTAACAATCTACTTTTCCTGTGACATATATAATTGCTCAAAACTCTAACAGATGATTTAATCAATGAACTTTTCTTATTTAAACTTTATTCATTGCATTCTCCTTAAAAAATATCAACAATGAAATCCTTGGTGGGATTATTTTTATTTAAAATGAGTAAGAAATATGTGAAAACCTTAAATGGGAAATATTTTCCCAACTGATGCAATATGTCATAATGTGCGCCTACCTTTAACCCGCGTGTCCACCAATGCGGGTTTCATATTATTATCATTGTCAGGTTTTAAAAAAACTGATTAAAAATCTGTTAGTGTAGAAATTTACTCTTCACTTGTTTGGGAAATGGAATTATAATACTATTTTAACAAGATAATAACACTCCCCTCTATGAATAAATAAAAATAATAAAACATGTGTATAACATTATTTTGGTAATATTAGTACTGCATCAAATGTTTTATAAGATAATATTAAATTATCGGGCTATGCGTTGTTTGGTATAAAATAAATAATATTATTTATATAAATAAATCGTGCACGTGTTTACATTAGCGTGTGTTTGTTGAACCAAAAATATAATGTTAATATCCGCCCACAGTGACTACGGGTTTCCCACGGGAGGGTTTCGGTTGGAATGACGCATTAGTATTCAATCCATGATATTTATATCATTTATTCATAAGTTTCGCTGAATATTTAGTTAACATTTATAAACAATTGATAACGTAGACAGTCACGAACAACTTAAAATAAACAACAAAAGTGTATGAAGCCACCATTTACTTCAAAAAAAGAAAGAGTAATATTAGTACGGAAATAGTCAAAGGGAAATAAATACATGGTGATTTGGTCCAGAGTGTATGTGTATGTATGCATATGTACGTGTGTGATTGTGTATGTGTATATGTATGAGCGCGCGTGTATACATGTAACAGAAACCATCGATTATATATTAATTTATTTAACTACCGGTGATGGGGTTAACAGGGTTCAAAAACTAGTCGGGTGTATTTTATTTCATAAATAGTTTTACACTCTTCCTCCACGCAAATTCGGGTACACTTCCTCAAAATTTAAACTTCCTTATCAATAAAACTTTAGCGTAATTAGTGCATAAGCTTATAACCTGAGGAGGTAGTAAGATATTGTGCTAATTAAAACATATTAATTTGATTGTTTAAGGTGAGGTGTTTATTTAACATCTTACATTCAGGGTTAGGAATGTGGAAGGTTATGTTGCAAGAATTTTCTTGACAATAATGTGGTGGGGGTAGTAAAATCCCAATGATAAAGACATGTGAAAAAAAATCTGCATTTCACTAGGGTAGCCACCCTTTTCAAGATATAAAAAAAACGCTTTTTCCCGCCATATAATTAGAGCTACATCGTAATAAATGACCGACGTATTTCTATTATCTCGGTTGTGAGGATGCCTCAACCACATAACATCTTATGAATGTAAAATCGTTGTAAACAAAATGAGTTACTAATAAACCTATCTCAAATTTATTTCATTTGTGTATCATCAATGTGACAAGTTTTATGACGAAATGATTTTATGCGTTCCTCTTTTAACCATTTGATAAAACACTTTTGAGTTTGTCACGTAAACTTTCGAATTTCAAGTGGCATAGATATTCCAGATAGTTAAAAAAAACGTTATTTTGAGAATTTAAAATGTGATGTTGATAAATTACCTGTGATCTCCATAATATTTTCAAATAAACTTCTGGAGAGCTAGATTAACTTATGATTTATTTGAAAACTACACAGGTAATTTTCTTTATAATATTTATTTTCATCTTTATTAGAGAACTTTATTATTTTGTATTCGTTTTGTAGTTACTCATAAATTAAGTAAAGGAAAATTAATAAATTTTGCTTAAAAATGTGTTTTAATTAAGAAGAGCTTATTTTCAAATAATAAGGATTACTCGGGTAAAACTTCTAAGTTTGATAAATAAATATAAAGAAATGTTCAATTTCGTAGTGATATACGTTAATTATTTTATATGATAATGAATGGTGTGAGTAAGGTCATTATTTTCATTAAAATGTAAATAATGGGAGAAGAAGGAAGGATAGGCCTTTTTCTTGGAATAAAAATTAGACGTGAGTTCAAAAAGGTTGGCTACCACTGCTATACAGTCCAATTTTCGTAATTAGAGCCTTATATAAAATAAAAACATAAATTTTTGCTGCCAAAATTGATTAAATTTTACTATCTTATAGGTAGTTCTTATTGGTAATATATATCAGTTGACCTTGGTGTCTTAGGGTAGAGTGTTCAGATCAGAACCCGATGTTCGTGGGCTCAAGACCAGCCAAGGTCGACGAATCTTTCTTGAGCGATAAAAATCCGCGGCACAACTAACTTCGGAGTGGAAATAAAGCCGTTAGTCCCATGTCGATTGTGGCATGTAAAAACACAGGAAGGTACTCTAGCTCATAGAAATCTTTGTGTGCTGGTATAATCAGTCGGTTCATAAAATGCACGTTAAATACCTCAAATAAATAAATTTTAAAAAATATGTATCAAAAGTTACAGATGTAGATCACAGTAACGTTACATATGAATAAATAACAGTAAGTCAAGTAACAGTTCTAGATGACAGATGAGGCTCTTTCTATGAAAATTGGACTGAAGATGAGCTTTGTAGCTAAAAATACGCCGCCGCCTATATATTTTGTCCAACCGGTTCCAAAATTTGACTTACTCTGGTTCTCCTAGCCCAGTAATATTAAGTACCTTGGTTCTCGGTTCCGAATTCAACATAAGCCTTTGGTCCGCCATAAAATAGGTTAATGTGACATCATTAACATCTAAACATGAAACCATCAAAACTGGTTCAGATTTTCAAATCTGAGATATGTGGGCATTAAGATTAATTTTAATTAATTGACAACTTTTTTGTACAACATTATCAGGAAGTTATTCCGCTCATATTAAATTATATTAATAAAATGAAGAGTTTTTTTTGTCTGTAATGAGCATTACGCAGTGCATACCTTAGGTAGAGATCTGAATTTTTTAAATTAATAGCCCCTTAACTTCGAAAGCCGGAATTTTAAAATTTAAATTAGATTTTTTGAATTAATTAAAAACCAGGATGGAATCAAAGCAATATTGATAAAATGAGTTTGTTTGTCTGTCATGAGCATTGTGCAATATTTACCTCAAGTAGAGGTCTAAAATTTTAAAAATCAGTAGCCTCTTTGCACAACCGTGTACATTTAGAAACCAGAAATTTAAAATGCTAGTATGTATATATATATATATATATATATATATGTATATATAATATATATAATTATATTTAAATAATTAAAAATCTAGTCCAGAGCAAAGTAATATTACTATTAAAAGAGTTTTTAGTCTTTCATGAGCATTGCGTTGTATCTAACGTTAGCATAGGGCTATGTGTACATATAAATAGCATAGGGCTGTATATATATATTCAAATAATAAGTCCCAGGTCAACGCACCCCGGGCTTAAAGGCACTAACTTTAAAATTTCCCTACCCGTATTATTTCGTAGCTAAAACCATTTCTCCCAGGCAGCGCTAGGTATTTCAGATATAAAAACAATATTTCACAGAATATAATATTCTTATTTTATTGATAGAAAAATATCTGATATATTCCAAATTGAGGTAATTTTCAATTAATCATGTTTACAAGCCAAACTATTCTATATCTATATATTTTAAAACTGAAACGATTCATAAAGTCAATTATTTGCAGAGTTCTATCCATCTAATTATCATATATACAAATTTATGAAAACTTTTATACACTTAAGATGTGGCCAAAATTTCAAATTTCAAAAAATATTTACAGAAGAAGCTGTAATTTCAGAAAACAGCCATCTTTTCCAGAGCAATTTATATAGTTCTACCAAATCTATAATAATTATTTTATACCTAAAAGAGTAGTTTCTTCAAAAATCAGCATAAAAAGTTTTAAAATTTTCAATTCGGAAGCCGCAATCTCTAAACAATTTACGTTCTTCGATTAATGTGGATGTAATTAAGACAGGGTAGGTGTGAAAAAAAAAGTGGCTGATATCTCTAAAAAAAAAGTTGTTTCGAGCTGTAGATCTCAAAGAAATAAAATGTCTACGCTTACACTGGGGTTTACTACAAACCCTTATTTAGGCAAGAAAGTTGATTTTGGTGACTTTTCACCTGGATACGATTCGTAAAAGACAGAACGCAAGTCGTAGATGATCTTAAAACCGGACATGCATACAAGATATTGAAAAACATTATTTAAAAAAACACTATACTTCTTAATATTGCTCCGAAAAATACTGAGGTAGTGGATGGAATGTTAAATAGCAGTCAATACGGTGAATGCACTTATAATTGTGAGATTTAGAGATTGGTCAGTTTAGTTTCTTCGGAGTCTCGATTTCACTTGTTCTTCAATTAAGAACCGGAACCGAGTTCAATTCCAAGATAGTAAAATCTCAGTTTTTAAAAATTTTAAAATAAATACTATTTTTTGCAGCATCCGAGATATCCTCATATATTAATTTAGTAGAGTAGGGATAAGAAAGACAAAAACTTAGAGAAAGTGTACTCCAATTTGCATGGTGGGAAAGTAGGAGATAATTTAAGGGGGGGACGATTATACCTGACTAACCAGACCATGTGATACTGACGACTTTGTCCACGTGTCCACTGTTACGTGGGGGTGATTAGATGTTAGCGATGTCACTTCATATGTTTTGTTAAGGACCAATAGGTTTAAGATCAATTTGTGCTACAACGCAGAATTTTGGACCCTAAAACCTAGGTAACAGACCCTGATTTGAAACTAGAAGCAGTCAAATTTTGTAATCAACCAATTACTAGTTAAAACAACTATCCCACGTATTTTTAGATTCAAACAATTTATCTAGATAAGTGGTGCCATATCTTTTTTAACTAAAGCTTAATTTTCCCCAAAGATCCCCCCCTTCCTTCCGCTCCCATTATGCACGTCTTAATGTACATAATAATAGGCTTATTATTGTTATTAATATAAAGCCGAAAATAATATATACAAGTACAATCTACATATTTACGTTTAATATATATGTAAGTAATTTATTTATTAAAAATTGACATTGAATTGGTTTTTTTAATAAACCGGTAGTGACTTTTTTAAAAAGGATCATAAATATATTTTTTAATTTGAATTCTCACTTTTATAAAATAGGACTAGAAAATAAAAATTATCGAGTTATAAATCATGTTTATAATCACAGAAATATAAAGTGATTTTAATATTGACCTCACGCCTACCCTGGAATCATCCTAAGTTCATCTAAGGTGAGAGCGGAAACCCCAAGACCCAAACATAATCCTTTGAATGTATAGCTCTCCTGGAAGCACGTTACAAACCCTAGGCTAGGGTGCACCCCCAAAGACACAAGAATAATCTCTGATATCCATAACTTCACAGGAATCGCATTACTCCCCCCATATTACGGCCCTGGGGGGAGGGAATATCCCCCAAAACAAAAATAATAAGCCCTTGTATCTGTACCTTGCTGCTCTGTCGTGAGAATTCTCGCCCCGAGGCTGCACCAAATACGGACGCCGCCAAAAGGAATGTCCGCAGCAACTTCGGCAAAGACATCCGCCTCGCACTTTCCCCTAGTTCTGGAGTCGGCGGGTCGGCCGACCGATTCCCAACGAACACCCGGTTACCTCCGTCGGCGTCCATCATCCGTCCTTCCATTCCTCAAGAGACGCTGCGGCCTTTTCTAGAAATATATTTAATGGTGTCGACCCCCTGCGTTCATGTGGAGCACTTTGAATAGGTACTAACATACAAAATAGCCCATGTAAAAAGGAAAAATGTTTTTATTACTAAAGAATATTATTTAAAAAGTATAACCATACCTAACCGATTAAGTTAAGTTATAACCATTTAAACGTTTCAAATAAATCGATGGATATGTTTTTTATTTGTGTCCATAATACCAAATTGTACATTTAATGTATGTATATTTATATTGTACGGTTAAATATTCCCACTCTCATGAGTTAACTATCATGAATAACATGAACAACTTCATTTGATGAACGTGTACACCAGATATAAAAACAACACGATGATTTTTTTTTTTTACAATATGTCAAAAGTCACACGCATCTCTTCACGACAGAATATAGTCTTTAAAAAATTGCAAAACATCTTTGTTTGCTTAAATGTACTAAATATAGATCAGGTGGGACTTTACTATCACATACCTATTATGATTATATCATCCATTAGGTGTCGAAAGTTATTAATTTTTTTTTTTTTTTGTAGTTCGGATCAGATATGATTTTGGCTCACGATGACCTAGAATGATTTTTTTAAAAAACGTTTCACTATGTTATTTTAAATTTCAAACTTGAGATTATTGGGGGGAAAAATATGTCATCATTATTAAAAATAGGAATAACAAAATTTATCGAAGGTAAAAAATATTTTGCTAAATTTAAAAAAATGGATAAATATTTATCGGCACAGTTAATCCGCGAAATGGTCTGTTAAAATAGTTAAATTTGTAATGCTTGGTTTTTGTAGCGCTACACTTATAATTCATTATTTCACCGCACTACTGGTAGCATTTTAAATGTATCACGAAGGTCAACTGGATGTCTTGAAAAGTTCTACCAACATTTAGACAAATAAAACACTCATCAAACCGGTATCATACGTTTTAAAGAGGAGAGAAATTCCATCAGTTGCATAGGTTAAAACGTTGTAAAATATTAAATTTCAACAACTTATATCATTTGTATCTGAAACATATTCAAAGTTTTTTTTATCACGTGATTTTTTTTTCTTTTTTATTAAAACTATTATTTTTTTCCTGTCTCGCCCTCCACGGCCCCACTTCGCACGAGCGACTGAGGACCTGACGTAGACTGAAGTTTTGCCCGCTGCGGATTCTTACCCCTACAACCCCTTGTCCTATCCTTACCCCCTTCCTACCCTTCAGATACGAAGGGTGGACGCGCTTGGCGCAGGAGCCTTGATTCTGCGCACTAGACTGCGGTACAGTAACGTTCAAACGCAAAGGCGTCTCCAAATAATGTTCTATACAGCTTTTTATTATTTGTACGTTCAACACAGTGGTTATATTAACGGCTCAATCTAAAGTTTAAGGATGAGAAGTGAGTTTTAAAATTAAATGTACCCACATTAGCATAGAAGGAGGATGGACTAATTTTAACTACCTGAAGGCTTTATTGAAATAATAAACCAGTTTTCACAATTACATAAATAATATTCTACAATTTAGACAAAACTAAAAAAAAAAATCAAACCATATTTAAATGTTGTGATTTACATTCCTGACCTAACTCTAAATCGTTTATATTTCCTTATCTTCAGTCAAATATACTTTCTTCATAAAAGACCCTTAGATTAACTAGCGTACACTAACAGACCGTAATACCCGCAACAATTTAAAAGAAAAAGAAATCAAGCCATGAAATGTTTCTCTTGACTATAGTAAAATTCGGTAAAATATTAGGTTAGTATAAAGTTAATTATCAGAGTATTACATTGCATTAATTAATATTTTGATAAAACATAAAAAATGAAGTTGTGAAAGCTATAGCTTATTGAATTACAAAGAATTTGTTTCGCATAAAGCAGTCAAAAAGAGAATAATAAGATAATATTTTGGTAGATATAGTCATACAAAACCTTTAACAAATATGTAAATATATATATTTCAAATATAATAAATAAATTTAAGTCATCATTGGTGAAATGTGAATAAAAAATAAAGTCTTGCATAACATAAACAAACATAAATCTTTCCTTTAAACTGGAACAAAATTGCTATAAGCAAGGTTATTTAAACTGGATGAATTTAAATTGAAATAAATTGATTGAAAAAATTGAAGTTATCAGGTGTTTATTTATTATCTGTAAAAAGGACTTTCCAAATATGTTTTAATTACTTTAAAGTTTTAATGATGAGGAATTTTGAATTTAGAGAAAGTTCGTGCCATATTTGCGTATAGAGGGAAAGTGAAAAGCCATTTAGGGAAAACCACACTCAGTATAACCGATCAGGATTCTATCACCAATATTATCGTTATCTTCAGTCCAGTCTATGGTGATATTGACGCCTTGACCCATTCTATCACCGAAGCGGGTCCCTCGTAGATTCTGACTTTTAATAAGATGATTTATTATATTAACAATAGATATTTTTTCTTTTTATTCATAAAGTTCAGGAAGTACACGTTAGAAAATATATGTATAAATATATATATATATATTATATTTAGAATCAAATAGCCAAAGCTATTATTTATGCTTTTAGTGAGGATTACTCCATCTATATATCATATTCTGAAAATTGAAAAATGATACCTGGACACGGGAATCTAACCCGGGACCTTTGACTTAGTACGCCAATGCTCTAACCATTAAGCTATCCAGGATTCGTCCCGTGCCCAGGGTCATTCTTCACTCAAATAATAGCTTTGGCTATTTGATTCTTAATATGCAATCTCGTACAGTTATAATAATTGTACAAATGGCAGCAATAAGCCAACTACCTAGTTGCAGATGGCTGCGTTATCTGATAGCTCGTGATAATAATATAATCACATATTTGTAGCCGATGATTTAAGCACGTCCATCATAGACTGCCTTAAAATATGAGTGAAGAATGACCCTGGGCACAGGACGATTCTTGGATAGCTCAGTGGTTAGAGCATTGGCGTACTATACCAAAGGTCCCAGGTTCGATTCCCATGTCCAAGTGTCATTTTTCAATTTTCAGAATATTATATTTAGTCAAAAGTGATGGTGATTTAAAAAAATAGAGAGCCGCTGAAAATCAAAATTGGAAACCAAGAATTGGAAAGCATGTAGCAGTTCAAGTACCTGGGAAGTTTGCTGACAAAAGATTCCTACTGAACCAAGGAAATTAGGTCGAGGGTCACCAAGGCTAAGAAAACTTTCAACAAGAAGAGATTACTGCTGGCTAGCAAGTTGAGTTTGGGACTGAAGAAGAAACTGATAAAAATCATTTGGACAGATAGGGTGACAAATGAAGAAGTTCTAAGAAGAGTGAGTGAGAAGAGAACGATTTTGGATGATATTCTTCGGTACAAAGCAAACTGGATCGGACACTTTCTTAGGAGGAGCTGTCTTTTGCACGACTTTATAGAAGGAAAGGTTGAGGGAAAGAGGAGCTTAGGAAGAAGGAGGATCCAAATATTGGATGACTTGAAGGAAAGAAGCAAATTCCGGAAACTGAAGGAGGAGGCAGAGGACAGGTCGCATTGGCGGTCTGAGTTCAATGACAAAAGGAATGTACCTGTCGTAAGACAGAACACCTAATAATAATAAATAAATAATATATCAATCACGGATCAGATTTTTACTATTCGGCATATATTAGAAAAAAAGTCGAAATACAACCTGATGGTTCATCAATTATAAATCAATTTTAAAAAGACCTACGATTCAGTTAAAAGAAATAAATTATATGAAATTTTAGTTAAATTTAGGATAGGTACCCAAAAAAAATCGTCAAGCTGTTTGACTGATATGTCTGGCAGGGTACAAGGTGGAACGTACTTATCAAACACTTTGAAATACATAATGGGTTGAATTAAAGATATGCCCTTTCCCCATTACTTTTTGGTCTGGCCTTAGAGTATGCTATTAGAATAATGCAAGAGAGTAGGGAAGACTTGAAGTTGTTAACATCTTGCCTGTTGTCAAGGAATGTAAAACTCAAAATATACTAAACAACTTTACCGGTTGTTCTCTATGGGTGTAAAACGTGCTCTCTTACCTTAAGATTCGGATAGACATCTCCAAGTTTTGCAAATCTACCGTCCAAGTAGTTCCATGTATTATCACCTCACTAGAGGTGCGCTGCTGTAGTTATGGCAGTCACCCCACCGACCCCTCTCAACCCCTCTATTTTAACCCCTTTTCAGAGTGTCCTTACATTCCACAGACAGACCCCCCCCCCCCCCCCCAAAAGGACCAATCCTTTCAACTTTGTTACTTGCTACTCAACCAAAGACAATCTATCCCCGTTATTCTTTCCATGATGCCGGGTTTTTAGCCGATTATCTCGGGGTCTGTAGAATGACGTCCAAAGTCATAGGACTGGGGCTCGAATCCCTGTCAAAGTATAATGTTTCTGAGCTACCTTGGGAAATCCTTATCTACAGTAAATTGTTACATTTTTATTTAGTTTATCTATTACTGTAGGAATATATAAATATATATTTTCTTTCCTATATTAAAAAATACATAGCCATTTCTTTTTGTTTTTTTCAGTGACATAGTTTTTACGGTCACTACTTACGCTAATTATTTAAATACATGATATAAGGAGGTTAGAATTAAAATAAGTGCACCACAATTTGTTTGTACAGAAGATATAAAAACCAAAGTCAAAACCACACTTTGTTCTAGGTGATAGCCTGATTTAAAAAAATTGGAAATCTCTTTAAAAAAATTAATGAGTTAGAAAAAGGTGGCCAAAGATGGTGAAAAATTGTAATTTTTAAAATTTTATTTCAATTAAATATAATTTACGTACTATACGCCTACTTCACTTTACAAATAGGCCCTATTGTTAAATTTTTTCGAACACCATACTAACAAGAACATTGTATTTTATGATCTAAAAAAAATCAAAATTAAATAAACCTCGCTAAACCATGTTTCCATTTAAAATAATTAATTTATTATTATAATTTGATTATAACCCGTCCAAAACCAAGTCTTTTCTTTTTTATTGCTACGTTCAGAACACATGTTATTAACGGCTTAATTTGATTGGGTATAGATGAGGAAGGTTGCTAAGAGGAAGTGAACCCGCATTTGCATGGAGTAAAGATGGGAAAACCAGAGTGATATATCATTTGTGGAAAACCGTTAAAGGTATATATATATACATTTAACGGAAAAACCATCTCCAGTTCACGCAGATGAGATTCGAACCATGACCTCCCCATCAATGGCGATCAAACCAACGGCAAGCAACGGCTGTGGGTAATTAAACTTTGTAAACTAATATTTACTTTGTCTCGACACCTTGGAGTGAAAATATTGTGATCGTCAAAAATTCGAAACCGAGATTTTGAAAATTGTCGACGTTTCATAGCCCCCTGAAACAAAAAAAGTTGTTTCTGCAAGGCCATCTGACTGTTTGTACCTTAGTTTGGGCTAGAACCATTCTACCATTTGGGATAAAACTTTGTATCTGGGGTTTAAATAATCCCCCCCGTCCCCGAGGGATTTTTGAAATTTGATATCTAACCCTGAATGTAAGGTTAGTTTATTGAAAGGCAAAAAGAGAATAAATCTATTTTATCAAAATTTACTCTAATGGTTTTGATTAAATTTGATATCTAAACATAGTTTATCATTATAAACAAGATGGACATTTTCATTTTCTCATGAACATGACTTTGAGGGTACTTTACATAGGACAGATTATCAAATTTTCATCTTTTCTCCGTAACTATTTGAGACTCGTAATATCTTATTATTTTAAAGTTGTAGTATACTATGAAATGTAAAAATCTTTTTTTTATAAAACCAATAAGTTTTGAGCTATAAACCTATATATATATATATATATATATATTAAAAAGTATATATATATATATACTTTTTAATCAGTGGTGTAGTGGAGTGGGATCCCTGGTGAACGCCGTTCTGGCACAGCTTTTCGTGGCAAAATATTTTTAAAAAATGTTTAGTAAAGTTTTATACTTTACAATTCCAAGTTAACTAATTGATTTTATATCAATATTATGTTAAAACTTTTTTCATACTATTAATAAATAAATTCTGATGAAATTAACAGTGCTCTATGCGAATTCAAGGAATTTCAGGGGAAGTTCGTTAAGTAAGTTTCTGCTTTAGTAATCATTAAAAGATGCTCCAAATAGCTTTTAGAGGCAATTATGTTTGTGCAATTCTTTCGTCTACGGCGGTTGGGGGTCCCAAAACCCCACTTCAACTTTGGGGTTGCTACGACCTTGCGTTTCGGCACTGCTAAATTTACGACTACACCACTGTTTTTAATACAGGTTTTTGAAAATAAATTTGATTCTTATGCTCTTTAGTTGACAAAGATGTTTCTTTTTTCCTCATTTTTTCTGTAACAGTGTTCCTTGTTCCTAAAGACATAGAGTCAGGAGCGGCCTGAGGTAAATTTCGCACCCAGGCGGTATTGCTTTTTGGCACCTATTTACGTAACTGGTGGATAATATAATCCATTCACCATAGGAGTGTAGGTAACTAACAGCTAGCAAGAGTTAGCAAATCAAATCTCATGTATCAATTTGCCAAACCATATTATCTGCAATGACCATAATACTATGTTGATTTATTGGCATTTTTGGCAGTCAAAACTTTCACAAAAACAATTTTATTTTTAATTTGGTTTTTATTTTGACAGTTCTTAAATCTTCTGCTAGCTGCCAGCTATCACATTTCTCATGGTGATTGTACTCTCGGAAAATATGAAAATAATCCACAAACCTAACAACTCCAAACCTAACGTAGCCTGGGCGTGATATGAAAATAGTCCCCTAATATATAACTTCTAACCTAACGTAGCCTGGGCGTGATATGAAAAGAGTCTCCAAACCTAACAACACCAAACCTAACGTAGCCTGGGTGTGATAGGAAAAAATTTGAAGGGGAAACTCCACAAATGTTAAACATACGTTAAACGTTTCACTTCGAGATTGTACAAAAACTGTTAGGATTACAAATAGAACTATAAGAACCTGTTTTGTAGACAATGTCATCCTCTATTTTTTATTATAAGTTTAACAAACACTTTGACATTATGAATGGTTTGTGTTATAATTGCAAAAAAAAAAAGTTTAATGGCGCCATTATTTCAAGCTGGAAAATATAAAATATCTTTTTAAGAGTGACATTAGATTCTATTTTACTAACCACAAATTTAAAGAAATGTGTAAAATTTCATGTTAGTATAAAAAATTGAACGATTGTCAAGCTTAGCAACTCCACTATCACCCCCTGTCTACGTTATGTTTGGTGTTGTTAGGTTTGGAGACTCTTTTCATATCACGCCCAGGCTACGTTAGGTTAGAAGTTATATATTAGGGGATTATTTTCATATCACGCCCAGGCTACGTTAGGTTTGAGATTGTTATGTTTGTGGATTATTTTCATTTCACGTCCAGGTTACGTTAGGTTTGGGGACTATTTTCATATCACGCCCAGGTTACGTTAGGTTTGGGGACTATTTTCAGATCACACTCAGGCTACGTTAGGTTCGAAGTTGTTAGGTTTGGGGATTATTTTCATATCACGCCCAGGTTACGTTAGGTTCGAAGTTGTTAGGTTTGAGGATTATTTTAATATCACACCCAGGCTACGTTTGGTCATGTCTAGCTATGTTTGGCGCCCCGGGTAGCCGCCCGGTTCGCACGGCCCTTGAGCCACCCTTGCATAGAGTAAGTAACAGTGTATATTATTTCATTTCACAAACCCTAACGAGTTTTTAGTAAATGTATATTTCAAGATAAAAGCAAGAGGAAGTCTGTGTGGTGCACCGTACCATTTATTTTTTATTACTAAAATACAAAATTACCTTTACCTCTATGTGAGTAGGTTTGTGGACCTATAGTTTCCAAGACACTTTTATTTGTATTATAATTATTATTTGAGTTTACCGACGTATTGGCACAACTAGAGGTCATGTAACATCATTAAAATCATTCCACACATGTTAATGTGTACAACAAGATCCATAATTTCTGAACCCCCTTTTTTAACAACCTGTATATACGCGTGTGTGTGTAATTTCTCTAAAATAAAAGATGTATTAAACTAAAATAATTTAATGAGTATTTTCATGGGATATAAATAATAGCTATGACACACATACCCACCCTCCCCTAAGTAAACTCCTGGATGCGCCACTGAATCTTAATATCTTCAAAATTAAGTCTGCTATAAGTGGGAAAAGTTCTTGTTCGTCTATAAAACATGAATAAAACTATTTAGAGAAATCCTTTTCACCTCTCTCTCTTACAAAACCAACGTTATACAAATAGGTTTTATCTAATCAAGGAAACACTGTTTATGCAAATTATTTATAAGGTAAACATAATCAAGTTTACTCTATAAAAACATTTAACCTAGATCATACAAATACATCATAGGGAACATTCTCAATAGCTCAGATTTGGAGGTGGCAGACAATTAGTGTCCAGTCAAGGGTTTTACCTGACTGAACAGGATATAAATAGTTCGATGGAAGGGGGAGTAGCGGGGTTTACATGGGGAAAAAAAGATGGTAAGAAAGAGAATGCCAAAAGGTGGTTTGGGGAGGAAAGGGAGAGGTGCTTCCGAAGACAGAGCACTCTACCAGGAAGCTGCTGAACTTTTTCAACAGTTTAGACATGATTTAATTTGAAAATAACAAATTTTGTACCCGTTATTGTACTATAAATATATGTCGTGTATGATAGAACATTATCTTATTCTCTATAATAATATAATAAATTCAAAATTATATTCTTGTATTTCATGTTTTATTTCATTTAAATTTAATTGAAATTACGTCTTATTGCAAAAAAGTAAATAGTAACTTGTAACTTTTCTTATTAATATAGTTCATTTTAAATTTACAAGTATAATGCAATGCAAAAAAACGCATGTTGTTACTATGCATATTTTCTAAGCAATGGCGGGCACAACTTTATCGTTCTTATATAGTAGGTGTCCATCCGAATCTTAAGTGACGAGAACAAATTTAGAGTGTTCAAAAACAAGGTGCTTGGGAAGACATTAAGTCCCAAAAGGGATGACGATATTGGGGAATGAAGGAGGTTATATGATGATAAGTTACATACCTGTACTCATCGTTAGGGTAATTAAATCTTGCATATTACGGTGGGCAGGACATTCAGCGCTAATGGTAGATTCTAGAGCCGTGTTCAGAGTCCTGACTGGCAAAACCAATGCTAAGAGAACACTGAGAAGATCTACACACAGATGGAAGGTTAACATTAGAACAGATCTAAAGGAGATAGGGTGTAATGAGGTGGACTGAATAGAACTATCTCAAAATGGATATAGTGTGTAATTAGGTGGATTGGTTAGAACTGGTTTAAGATAGGGATATTTAGAGTACTTTTGTAAGTGTGGCAAGGAGCTTTCGAGCTAATAATGCTATGGAATAAATAATTATATATAAGTATAATGTAATATAAATATGATTAAAAATTGATATACCCTTTGAGTCAGCCCGTAATAGAGCCATACCCATGGAGTGGCTGCCATCTAATGGAATATATAGTGACAACTTCTTAGGATGGAGGGTGTCATGCGGTCAGCACAACTAAACACTCCGACCAATAATCTCAGTTTTCAAGACCGAATCCTTTAATTCTCCATTCAAGTAGTTCCTCCTCATGTGCCCTCACTAAGCTGAGTTGATCTACGTTCAACACCCACTGTAGGACCGCGTCTAGGGGGTGGGGGGCAAAGGGGGAAATTAGCCCCGGGTTTTACATTCCAGGGGGCCACATTTCCCCAACAAACTTTAAATTCAATTACAGTTACTATTCTAAATTTCGCATCAAATAGTGTACAGATAATTAACAGCAATAAGTATTCACTTAGTGATAGGATTCTTATCAATATTGCTGAAAACCCTAACTTTATGTAATTTAATATTTACGTTATTCGAGTAATGTGCTTCAGTACAGTAGAATACGCCACCGTTGTACTACCGCTATCGGTACACAGGATGCTAACATTGCATTGGTGCAAAGAGGAATTTAATAAATTACTAAATAACATAAGTACCGAGTACATATCAATATATTATAATGGTTTAATGCTAAAATTGAAAAAGTGCCGTACAAAAGGAGTCCTCAAATATTTTGCCCCAGGCTTCACATTATCTTGAAATGGCCCTGACCCACTGATTCACAGATAGTATGGAAGCGCCGGGGATCGAACCCAAAACATTTAAATCAGTAGCCAGGTATTCTAACCATGAAATCACAGAGATCCACATAATAGGCCTATATATAATACAAATTATAAATTGAGATATAAAATTAAAATTCAACTTTCAGGAGGTGCAAATCTGAGGACATAACTGATTTGAAGTCGCAATTCCAAGAGCTAATTGATGACATACATAAGTTAAGTACTACTGTTTATTAAATGACGTTGAATTATTACATCCATTTTTTTTTTAATAATACAAAGCTATCATAAATATCATCAAAATTAATGTTTTTGGAAAAATAAATTGAGATTGTACCTTTTTGCTAGTTTTTTTTTTTAGTTTTAAAGTAATTTACTTTTTGATAGCAATATTCCAAATAATTCTTCGAGGTCGATGCTCCTTCATTTATTCTAAACAACAAAACTATATAATTAGGCACACGTAAGCACTTTTTAAATACATGTGATAAAACATAGAGTCGAATGTTTTTTAGATTTAGTTGTTTTGGTGGTGTTTATTTGAACTGTAGTGAATTCCTTCAGAGATATCAGCAAATTTTTACCATTAATACTGTACGTAACATCACGATGCGCAAGGACATATCGTAGTATTAGTGTCAAAAGTATAAAATCAATATCAACAAAGTAATTTACTGGGCTAAAATGTCGTGGTTGGCGTTACTAAGCGAAGTAAAAAAAACACAAAAAAATAACAAAGCCATAATATATGAAAACACCAACCCGCGGTCATTTCTATTTGCTGTCGGCAACATTTCCGGCGGCTCCCTGGGGAGTTTTACTGCAGCTCGGTCATATTGGTACTGGCTGGTGACAAGGAGGACTTTCGGTCCTTCCCCGGAGAATACACCGCTCTCCTGCCGGAATAAATGAGTCCAGAGAGGGCTTCAAATAATTACCTTCCTCGTAAAAATCGGGACAGATTTTTTTTTCTTGCTTTCTACGGATTCTTTAGGATATTCTAATACTGTTGAAATATATTTTTTTAAGTAATTTTTTATAAGTGATTTTTTAAACTTTTTAAGAAATTACTAAGAAAATGTCCAATAATATATATTTTCTTTTCATCGTCTTACAACCCGTCAAGACTGTCCGTCCATTTACTCTAATATAGTAAAGGATCATGAATTTATCTCGCGTTGGTGGTCACATAATCTATTGCATCACTCTCGTAATGGACTGGTTTACCGGCTACAGGGAGATAGGGGTAGTAAGCCCCATCAAACATGAAAATGAAAAAGGTGGAATTAATGTATAATGTACCCACATTTATGGGGAGGGAGATTGGTAAACCATTTAAGAAAAACTTTAACGTTTGTAAAAGCTACAACAATTAAACTACGCTAGACGCAAGATTAATACAAACAATAACCCACCACAACCTTAGAAGTGACCGAAGATACTTACTGGTGCCCCATTCTCTGTTGTGTACGCCGCGTTCTCTATCTCTCTCTCTCTCTCTGAGCAACGACCATCTACCGCGCACTTGCTGGTTAAACTAAAGGCACTTGAGTTGAAGGCACATTGACCGAACTTTTCGCAAAGGATGTCGGGAATTGTGATGTTGTGTGACGTCATTGGTGCTATAGTACTGCGTGCGCCGTATCTTCGAGAAAAGACTA
This sequence comes from Timema podura, assembly GCA_033556935.1. NCBI lineage: Eukaryota > Metazoa > Arthropoda > Insecta > Phasmatodea > Timematidae > Timema > Timema podura. Next base: position 122,390,210 of record JAVRXN010000009.1, on the reverse strand, counting down.
GATGTTCTGCCCACATATGTTCCGTGTTCTATTACCCCTTTTTCTTTCTTGATCTTTGTATTTCCCTCCCCTATGTGTGACACCTTCCCCTCCCCCCCCTTTTTGAGCTTAGTTTTACGAATAAATACTGCTAGCATATCGGCGGTCAAGCCACTCTTGGCGGGATAACCATCCGAGGCGCATTTAGGTGCCGCGCATTAAAATGTAAGAACCAAAATTATTTTTCGGCCTTTATACTACGAAATTCCTTTTTGGCGTTATTATGCATTGAACTTTAGAACTATGGGATTTAACTATTCTTTGTTTTATTTAATATTCACTCTCTTTTTGGATATAGTTAAGTAAATTTTCACAGATTTAAAATGTTTAGAAGGAGAACCTTTACGTGAAATTATTGTTGAGTTTTGGAGACTTAGTAAATAATAATGGGATTTAACGTTTAATATTTTTGGCTTGTACTTATTATATTTAGAATATTTGAATGTGAATCTTCCTTTATAGTTATTATGAAGTTATTGGAGACTTGTGAAATATTTATGAGATTTAAAACTTAATACTCTTGACTAGTTTAAATTGTCGTATTTGTGAAATTTGAACGTACATTTGAAATGTTTAGCTTGTCTTAATTGTTGATTTTTTTTTTAAGATTTAACAAATCTTTATTCTTGGCGTATTTAAATGGTCGTAATTACTAAATTGGGCAAAGATTTGAAATACTTAAAAGTGAATCATTTCCTGTTGTCTTTGTTGAGTTTTGGAGATTTAACAAAAATTGATGAGTTTTGAAAGTTAGTGTTTTTTTGGCAAGTACTAGTTGTTATTGTTATGAATTTAAACATATATTTAATACTTAAATGAGGATCTCTACCTTTTTTTTATTATGAAGATATTGGAGACTTACGAAATATTGATGAGACTTAACATTTAATATTTTTGGCATGTACAAATTTTGTAATCGTGAAGTTGGACAAATTATCTATCGTCTTGGTATAATACAAATTAAGGGGTTTATTTATGTACGTCTTTTTGACAAGTAAAGTATTGTTTTTTTTAAACCCTTGGAAATTGTCGAGACAGAATTTAGGTTGGCCAAAGAAAGGCCCAGAATAGGTTTCACCAAAATTTACATATATAAATATATACACTTGTTATTGATGAATAAATCTATTTTATCTTCCAATGTTTTTGTCTACTATATTTAGATTCTGCCCAAATTCATGTCACCTGGAAAGTACCTTATTTTCAGTTACGTTTTGAGAGAGCGGGTTGGTGACACCATGATTACATATATTAGCTCGAAATATATGTTTTTTTGGATGTCCTTTCGGCTCCTCTGCAAATATATTATCCTTATTATTTTATGTATGTCTGTTGTATGCCTGCTTTAGTCCTGAAGGAGGAAAAAGAGGTTACAAAACCACCCTTAGTATACCCGACAGGGATTCAAACCCTAACATCTCCATCCCCAGAAAACCAGACAAATATAGATTTAATATAAAAATGTAATTCTCAATAGGTGCAAAATCGATTTCGAGCTTCCAGGCACAAAAAGCGTTTGTCATGTTAAGTTCCTATTTTTTAGAAAATAGGCCTATTTAAGTATTTTAATTTATTGTGTGTTATTGTGCGTGTATTTAAAGAGCATATTCTGAACCAAGTGATCATATAGGTACACTACTTACAATCAACTTTAGTTTAGAACAGTCAACATCCAATCACCAGCTTTGGTGGCCGCATGGTATAAGGCATCACTCTCTCAATATACTGGACTGCCTATGCCGAGGAGATTAGGTCTCAATTTCCGGTTGGGTGTACTCAAGTTGGTTTTCCTAATAGTTTTCCATTCTCCCTCTACGTGAATGCTGGTGCACTTCTTTTAAATTCAACCTTCCTGATCCCTAAAATACTAGCGTAATTAGTACACAAAATGCGTATAGCCCGAATCGGTAGTAAGAATGGGTCTAAAAAAAACCTTAGTCCAACAGCTGATAATTAATAACTGTTCAAGAATCTCTAATTTAACAAATGATACATTTTTCAACTATGCTGAGGAATCCGCCTCGGTGGCGTAGTTAACAAACGCACTAGTTTCTTGTTGAGCTAGACTGAAGAGGACGGGGAGATCGAAGTTCGAATCTCGGTCGGGTGAATTGGGGGTGGTTTTCCCTAAATGATTTTCCACTCTCCCTCCATGCAAATGCGGGTTCACTTTCTCTAAATTCAACCTTCCCATTTCCTAACCCATTAGTGTAATTAGTACTTAAGCGCGTAACCCAAACGGGTAGTAAGACGTGGGGATAAAATAAAAAAAACTATGCCGGGAATAGAACCTGGAACCATTAACTAAATAGGCCAACGCACTACCGACTAACATGAGGTGTTGAAATTGAATTGTCTCAAAACATTTATGTCAAATAAGTCGAATTGATAAAATAAATTATACAGTGTTTTTTTTTCATTACTTAGAGACCAGAAGATATATTACAATATTTGTTTGAGTCGTAACATCTTCGGTTGTCTCTCTCTTTCTATCTCTCCTCTCCCTTTCTCTCTAGCATCAGTGGCACCCGCAGAGGTTTTTCCAGGGGGTGAAGGTGGGTCAAAAAATAAACGCACGCGCGTGCACCTGGGAAAACATATGCAGGCACTGTCACTGTAAGAATATTAGAAATATAGAACTCTCAATGAGCAGGGTTTTGCTTCAACCATAACGCAATTAGTAGATTTATAAAAATAAAATTTCATAAATTTAAATTACATATAATTATATTTTGTTTCTTTATCATAAATTTAACCTTAAGTCTGGTAATTTGGTGAAATTATTTATAAAGCCCTTATCTTATTCTTTATTATACATTATACAATGATTCAATAAGCTTACTATTTTAGAAAGGTAGATATATTGAGAAATTTCTATTATTCTAGCAAGGTAAAATAAACATTTTTGAAAGGATTTAATGTATTACATTCTTATAATTTGAACTCATTTCACAGCATTACATAAAAACACAATCTACTTAAATAAAAACTGAAGGCTTCTACGGTCATTACTAAATTTATTTATAGCTTTTCCTCTAAAATCTGCTTTATTTGAAGGAAAAAAAATATTGTAAGACCAGCAAGAAGATTAAAAAATGTTAACAATGTTTTCTTGTAAAAGAAAACATTTCATGTATTAAATTAAATTGAGAATCCTGGAGGGTATGGGAGCAAGTCCCCCCCCCTCCCCTCTTGCCCGCTACTGCGAGCGTCCATATCTATCATCCATCTCTTTCTCTTAAAAGTCACAACGTTCCGGAGAAATGCGATCACGTCCTTGGGCGTTATGAATCGTGGAAATAAGCGTCAAGGCAACAAATATCTTGCGGCGACATGCTGTTCCAAATTCTGACCCGTTTTAAAATTACTGGTAACGGCTGCAATAGCTTTCATCCTAATTTTTTGTTTTTTTGTTTTAAAAGTAGTGATACACAAAAAAAAACTTTATGATGATATAAATAACATCTACTGGGCTCCCATGTTTCAAAATAAATTGTCTAACATATTTACGTTTTTTTACTTTATTATTTGTAAAAAAAAATATATTTAACTTTCAAAATAGGTCGTTTTACTTTATAGCCTTTCAATATGTTTTACTGAACTGTTTACAGGGTTTTGTTTTAGGTTGTGACCCGCCTCGGTGGCGTAGTTGGCTAACGCGCTAGTCGTGTTGAGCTCGACTGCCGAGGACGGGGAGATCGAGGTTCGAATCTCGGTCGGGTGAACTGGGGCTGGTTTTTCCTAAATGGTTTTCCACTCTCCCTCCACGCAAATGTTGGTTCACTTCCTCTAAATTCAACCTTCCCAATTCCTCTTCCATTAGAGTAATTAGTACTTAGGGCCAGTTTCATAGTCAGATTTAGTACGCCTCAAGTGCGGCGCTATACTAAATACAAGACGTCACCTACCTGAAATTGAATGGAATGGGCCAGTTTCATATGCGAAACTGGCCCATTCCATTTTGGTCTAGGTAGGTGTCGTCCTGTATTTAGTATCGACTCGCACTTTAGGCATGCTAAATCCGACTATGAAACTGGCCCTTAAGCGTATAACCCGAACGGGTAGTAAGACGCGGTGCTAAATATTATTATTATTATTATTTTAGGTTGTGCATCCAATACAAGGTTAAGTAACATTTAATAAAGAAATATGGGAATGAGGTGGATATTAAAAAGGAAAGGCACTCGTATTAGCAGTGACCAAGTGGAAAATCGTATGTGTAAAGCCACTTTTGGAGCACTCCGATTACATCGATGGTCTTAAGGTATAAGACATCAGGTTCGAAATAGACTGAGTAGTCTGTTTAATGGGGGTCGTGTACTCGACGCGGTGCGAAAAAAAACATGGTTGCAAATAAAAATGGGGTGTTTGTTAAGTTGCTCTTTATTGTACTATGTTGATGTCGCAATTAATACAAGTTTGTTGCTTATTGCAAGTATTCTTTAGAGACGGTAGAGATCAAAGGAAAATATGAAACAAATACCAATATTCAGTCGCATGAACAAATGTTTATTCTCTTTGGAAGGTTTGTTTCAGTTGAAACTTATACGTGGTGTTATGATTAAAAAGGTTGCCCTAGTAACTAGTTTATCGGCATGGCGTTTAAATGGAGTTCAGAGAATTGAATTCAATTAACTGATAATTACAAGCACAATCTGTGTATTTGGAAACCCAAAGACATGAAATGAAAGTTCAAGGCCACCATTAAAACGTCTGCAAGTTGACACAGACTATAAACCGTTTCTTCAGTGTAGATACAACACAATGCTGCACCTGGTTTTAATTATAGAAAACAAACACCAAAACATGATGCAACATCGTTATTCCAGTGTGGACACTTTGTTAACTGAAGTTAATTAAACAATTTAAGAGTCCGAAACATCTTATTACAACATTGTGCAAAACAAAAGTTGCTCTATGTTATTCCAGTGGAGACACAGCTTTAGAGTTTTGTACATATCGTTTAATTGGTGGTCGCCCTCGTAGCATTAATTGCTCCCAACTTAATCTAAATGACAACTTAGGAATCACAATTTTAGACATATTCCCTTAGAATACTGTATTTCTTAGGTGGTTTTCTTTCTGAACAACATAATTATAGAATTGAAGGGAAAATGTACGTATTCTACGAACTTTCGCAAACAGTATTTAAGTTTAAGATTCCACATAACGTTGGCATCACATATGGAATTATTCTTACATATTACAATCAGTGGTATATCAAGGTATATTCACAGTTAGGGGTAAGTACATCCCACCCACATTTCCCAATAATACTTCGTCCACAAAGTATGGAGGCTTTCCTTTTGGTAATGGTAACACACATTTTTTTAAATATTTATGATATCTTAAGACACTAGACAGACCTACAAAATAAATTCAATAACACAAAGTTTATTAGAGAATATAGTATTGAGCTAGGAACGGATTCGGTGGGAAACTATTTTTTATATTTTAAGAAATTCTAAAAATAGGTTGAGTTGCAAACTGGCAACATATGAATCAAGGTGAAAATCGTTAATTTCATAGTTTTAATATATGAGCCGTACATATTATTATCTTATTATGTAATTTAGTTTAGCATGAGATTACTTATTTTGGTATTTTATTATGTGTGAATTTTTAATTTGCATGTGTTACCCTCAATGAAATAATCCGTTAATGTGATGATTCACCAGCTGCCTTGCACTACATTCTTACTATAATTCCCTGAGCGAGGTCGATTAAGAGCTCTGTTTAATGTATTAATTAGAAATTCAAAAGTTATAACACTACAGCAGCCGGTGTGTTTAAGAAAGAGATACAATAATTTTAAGTCAAGTCGGTGATGTGAAGCGAAAGTAATTTTAATTTTATTCATATAAAATAAATCAGTTAACTTGTTACGTTCTCGCTATCTTACAGGTAGAGAAAGTATTGTGATCGTCAAAAAAAATCGAACTCAATATTTTGATGAATCTCGACGTTTCATGACCCCCCAAATCCGAAAAATTTGTTTTTTGATTTCCGTTTGTCTGTCTGTCTGTCTGTACCTCCGACTAGAGCCTAAACTATTTTACCGATCAGGCTAAAACTTGATATGTAGGGTTTTTATAAGATTGTCCCGAGAGGTTTTTGGAATTGGATAGCTAACCCTAAAATTAAGGGTAGTTTACTGAAGGGCAAAAAGAGAAAAAGTCGATTTCCTCAAAATTATCTCTAACTATTTTGATAAAATTTCATTTCAAAACATTTATAAATATCCCAAACAAAATGGCTACTCTCAATATTTCGGCAAAATGACTTTAAGGGCTTCGTTCTGATGCATAACTTCTCATTTTTTATCATATCTCCGAAACTATTTGATATATTAAATTACTTATCACTGCAAATATGTAGATCTTTTTATAATAAAAATATTTTATGAGAAACATATTTGTATAAAACCAATGGCTTTCAAACTATACGCAAATATATATACTTTTTAACTTTTCGAACACTAAAGGTAAAGTATTGCGACCGTAAACAAAATCTAACCTGAAATGTTAATGGATGTTGACGTCTCATGACCCCCCGAACCCTAAAAAGTAGTATTTACAATGCCGTCTGTTTGTATGTCTTTTGAACCCCAAAATTAAATGTAGTTTAGTAAAAAGCGAAAAGAGAAAAAAAATATTTTCTCAAAATCAGCTCTAAAGATTTTGATTCAAATTCGTATCTAAGATTATAAATAAACTGGTTATTTTCATTTTCCCATGAAAATTACTTTTAGGGTAATTTACAGAAGCGGAAATGTCCGTATCTCCGCAACTATTTGATATACTAAATAACTTATCAATGTAAAATTTTAGTACTATTAAAAATAAAGAACTTTTCTTTGAAATATATTTTTATAAAACCAATATTCTCTGTTATATCGGCAAATATTTATACAATTTTGTGAGCTCTAGTTGTGAAGAGATACTACTTAAGTTTAAACGCAATAATTCTCTAATTCCATAGAGTAATAAATAAGTAAGTCTTTAAAGAAGTTGATGTTTTTTCTTTAACCTCTTTAGGGGAAATATTTCTACAGTACAGGGGCGAATCCAGGATTTCCGAGAGAGGGGGGAGGGACGTGGGTGCTCCCATCGGAATCGGGTCGGTGAGGGGGGGTGCGAGGCACCTCAAGAAATGTTGACATAAAAATACTTCAAAATTTGAGAGTAAATCTTTAAGTAATTTTTCAGTGTAACGTTAAACTTGAGAATAATCCTCTAATGAAGGGTATAATTCGAAATTTGCGATTATTATTGAAATTTATTATAGTCAAATAATAAGAATACATTAAGGATTGATTGACTTAAATCTTGATTTAGTTTACAAAACTCACAACTATCTCTACTGTAATTACTTGGATTGTAATTTTATACTTTGGTTGTCTTACATTTACTATAAAATATTTTAATTTGTTTCAACATTAATAGTTTTCTTGACTTTTTTATATTGTTTCATATCACATATGTATCTGATCCAATAAAAATTAATTCACTATCTTAAATAATATTACTCTTAATTTTCATTTATTCGAGGTATTTAACGTGCACTTTCTGAACCAACTAGGGGTGTACCGATGCGGAGACCAATGAATAATTATCGGGTGATTATTAGTGCATTGGCAATTAGTCGTAATCGGCGATTATTATGCCGATTAATTGGTTTCTTAAGTAAAATTTAAAGACAAATTTTCTAGGTAGGAGTTAAGTGATCAAAATCGCAACAAAAAATAACACTTATATACACACACTGCATCTGGGTTGTGGGCAATGCAAATATTACCAGATAAAGAAATATAAGTTCATATCGTTGATAAAACTAACAATATAGTTCCAACTTTTGTCGGTTATGTAAAGATTAATAAAAAATTAATATAATCAAAGCGTTAACTGTTGATTTTTAAATATAATCTTTTTTATTAATTACGTTAACTGTTATCTTTCTCTGAAGCATATTTCCCAACAGTTATTAATAAATAATTGATGATCGGGACTAATCGGTGTAAATAATCTTAGCATTAACAATTATTTTAAACAGACGGTAATCGGTTTTACTGAATCAGTACACCTCTAGGACCAACTGATTACATCCGCATACAACTTATTAATTACAAACTTTAATCTAGAACAGGCCCAGCGCCTGGTCGTTTATTAACTGTTGTAAAAGGGGACAAACACACTTTACTGATGATAAATGTTTCTGTTTTAACGTGAATCGAACCCGGGACCCTCAACTCATTGGACAGACAAGCTACCGACTGAGCTAAGGTATGGGCCTCATAACTTATTCTTTTTTCATTCTTGTACTACTGATTTATACTAAATTATTCATATATTAAATCTACAAAGCTTAGATCTTCATTTCTGAATTGAATGCGTTAACACCTCTTGGATTTATATTTTTACTTGTATTTTAATTGGTTTCTTGTTATTTTGCTTTATCTTTACCTTCATTCCAAAAACTGTTTTGAACATTTTGGATTTTTTAATTAAATTTTCTTATCTGTATTATAGTCTTACTTTTTTTACTACTACTCTTAATCATTCTTATCTTATGTAACCCAATAAATATATATTTCTCTTTTCCAAATATTACCTTATCTTATTAAAGTATGGAACACCAAAACAAACAAGCAAATGAACCCTTGGACACGTGGGTTAGGGCGTCCACATTGTCTAGTAAAGTTTCCCGGTGACTTGGAGTCCAGGGTTTTAATCTCAACCTGGTGAAATGAGGGTGTTTTTTCCGCTAATGGTCGCCCACTCTACCTCTCCATGCAAATCTGTGTGCATTAACGATAAAATTAACTTCCTCATTCTTACCTCATTAGTGTAAATATTTTAAGAGCCCGGATGAGTAGATAGACGACAAATAGCAAAACGTAATCCGCGAGAAGTTAATATAACCCATGACTCTCGTATACATGATGCTATCACATATTTTAATAATAGTGAATAAGATGAGTTTGAACGATCTAGAAAGCTTTAGGGATATATTTGTCAGAGCTAGGTGTTGCAGAATTCCACAAATTCGGCGTTCTTTTTGAAGGGGTGTATTATTTAAAAATACAGTTCACACCAAAATTTAGGTGAAAGGTCCAAGGATGAAAATTATAATTCTCACTTTTATAATTTAAAAAATGTAAACGAGTTTTAATGATAAGGTGATATCAGCTCATTTTAAACTACATTTTACTCCAAATGTTAAATCTCTGAGATAAAAAGGAATTGTTATAAATATAGATAAAGCCTTCCTCAATAAAAAAAACCACTTTGGTGGCCGCTTGGTTTAACACGCTACTCTCGGATAGACTAGACTGCCGATGACGGGGAGATCGAGGTTCTAATCCCGGTCGGGTGTACTGAGGGTGTTTTCTCCAAAATTGTTTTCCACCCTAGTGCTTTTACACTTCAAATAAATATAACCCTCCTGATCCCTAAAACTATTAGCGCCATTAGTACATGAGCGTATAATCCGAACGGATAGTAGGACGCGGTGTGAAAATTATTATTTTTTAAATGAAGTGGTCTTAAGGCCGGTCTTATGACTCCTGGATAAATATTAATCTGGTAGATAAATATTTCTATCTGGTGAATAAGTTAAAAGTGCGTCTTGTGACTGCAAGACAGCATTTATCTGCCAGATAAAATGTATTATCCATCACATTTTTATCAGGAGGTTTAAGTACCTGATAACTTTTATCTGAAAGTTAAAATGGTTGTTGCCATAGTGACGCGTTGATTTTAATTAGGTTTCACCTATCAGAATCTGTTGTTGGGTTAAAATCTTGGTTCACATGTTTAGTAAGCACAGGTCTAGGTTATAGCTATATAAAATTAAACATTTAATTCACACTTTTATATAAACTGACAAGCTATTTGTAGAGTTATATCTATATAAGAACAAACTATCAAAATGTGAGTACAATAAATGAAATTTTGTAGACGTTGTACCCAACTATTGACCACATTTTGGCAGACACCCAAATTAGTACTTGCAAGATAACTTGGCTTCTGCGCCCTCGTCACGCCATCTGTTTCCTCGCACTCGTTTAGCCGCCATTATTTAACAAATGTTGAGCGTTATCGCCACCCGCTAGTTTGTAGCGGTAGCATCAGGGCTTATACGCATGCGCGCACCAGTAAAAACAGTACCAACCTTGCGTTTTCTAAATAAAAATATATTTCCTACAGATAGCTATCCGGCAGATAAATTCAGTTCATAATACATGTAAAATATTAAAGTGGCTGATAACCTTTATCTGGTAGCTAACTTTAACCTCCCGATAGCAATATTTAGCCATAGTCATAATACTGGCCCTTAATAGGGTTACAAGATAAAATTCTAATATAATTAATACATACTGTTTTCTTTAACCACGTTTTACTACTTGTTCAGGTTATACACATATATGATAATTATTCTAATGGAGTAAGAATGCGAGTTGTTTATTAATTATTTTAGTGGTTTCGAAGATTCATAGCTGTCACACAACGGTGTCAAGTTTTCTCCTTCAAATAAGTGGCACCATTGAATACATAACACAAACAAACCACTTATAACGAACGTATCATAGATTGTTTCTCCTCCTAAGCCTGTAATTCAGTAACGACAATGTCCCAATGGCAAGGTATCAAGCTGTGCTAGCGATAACACGTCCGCTATCTGTCGGCTGTTCCCAGTACTGATATAAATCACGGACACGCCCCCTTGTCCAGGTGTATGTTTGTGTGCGTGGCTACAGGGGTAGGGGCAGAACGCTGTGCATATCCACAGTGGCGATACAAACAGGTTGACATCGGGTATACAACGTCCACTAAACAGTGATACAAATAAAATCTGTCCCCATCTCCCTGACCAAAAAAAAAGCCTGATGACGCAGGTAAACAAGTGCGGTTTGTGACGTCACAATGTCAACTAGCGAACATATAAAACATGGCGTTATGATGGTTATCTCCCACGCGTCCAGATTGTTGTCTCAATACACACAGCGGTGAGGGAACATCATTGTATTAAGGGAGCGCTACCTACTTTATTAATCTGAACTATACTGTGTTTGTATCGTGAACGGATTCAAAGTGTAACTTTTGGTAGAATATCACGTTCAAATGCTGGTGGCATTCAATTAAATCCATTTTAATATCTTTTACTGTTTTATACTGAGATAAATCATTTGTACGAACATCATAAAGATCTGTTTCAGCGGCCGCATGGTCTAAGGGTTTCAATTTCGCAATAGATTAGATTTCCGATTCAGGGTTCGAAACCAGGTCGGATGTACTGAGGGTGGTTTTCCCTAAATGGTTTTCCACTCTACCTCCACGCTAATGAGGGTACACTTCCTCCAAATGTAACCTTTATTATCTCTAACTCACTAGCGTAATTAGTATATATGCGAATAGCCTGAACAGGTAGTAAGACGTGGTCCTTAAAAAAAACTGCAATAAATTGTTATAAAACCCTGACCTTGAACAATGCGGAAGTCAAGTCGGTGCAACAAACAATTTCTGTCTTAGGTTGAGTTTAGTTCCAGATACGTGCGTCTATGGATGTGAAAAAAGTCTCGATACTTTATTAATATCGATATTTTCCTTTTGATAATAGTATTTTTTTTACTCGATACTTTTTAACCAATACTTTTACAGTAGCCCCATGACTTCTTTGGTGCTGATTGACAGCTCACAGCTGACAGTTGACGTATTTAAAAAGTTACCAGACCAAATTATGTATCCCTACGCCGAACCATATGATCTGCAAAAACATGTGTTTAGCAGCTGTCACTTTTGACAGTCAACATTTAGGTATATACCTAAATGTTGACTGTCAGAAGTCAGCTGTGAGCTGTCAGTCAGCACCAAAGAAGTCATGGGGCTACTGTACTGATGTTAACACTCACACTCCAGTATCGGATCGGAATCGAAAGAAACAACTTTTTTTATCTTCACTCAAGCTGGGTTTTTTTTTGCACAGCGTCTTACTACCCATTCGGGTTATACGCTTAAGTACTAATTTCACTAATGGATTAGGAATTGAGAAGGTTAAATTTAGATGAAGTGAACCCGCATTTGCGTGGAGGGAGAGTGGAAAACCATTTAGGAAAAAAAACCAGTTCACCCGACCGAGATTCGAACCTCGATCTCCCCGTCCTCGGTGGTCTGGCTCAACACGACTGGCGCGTTAAGCTGGTATTTAAATGTTTACTAGGTTGGAATGTGGAGGAAGAACAAATGAAACTATTTCTCAATTCTCACTCATTTTCTGTATGACAAGCAAGAATAACTCTATCATTCAGTTTATTTTAGCTCATCATAATTCATCGCCGTTCTTTTACCAACCTTAATGGTTAAATAATTGTAGAAGATAGATTGAAAAATAGATTACTAATCATAATTAGTTGTTAAATAACTTTTCATCAGCGACAATTTCATAGACGTTTTGAAAGCTAGACTGGTAAAACCCTTTATAATATCCATCATACAATACTATCTATCATACCTTCCAAGTTCCAAAACTTAACACAGACGTGAAAGATGTAAGTATACTATAATATGGTTATATTATTATATCTTTCAGTGTTGAAATAAATTTTAAAATACAATTATTACAATGCAAAAGTTAAAATTATTACTATTACTAGATAAAAAAACTTTTTCCAGGTTAAAATTTAGATATCGATACTTACTGTTATCGATATTTTTCTTTCGATACTATTAGGTTATCAATATTTTTCTTCTGATAATTTTAATGAGTACAGTATCGATACACATCCCTACATGCGTCATAATTCAAAAGACTCCAGCCAACACTCCTAATGAACATGTATCTCCAAACATCAACGGAAATATTGAAAATATATCGTCATGCCGCCTATTCCCGTCCCGTTAACAGCGTCTTACCTGCCGTCCGGCGGTGTGTGAGGTACAATGTTCTGATTTGCGTTGAGGCAGGGTGAGAAATGTATCCAGGAATAAAATTATCTCAGTACGAGAAGATTGAATTTGAACTTCGACCTCCCCATCGCGAGTAATAACCAGAGAAGACGAGAGTGATATATTTATCCAAGTGTCGAAAAGTGCGCAAAGTAACCTATTAGTAGCTTTCAACCCTTTCACAGAGGATTGGAGTACATTATCCAAGATAAAGAAAATTAAATAAAAATTACCTGCTTCGGTGGCTGCATGGTCTAAGGATTTCACTCTCGCAATAGACTAGACTGCCATTGACAGGGAGATTGGGGTTAGAATCTCGGTTGGGTGTACTGAGGGTGTTATTTTCTAAAAGATTTTCCAATCTCCACGCAAATTCTGTTGCACTTCCTTTAAATGTGATATTCCTCATCCACAACTCATTAGTGTAATTAGTACATATACGTATGGCCTGACCATGTGGTAAAACACGGTGATAAAAAAAATCATGTTTGCCTATCTTTCAGGATAAACTATTACGATTGTTAAAAAATAAAGTACTCCTTAACTATGGACTATTCGTGTGTTCAAACCCAGCCGAGGCGATAAAAGTCTGTAGCACAATTTCCTTCGGAGGGGAAGTAGAGCCGTCGGTCCAATATCGATTGTAGTATGTAAAATAACCCTGGAAGGTATGTTAAAATACCTTTCCCGACAAAATTGGTAGGCCCTTTCGATCTCGCTCATAGAAATTCACGTGTGATGATATAGTCATTCGGCTCAGAAAGTGCACATTAAATACATCAAATAAATAAAACTATGTACTAGGGCTGTATACAGTGTGTTAAACAATCACAATAAAGATGTTGGTGATAAGAAAAATATAACCTCATGTTGTTTGTATGCTAGTTGCGATGAAAACGTGTATTTATTTGCCTGTGTGTATGAAAATAAACAAGATCAAACAACCGTTTAAATAAAGTGCTGCCATTATTTTATATGTTTTATGTGGTAAATGTAAAACTACATTATTGATAATCTGAATGGAAACCAAATCAATAACATGTTGAAGACATGTCAAGTTGTTGGTATAAAGCTTAAACAAATTGAATACTTAAATATTGTTTATCAATAATGTTTCTAAAACGATTCTAATCTTAATATAATGCATGTTTTTTAAGCAATAAGCAGTGGCGTTGAGGACAATTATTGTTAAAATAATCCACTATCTCGTATATAAAACAAACTAAATAAAAAGGTGATATTGTTAGCCAGCCTTTATACTAAGTACAGTAGCCCCATGGCTTCTTTGGTGCTGACTGACAGCTCACATCTGGCAGCTGACGGCTTTAAAAAGCTACTTGACCAAATTATGTATCCCTACGCCGAACCATATGATCTGCAAAAAAACATGTGTTTAGCAGCTGTCACTTCTGACATTCAAAATTTAGGTATATACCTAAATGTTGACTGTCAGAAGTCAGCTGTGAACTGTCAGTCATCACCAAAGAAGCCATGGGGCTACTGTAACACCAAGGAAATTTGTTTCATGAAATCGATTTCGTGGGAAACTAAAAGGCATTGGTCAGACAGGAGCGTTTATAGTAGTCGGTGATCGATTTCGTGGCTCGAGTTGTAGAGCGTGAAACCGACCCAGAAATTAGGGTGAAACTTTTTGTTTCACACCCTGTAAGGGGGCATTGTTTCAAATGTAAAAGTCCATATAAAACTTTATGTAGCCTAGCAGTTCATGCTCTTGGCATCCGGAAATAATTGAAGAATTTCTTTTCGTCAACGCACAGCTTGTCAAATAATGTATAATATAAACCATTGTCTTACATGAAGATAAATTCGGATGTATACTCATTCTTCTGTTCCTTCATTAGCAACAGCAAAAGTAGTTGTTCTTTGTTCTTTGCAAGACAATATCAAGACTTGAGAGGTGCTATTTCATCTCAGTTTCTGAAACATTTCACAAGCGCTTCAACGCCTCGAGAAATCGATTGCAATTTCACATTAAATCGATTTAATGAAACCAATTTCATCGGAGTTTCCTAGTATAAAGGCAGCCTAATTAAGTATTGTGATCGTGAAAATTTTCGAAACTCGAGACCACTGGGTGTGTTCGGGAAGGCTTTCTGTACGATGTTATGTTAATATTAATGACTCTGCTCTACCCATAACAATGGTTTGCTCAAAATCCCTACTGGAGTTGGAGAAAAATACATTGAACAATCTGAATAAAATTAATCACTGAATGAATAACTGTACTAACTTAAACTACAATAAAAAAAATCACAGTTACTGAAACTTTCTGTAAGGTGTCATTATTAATTAATTTGTCCACATCCCAATTCTATCTATGGACGTCCTTTTATTACAATTATAATCTTACGAGCTGATATAAAATATATTTCACTATCACTAATAAGTATACAATTAATAAAACAAATCTCATGACAGTTGAATTTGTGAATGAATATAATAACAGAGATATATATAATCCTATATATTATTTCTGTTTTCAAAATTCCTTTTTCTCAACTAATACAAAGCTACAGCGATGAATAAGGTATCAGTGGATAGGATTTCTTACAGACTTCTGACATAACTTATTCAGTTTAATATCATTCTGAAAATTGAAAAATGACACCTAAACACGGGAATCGAACCCGGGACCTTTGGCTTAGTACGCCAATGCTCTAACCACTGAGCTATCCAGGATTCGTCCCGTGCCCTGGGTCATTCTTCACTCATATTTTATATATATTTTCAGAATGATATCTAACTGAACCAACTACCATTAATATAGCTTCGGCTATTTACACTTAATAAATATACGCATTCCCTGACAATTATAATAATAATTGTACAACTTGGCAATAGCCACTACTGAGTCGCCGATGGCTGCGTTATCCGATGGCTTGTGATATTAAAAATCACATAATTGTAGCTGGCGATTTCTGCTTTGTCCATCATAGACTCTGCCTTAAAATATGAGTGAAGAATGACCATGGGCACGGGACGAATCCTGGATAGCTCAGTGGTTAGAGCATTGGCGTACTAAGCCAAATGTCCCGGGTTCGATTCCCGTGTCCAGGTGTCATTTTTCAATTTCAGAATGATATCTAACTGAACCCAACTACCATTAATATAGCTTCGGCATATTTTACACTTAATTATTCAGTTTAAGTTAAAACACATTGTTTGTTTAAACACTTCACTGATTATTTAATTTTAACAACCAAACAAAAGACTAAATCTTTTTTTTTGAGGGGGAGGGGAATGTTATGTGCGAAAGTTCGCACGGTTCACTGTATATATATAAACATAATATTATTTAAGTTTTGAGTAAAAAAAAAAAGTAGGCCTATTGTTGAAAAAAATCAATATTATTAATATTTTGACATAAAATAAAAATTAATGCTCTGGATTAGATAAAGTGTCTGAATATAGTAATATTTTCTGAAAGTTTTACATAAATCCTGGATTCTTGATAATAAGAGAGAGAGAGAGAAATAAAAATGTATTTATAGATAATATTTGGCTGGATCTCACCAAGAAAATATGTACAGTACGTGCTGAAACAGCATAATGTAGGAAATTGGTTTTTCTCTTCTTAATTGCACAAATCCATACTTAGTTATACTAATTGCAAATCTCGATACGGCAATACCTCAAATGCGCGCTTACCCTTAGGCGCGATGCGTCATGTTCTCGCTATTCGTAATGAATTTTTGATCTTTAGCTATCCAGTGGTATAATTTAATTTGGATGTAAGAAGATCGAACTACAACACCACTGTATCCCGATTTGTTTCATAGGGTTTTTGGATTGCCCGAAAGGTAGACAAATTTTAAAACGTTCACGTCAAAAATTGTTTTAAAGGAATAAAAGTTTACTTCCATTTGTCAGTATTGAAACGCGCGCTATTTTGGGAGTATTTACATCACTTTCTTTTATTACTTATTTTATTTACTCATTTCTTACGTGACGCGCCATTCACTTGTCCAGCCTTAATATAAAGGCCGCATGAAAGTAGACAAGGAGTCAATAAACTTCTTAGAAGGATAAAGGTGTTTAATAAAGAGGTTAGTGGTCTTCCATATTACAAAACTCGTTATTTTAATTATTTTAAACAATGCTAGACGATCTTCCTTCCTTATTGTTGTTACTGAACATAAATTAAGTTTGTTACGCGCGACACCATAGCGTGCGTATCAAGCCACGGACGAAATTTGAATCACCCTAAATAAATAATAAATTGTAAAATATTTTACAAATTAAAAAAAAAATTATGGAAACATATTAAAGGGTGGCAAATCACATTACAACATCCAACCGGGATTCTAACTTCAATCTCCCTGTCAATGGCATTCATATCTAGCAGGGTAGTAGCACCTTAGACTCTGCGGCCACTGAAGCAGGTCTTAAACTATTTGTTTATGCTAAAATCATATATGTGTTAAATTCTTTAACTTCCCTACATATTTTTATGTATGTATATAAAATTTTTGCAGATTACTATTTTGGTTAAATAAATTTACCATAAAAAATAGTGCGGATATTGAATAAACATACTCATATCATACTTATATCATTAAAAATAATTAACTCTATTATAATTATCCTTTCTTCTCGTTTAAGCGTTGCGTTATAATTATTATATTGATCTTATTGATATGTATTAACAAATAACTTTTATTGTCGTATAAACTTTGTGTTATAGCGAGGTAGTCAGACCACAACACGAACAAACCGATAACTAAAATTAACAGTTATTTTTAAGGAAACACAACCATAGCAAGAACCCTAAAAATAAAATGGCTGAGAGCCAAAATATGAATTAGAAATTATATAATCTACTTTTACAAATGTTATTATTGTTTCTCGTTTCTATACATTAATTTTTACAACTGTAGTTTATGCCATTCTTTCTTTAACTTTATTTTATTTTAAAGGATTATATAATCGCTTTGTACTCATATGAATTAATTACGCTAATATATTTGGAATGATGAAGGATAAGTTTATAGAAATCGTACTCACATTTTCGTGGAGGGAAAGTATAGAAAAACCATTAAGAAAAACTAATCTCAGTAAACCCGACCAGGATTTGAACTCCGATCTCTCTGTCATCGACAGTCTTGTCTATTGCGAGAGGGACGCCTAAAACCATTTGACCACTGAAATGGTTGATAATTTCTTCCCGTATTAGTTAGGTTATGAGATAAATGCACGGATATGTACCGGTATGTAATTTACAGTACTCAGATTTGCATTACAGTTCATCTTTTTTTAGAGTCGTCACATATAATAATCATACGTATGTAAACTCTGTTAATGATCACCATTTTGTATAAATATATAAATTATATATTTTTTGTCAATTTTTGTCATTTTAGAATTAAAGGTCATGTCTTATTGCTTTACACCATTTTTAGGCATTCATGTTGAATAAGTATATTTTTAATTACTATTAGTATTTTATAAATGAATAGAGGCTCAAACATATATTTTTTCAACCCACAGTTGTCGGAATAAGAAGATAATGTAGGCAATGAATTGTATATCCTCAATGGTAGGTTGTTAAATACACATTCCTGGTGCAACACTGCTACTAAGCTTTGAGAGGGTTGCGTTGTAAATGGGATAGCAGTTGCTTCTGAAGCAGATATTTGTAGATCATTGTTCTAGTTGGCCGAATGCAAGAGTTTAGTTGTCAAAGGCTTTTCCTTGCAATTTACATTTTGTAAAGTGCGTGTTTGATTTATTCGTGTGGATTTATTAGTTTTTGTTTGTATTTTTTGGTCTTTTTTTTTAATTTGAAGTAATTTTTTTAGAATCTGTAGGTTATTTTATAGGTCATTTTTTTATCATTTTTAGTTCATCAAAATCTGGGCCCTGGTAATTTCTATGCACCAATAAATTTATTATGCTATTTAGTCGGCTATTTTTACTGGATTTTAAGAGAAAATTTATAATTTGTGTTTATATTATAATAATTAACTTTTAATTTTTCTTTCATTTAACGCAAAAAAAAAATAGAACACTCAAGTTAACGTTTAATTATTTATTTTATTTATTTTTCAGCGCACCTCATCTTACTAATTGTTTGGGCTCTCTGTATATCAACACTACTGTATCCGCTATGAGAAAGATAAACAATTTTAGAGATAAGGTACCTGGATTTAAAGGAGGGAGGGTGGGAAAATATTTTGGAAAAATCTCCACAGTTCACACAGCCGGAATTCAGAGATCCCCTTCCTTATCATCGGTAAACCAAACAGATACCTTTGTCCCCCAATTACCAGAAATGTGAGTTGTGGCCTATTAATAGGTTGCAAAAGGTTCGCAGTGAGGTGGTATACAGCAAATATATTTTTCAATATTGTACGTCATAGTCATACATACTCGTACATTCTCATATATGCTACACGATTTTAAAAAAAAAGATTTTCCTCAAAAAAAAAGTAATATGATAGTAATCGCATGAAAAAAGTACTAGTTTTGAACAAAATTTCTAAAATAATTTATTTTATTTAAAATTTTCAAAAATATGTTCCTTGAAAACTAACTTCAAATAATTTTATTCTTAAAAAACCGATTATACATTCTCATGCTTAGTGTAAGATATACTCTCGAGACTCATTTAGAAAAAATCGTTAAGGCCATTTTTAAAAGTTTTCCAATTTTTGAAAATCAGTTCTTATTAATATACATTTTAATAAATAAGATTCTCTAAAATAAAGGATATATAACTAGCTTTACTTGCCTTATAAAACTCCCCAAGCTGTCCATCTTGAATAAATTCGTGAGAGCCATTTATTACAAATTTGGAATTTTCAAAAATCAGTCATCGGTAAAATTCCCTAAACTTTATTTATAGAATCAAAATAACGATTTTGCTTTGAGGTATGACCATATAATATTTAAATGTCACGTTTGAACAAAATACATAAATAATTTTGGCTAAAGCACTGAGTAGAGACAGAAATATACGTAGGAACAGATGAAATTACCAGAGGATGTTAAGAATTTAAAGCCCACTTTTTGAGCTAGGAGGCACATTAAACGTCAAGGCACATCATAATCTCGAGGTCAAAAATTATCATGGTTACATTATTTATTCATACGATAGTGTAAAAATCAATGTGTACCTAACTTCCAGGATAAATTATTCTCATCATTAAAAAGGATAGACTAGACTGCTGATGACGGGGAAATCATGGTTCGGTCCCAGTTGAATGTACTGAGGGTTTTCCTAAAGGATTTTCCACTCTTCCTCGATGCAAATGTGGGCAAACTTCCTCTAACTTCTACTTCCTAATTGCTAGTACATCAGAGTAAAGCACATAGGTGTATAAACCAAACGGTTATTAAGACGCGGTGCTAAAAAAAATTAATAATAATAAAGTAGTTAGTAACTATAGGTTAGGCCTGTATTCAGGTGCTACACACTAATCACGAGGTTGCTACTGTTAAAATAAGGCATGAATGAAAATAATTAATGTTATATAATAGAGCTAAATAATCTTGCTTTGTTTGTTAGTTGCTATAACAACGCGTATTTCCTTGTATTTTGTATTACAATAAACCAGGCTATGCAATCATTTAAATAAAGTGCTACCATTAGCTTTTATTTTATATGGTATTATATTATATGTTAAAAAAAACATTATTGATAATGTGATTGGAAACCAAACCAAGAAAATGTTAAAGACGTATGCCTAGTTGTTGAGAAGAAGTCCAAACAAATGGAACGTTTAAATATGATATATTTTAAAAAGTAGTGTCTTTGTACACATTTTTATCAAAGGATTTCTAGTAGTCACATGTGAAATAAAATCTTTGGTCTTTCATTATTTATCAAATAATTACAACAACAAAATTGTGTTTTAAATAAGTTTTTTTAACTTTAATATGAGGGTGATAACGATTATTTATCTGATGTGTCTGGTAAAAGACATTGAGAGTAAGCTTGATATTTCAATCGCACATGTCAGCTCAAGTAACAACTTCACACTCATCATTCACTCCATCATTGACGTCATTAGAAGGAGTGAGACACGTCCCCTGGCCGCCATAATTCTACAAGGAAACCGTCTTCATCTTTCAAACGAACTGTCCAAGCAGGTGCACTTAATGGAACACTATCCCACTTTAACTCTACAAATGTATGAGAACAACACTTTAGAACTGAAAAATATGTTTCCAGATGAAGTTCTGTTCAGTGGCATCATTGGCTTACCAAGAGTGGTATTTTGGCTTGTTGAAAATATTGACAGTGTTTTTTGGATTCTACTGGCACAATTTAGATCCACGTTCCTTGGAAATCCAAGAACCCATTTGTAATAGTAACTATATCGCAAGATCAAAGTGGCATAAGTATGCTAAAAGAAGACTGCCAAAGAACTTGGAAAGAATATAATATTCTGAATGTGGTTGTAATACTATTGTTAAATATATCAAAACTAAATAACAGAACTAATCTTTATTCAGAAATATTCAAAACCACAACGTTGTTTTTCAACCAGTTTCAAAACCAAGGTTCATTTATTGAACTTTCAAAACCATTAATGGAGAATAAAAATGACAATATTTTTTCAGACAAATTAAAAAATTTATATGGCTACAATATTAAAATAACTGAAGGAAAAGATGTTTATGGCTTGAAAACTGGTAAGTTAAGGAGTGAAAATACCACCATGCATGTATTAGCACGAAGCATGAACGCAACAATGGTATCCATTAGTAATATTTACCATAAGGATGACATAATAGAATCCAGTAAGGGAACAATCAGTGGAATTAAGAAGGTTTTGCCAGATATGTACGGAAACTTCTTTATAAAACATTTAGGAAATATATTCACATCGACGGACACTATTTTCATCGATTGTTTGACATTCCTTGTACCAAAGTCTAACCGTATCCCACAATATATGAATGTCATCTTGCCCTTCACTAGAAATACTTGGATACTTGTTGCTGTCTCTCTACCAATCACTGCACTGTTATGGAAATTAATTAGAAAGGACGCATCTTTCGAAATGGAAACCATGCTAGAAATATTTAGAATATTTGTGACTGGTGGCACAGTTCTTTCGATGCTTTCCACAAACCAAAAATATTTTCTTAGCTTATGTTTGTTGTTTAGTTTGGTTCTGATGAACGCATATCAGGGTAGTTTGACCAGCTACTTTGACGATACCCCATTACTACCCCGATATTGATACGTTGGAGGAAATTGTGGAAGGAGGATTTCAGATTGCCATACAAAAAGTGGATGGTATAGATGATAATAATGATTTTCAGTAGTTTTGTTGATAGTGCAGACCCTGATGATCCAATCGTGATGACTCTTGTAAAAAGAGCTACCTTCATAGCTGATGCAAAAACGGCTCTAGACATGGTTGCCTTCAACAGAACGACAGTTTTTTTATATAATTTCTTATTCGCTCGGATGTGTTTTCAAATAAATGACTATTATGAAAATGGTTATCCTCTCATGCACATAATGGAGGAGTGTCCTTATTCTTTTAGAGTCGGTTTTCATTTCCCTTTTGTCTCCCCGCTTCAAGACAGGATTGAAACTATCCTTAAAAAAATAAATCAAGCAGGACTTATATTTAAGTGGTATGAAGATGATATGTATGAACTAACGTTGTCAGCTCGTAACAGAGTTAAACCGGTTGAACTTGAACCTTTGACTCTCGGCCATGTCCAGACATCTTTTTACATCCTTTGTGGAGGTTTAACTCTTAGTTTTGTGTCACTGTTGTGTGAGATTTTAATGTGCTTTCTCATGGCTTTTACACATAGAAATGAGATAGTGATCATTGGTTCTTAGACAAAAGTATTAAATTAATATTTTTGCTTAATTTATTATATTGTTATTATAATATATGTATTTTAAAACAAAAGTAGATTGTGGTGTTTATTACGATTTTTGAAATAACCAATAAACTTTTATTTTTTGTTAGTTAATATTGGGTTTCAAAAATTGTGCTTTATATATATACAGTCTCCTATTTATATAAATACATTGATATATATATATATAAGCTGCTTTATATATATTATATATATCAGACTTAAGTTAAGGGGGATTAATTTTCTTCGTGATTTTTAATATTATAATTATATAAAGATATCTTAATACACACATATTTTAAAATATCACACAAAGTATTCATTTATTAAAATATTAATCATATTCTTTCAAACTGTGATACCTACGTTTCTTGATAAAAAAAAAACATTTTAAACTATTTAAACTACGCTATTGTCATGTGTGTTTTAGTTATGTAATGTATCTATATCGAGTGGTATATAGCAGCCCAATTTGGAAAAGAAAAAAAATTGACTAGACGACATGCTTGTCGACTTCTTTCAAATGAATGGACTGGACTGGTGGTCACGAATATTTGGTTCAAGAAACATAATAGGCAAATATAGAGAAGCTGGTGACCGGTTTTATACCATATAGACTAAATACTCTTCAAGCAACTATTTAGATAAAGTGCTAAGGATATGAAAACAACGCCATAAGTGTAATAACTCAGACACAATATGCTGGCTGCAAACATAATATGTACTATACTTAATAAAATCAAGAGTAGGGGAGGAAGGAGAGGGGATCTATAGAACCTTAAATAAAGTACTATATGAGATACGTTGGAGGAAAAATTCTAGTGACATCGGTGAAGGTGTAAGTGTTGAGACAAAGTGATATAACGTCAAAAAGTGTAAACTGGAAAAACTGCAGGAGAAAGTCGCTAGGGTGAGTCTGAAACCAAATTAATCACACAAGCAATTATAATAAGATGACAGAATGGAGGAAGTAGATAAATATGATGTATAAGGACTACAAAACTATAAGAGGCTGAACAATAAACTAAGAAGATAGACTTATAAAGCCAAAGAAGATTTGGCTATATAAATCAAATATGTAACTTATAAAATGGTATTACAAGGTATCGGCAGCTATGGCATGATGTATGTGAAAACTAAGAGACTAGGATATAACGGAATCCGAATATGTCGTTAGTCTTTAATGTGTTCTAGCTTACAAAAAGGTTGAGGACTTATGGTCTAAGGCATCACGCTCGTGTTAGACTGGCCTGTAGATGACGGGGAGATCCGAGTTTGAATCACGGTCAGGTCTACTGAGGGTGGTTTTCCTTAAATGGTTTGACACTCTCCTTACACGCAAATGCGGGTAGATTATCTCTAAGATACTTATTTCCTCATACATACATGTGTATAAACTGTACAGGTAGTAAGACTTGATGATATATACTTATCTTAATATATATAATTCTTCTGTACGTGTGTATGTCACTGAACTACTCCTAAACGGCTGGACCGATTTTGATGAAATTTTTTGTGTGTGTTTGAGTGGGTCCGTGGATGGTTTAGATTCACAATTGGACCCGGTAGGTGTCGCTG
Source organism: Timema podura (assembly GCA_033556935.1). Taxonomy (NCBI): domain Eukaryota; kingdom Metazoa; phylum Arthropoda; class Insecta; order Phasmatodea; family Timematidae; genus Timema; species Timema podura. The sequence goes on along the minus strand of JAVRXN010000009.1, from coordinate 122,365,797 downwards.
CAATCGGGTTTAAGAATTTTTTTTCATTTTTTTTTGGAGGGGGGAATTTTTTTTTTGAGATTTTTTGCATATCAGAACATGTAACCTCAAAATTCACCCCCCAAACCCCCCAATATTTATAATAATGAATATAATATTAATAATTGACCATAAAATTAAAATCATTATAATTGACCGTTAAAACTTCTGAAAAGTTTCATGAATAATTAACTTCTGAGAATAATTCATAGTTATGTTTGTTTTTCGATATCAGCTGTATTTGTGGAGTTGTGGGCGAAATGCCAAAAATGAAAAGATGTTTTATTTTATATGTTGTCTTGACAAACACTAATTTGTAATATTTGTATTACTCACTAATTGTAGTTCATTGTGAATTTGTAATTGTGATGATCACATAGTATTTGTTTTATTATCGAAATCAATTATGTCACCCAAACGAAAAGCCAACTTTCGGGCAGGACAACGTCTGTCGGGTCCGCTAGTATATATATATATATATGTGTATATATATATAATATGTTTTGCTCTGCCCTAAATTACAATAACAATTATTCCTATTTTAATTTTTATATGCATGTTAGTATTGGATGATAAAAGAAACGTTACGGGTAGTTTTGTAGTTTACCACCGTGTAGTAAGCAGCACTGTCGATATTTTCATGTGTGCCGAGAATATAAACAGGTTGTCCAATCATTGGGACGCCTAATGAACTTTCTATTTGGCGCCGCGTGGTCTGGCCAAACGAACCAATTCATCGAATATTATGAGTGAATTAGGCTTTGACTAGGACCGACTGTTTTACGTGATTTGCATACTCGGTGGTTTTATTATTTTTCCAATGTGATAGGATAAACATACTGATGTGACCACCGTGACTAGTTTTGAATGAGTTGATTCTTAGAAAAATACAGACATTTACCAGACAATCTTGGTTTTTAATCTTCCCTCAGCCTACCATTTAATTCTTGGGATTGTCTTACTTTTTACAAATCAATAGATTTGGCTTTTGTTGTAAAATTGCTATCAAGATAAATTTGATCGAAATGTTTGAAAACAAAATTAAAAAGTAGCCACAGTCTCATCATTGTTAGACATAGATCTATCTACCCATTGATGGCGAACAAATTGCATGCAGGTATAACGCATTAGTTATATCAACCAATTATTAATCAATTAACTAAACCATAACCGCTTCCATGGCCACATGGTCTAAGGCACTCCTCTCGCAGTAGACTAGACTGCCAAAGACGGGTAAATGAGTGTTCGATCCCGGTCGAGTGTATCAAGGGTGGTTTTTCCTAAATAGTTTTCCGACCTCCATCCACACAAATGCGGGTACACGTCCTCTAAATTTAAGCTTCCTAATCCCTAACACATTAATGTAATTAGTACATAGGCTTATAATCAGAATGAGTAGTAAAACACAGTTCTAAAAAAATTCCCATCCATCACAGACTTTGCCTTTAACGATGACTGAAGTTAGCCTGAGCAGGGGACAATTTTCTATATACCTCATTGGTAAGAGAATTGGTGCGAAGTCTAAAGTCCCAGATTCGATTCCTATTTTTTGCCCGTGTCATTTTTCAGCTTTATTTAATTGTGTTGAAAGATGTATCCAGAGATGGTTGTGACCGTAACCAAAGCTCACTATATGATCGGGTCATGTGACAAGGCACTCTTCAGTGCAAACGCAACGTACGTATGTCAAGCAAGTGTAACCCACACTCTGTATGGAAATATCGCCGTTGCATTAAAGGACCGTATGCTTTAATATCTTTCTTGTTTGTTTACAATTTCGCCATTTCTTTCTCTTTTATTTTTTCCATTCAACGTAAACTGGACCTGTATTGAACTGGGGCAGTACTACTAGAGGCAACACACTAACGCATGTGTATTTTGTGTGTGTGTTTGTGCGAGTAAAGTAGACTGGAGGAAAGGTTGAAGAGAGAGAGTAAAGGGTGGGGAGCGCAGCTGTAATTGTCAATTTCGTAATTACGTTACGCAACATGCTAGAGGAAGGGGACGAGGGGGCGGGGGTAGGTAGAAGCCGAGTTTATTTGGCCCTGTAACCACCCCCCCTTCTCCGACCCCTTTTCCCTTGGTCTCATTGTCACATTAGGAAGCAAGGTTCGGGCCAATTATCCACTCCTGTGAAAGTCACCGTGGGAAGTTTCCACAGCCTAAAAGTCACATTGGGGGGGGGGGGGGGGGCTTGATTCTCGACTATTAACAAACACTCTGTACACTTTGGTAAGGGGGCGGGGGGAGGGTACAGACTCCTTATTCAATAGTTTCGATGTAGTCCTGCATGCAAGGTGAAATGTTGGAGATCATTTAAATTAATTTTATTATAATGCTGCCACCATCGGTGTTCACGTGGTCAAGCTCATCTGGTCTTATTTTCCGGTGACGAGGAGGTCGGTGTTCGAACCTCGGTCAGGTGTAATGAAGGGATTTTTTCCTGAATATTTTCTCTACTACCTTCACGCAATGTGGATGAGTTCCCTCTACATATTCCTATCTCGTATCCACAGCATCATTGTTTTTTAAATATGGAAAGTTGGGTCCAGGGAGTAAGATGCAATGCTATCTATAACTGCGAATAAAGTAAGAAGCATTTAAGGAGGTATGAGAAGAATACTGCTTGGTTTATTTTTAATTTATTATTGTATCACCTACTGCAGGGGTCACGCAGTCCACGGCATTAGCTTGTAAAAGACTGTATTGCCGATGAGGAAATGCCAAGTCACAAATCTGTTCCATTAAAGATTGCTTTTCCACATCTGTAAATTTTCATTCCCTTTCCTAGTTAATGCGAGTGTATTTCCTGTGAGTTGCCCTCCTCATACTTAACCAGTAGTTCTGGCTATAAAGTACTAACCTCCAAAGGATATTTCAAGGTTTTTTTCTAAACACCTTGACTAAAAACTACTTTGTCGATGTAATAAAGATTAACAGAGTAATTAAGAGAAATTCACGTGCAATCATGTGAATTGGAGGCTAAAATCACAGGTTAAAAACCAGCTCGAGTCCACCCCTCCAGCCGAGATTCAAACCCCAACCTTGTAGTAAAATTTCAACAAAGTGCAATGCGCGTCAAGTGCCGTGGACTGCCTGACCACCGATGCGGGTGATTTAGATAGCCCATATAGCCCACTTACAGTTATTCATTAAATGTACATACACGATCACAAAATGTTGTATTAAGCTCAGCCCAACAATTTTTGATGACCGAAAGTGTGACGATAAAATAAACTAGGTATTTCAAAACGATCTATTTCTATTCAACGATCATCAAATTATTGTGAAACCAATTAAAATTTTGTTTGAGTCGCTCAAACATGATTTCTCGTTTGACAAGAGTGTCGGCGCAAGTAAACTCATTAAAATTGTTACCAAGTAGTTTATAACGTGATTAATTTCCCGTTTGATTTCCACCCTGTCAAGCCAAGTGGAGTGCGTCTTTGAACCAGTGGTGCATAACAACTCTCTAAAGTGACCTCTCCCCCCCTCCCCTCCTGGACCCAGCCTCCCCGCTCTCTTCTACGTAATCGTATTTTAGGCCCCGACAAAGGGCCCGGTCAGTCCGCGTGACGTGAAAGGTTTCCATTTGAGCCGGAGTAGCGATAGAGTGGCAGCCGGAGAGTGCTAGGGGGTGGGGGGGGGGAGGGAGGCCCCATTACACGTTTCCGGAAGCTCAGGTTCAATTCCAGAAGGAAAAAATATAATGTGTTTACTTTTGTTTGTATTTCATGCGTCACCACTCACCCCTCCGTCCGGGCTATCAGTTATAAATACACTAAACGGGGGTAGGGAGGAGGAAGGGGGAATTTGGAGTGTGTCCGCATTAGCGGGATTCTAACCCTGAACCCTTCGTCACCAAAAAAACATGCCATACGCGGTTGATGCGGGCTTCCACTACTTACTGCTCCAACTAGACTATCAATATATTTCACTAAATAGCGGTATGGATGAAAATGGTAACATATAAAGATATAGCCATATTTGAGTGGAGAGAGGGTGGGAAACCATTCAGGACTAGGCTAGCTCAGTATACCCGAGCGTAGTTCTATCCCCAGCCTATCCGTAACTGGTAAATCAGATGAGACTGATGCTTTTTTCCCACGTGACCACGTTTGCGGCTTATTTTAGTAAGAGTCTATAGATTCGTTTAGATATACTATGTGTATATAGTCTTAAATAGGTGTCTATCTGTACCAACATTTAAAATCAATTTTAAACTATACTATATAATTATTATAAATCATTGTATTATTTCATTTAAACTAAAATATTAAAAATGTATTTGGATTAAATAGCTAACCAGCTCTCTACCGTCCATCGCAAGAAATATTCTTCGGAAAAAATGGACTGATTAAAAATAAATGCATAACACACCCACTCTAGATGGAAAGTGCAAATACATATTTATTTTGGTTGAAGTATTTAACTTCTAAGCATATTAAATATCCAACACAAAACTTACAAACTAGCTTAGCCGATAAAAAAGAATGCCTAATCTTAAACATTCGGGTCCAGCGTCTAAATTTTGGACACCAGGAAGAACACGTCTGCCAATAGTAAAATGTTATAGTCAGCACTGATGCCCCAATTCATGTTCTAATGCTTCCAGAAGGGGAAAACGATAACAAATTAGTTCATGTACCGACAATATAGGTTCCACAATAATCTTAACAATACCTCAAAGGGACATGGAAGACACTGAGACAAGTTGTAGACGTTTATAAATCCCAGATTATTTAAGAATTTGTTTGATATGTTTAACATCGTTTTTAACAAAATGTGAGCGAATGCGCGGAGCTAGATAGCTCCCTCCGGGGTGAATACGGAATCACAACCCATAAAGGAGTCCTTTAATGTCCGAGTATCAAAGGAAAAATCTAAATTCCAGAGAGAGGTATGTATAGCCAAGAATATGAATGATTGGTCACGTGGGGGGTCGAGAGGCTCTGCTCAACCTGGCAACAATACACGACATGCCACTGATTAGGTTTATATCTTGTAACACTTCACTGTAGTTTTGTTTAAAGCATGAAACACACTTTAGGGTTGAAACCCGTCTTGTTCCTGTCACCCAACAGTACTGCCAACTTGAGTAGACCTGTGGCGTGTAAAGTAATGAACCTTGTTCGTACATCGGGTACAGTCGGCTGACAAAGTGGTGTGATGCTGGAATGGGATTGGGGAGAAGAGGTCACAGAGAGTAAAGGTGATAAGCTGACAATGACACACAGACACGCACATTAGTGATTCCAGCCGGGGCCACGCCCACCAAATATTGCTACTTGTAACTCCGGTCGAGCATGTACTACACGGAGTAACCACGACAGCGGGTTACAACGAATACATCGAGGAACAAGTAGAAACGAGGGGATACGAACCAAACGCTGGCTTTCGCTCTTTTCTGAACGAACGATAATATATCAGGAAGGGTTGAGTGGGTGGTAGCAAGTTCGAGTTTAAAAAGAGATTCTATCTCCGATAGAATATATACAGGGTGTACCGTAAAATGTAGGACCTACTTTAGGGGTAGACAGGAGACAAAAAGAAAAATGAAAAAGATTAATACAAACATGTGTCCCGTTTGATCTTGTTTCCGAGTTTTTTCATTTCATTTACTAGAGATATTTAACGTGCACTTTCTGAACCGACTAATTTGTATTAGCATACGACTTATAAATTAACTTAATCTAGAATAGACACAACGTCCATCCCCCGGCCATTAATTCATCACTGTGAAGGGGGAAACCCTCCATTTCACCTATGATACATTTTTCAGCCATGCTAGGAATAGAACCCGGGAACCTTAGCTCAGGGCCGTTTTATAAAAATGTGAAGCCCAGGGCAAAATAATCTGAGGCTTCCCCTATGTACGGCAACTTTTCAGTTTTAGCACCTAGCCATTATAATATATTGATACGTACTCGGTATTTATGTTACTTAATAATTTCTCATATTTTGTGGAATATTGATCAACCCATTAAATGACTACTTTATTAAATGCCATTAAATTAAGTTAACAAACTTAAATTCCTCTTTGCACCAATGCAATGTTAGCTTCCTGTGTACCGACAGCGGTAGTACAACGGTGGCGTATTCTACTGTACTGAAGCACATTACTCGAATAACCTAAATTTTAATTACATAACGTTAGTGTTTTCAGGAATCAGAATTGGAATTATATCACCAAGAGAATACTTATTGCTGTTAATTATCTGTACACTATTTGATGCGAAATTTAGAAAAATAACGCTAATTGAATTTAATAATTTTGGGGGGAATGTGGCCCCCTGGAATGTGAGGCCCGGGGCAACTGCCCGCTTTGCCCCCCTCCCCCCTAGGCGTGGAGCTGCCTTAGCCCAGAAGACAGACACGCTACTGTTTCTGAGCTACAGCCAAGTGATTCCACTAAACTAAACTCGATATCTCTAGACATGTTGACTAGTTAATCAAAACACCTGGCATTTTTTTTTTGTTGCTAGAGTGCGGCATTCTACGATATATATATATATATATATATATATATATATATATATATACTACGACACATATATATCTATCATAGAATATACATATATCTTTCAAAAATGCCATATGTTTGGATTAAATAGTATATATGTCGTAGAATATATATTGTAGAATGCCACATTCTTTCAAAAAAATGCCAGGTGTTCGGATTAACTAGTCAACAGGTCGAGTTTAGTTTAGTTTGATGGAATCACTTGGCTATACTATTTATATATAAATACCATTTTTATATATGATCTAATTTAGGTAGGCCTATTGATTGGTTCTGGTTCCTTTACCAAAGAAGTTCAATGCCAAAGAATGCAAGAACTATAGAACAATTAGTTTTATATGTCATATTACCAAGGCTGTGACAAGGATAATGCTGAGGATAATAAAAAGGAAAATAGAGGAGAATATGGAAGAAGACCAGTTTGGTTTTAGGAAGGGAAAGGGGACCAGAGATGCAGTCGTGTGTCTAATAATGCTACCAGAATGAATTTTGGAAGTGAAAAGGGAAATGTATGTTTGTTTTATTGACTGGGAAAAAGTGTATGATCGAGTGGACTGGAATATGCTACTCCAAGCTTTTGAGAAACAATGGTGTAGATTGGAAGGATAGAAGACTAATAAAGCAGCTGTACACAGGACAGAAAGTGGTGTTGAGAGTGGGGGAGGATAAAACGGAAGAGATGAGCATTGGAGGAGGGGTGCGACAGGGATTATGTATGTCACCAGCGCTTTTCAATATATACGCCGAAATTTGATAGTGAAGGCTCTTCAAAGGGCACGAGGCATTGTAGTGGGCGGAGAAAGACTAAAAACCATTAAGTACATGGATGATCAAGCGGTGTTGGCAGAGTCGAAGAAAGAACTGCGGGATATGATGGATGGTATTATAACAGTGGGAAAGGAATTTGGAATGAAGGTAAACATTGGTAAGACGAAATTGATGAGAGTTGGAAAGGAAGAAGGAAATGTTGAAGGGAAGAAACTAGAACAAGTAAGGTCGTTCAAATATTTGGGAATTCTAATAACTTGGAATGGATACTTTACGGAGGAAGTTAAAATCAGGATAGCTATAGAGAAGGGAGCATATGGAAGGGTGAGGGGATTACTGACAGTGGAAAGAATCCCGATTGAGTTTAGGAAGAGGTTTGCAAAGTGTTTTGTGTGGAGTGTGGGGACATAAGGATCTGAGACGTGAACAATCAGAAAGAAGGAACGGAGGTATTTGGGGGGTTTTGAAATGTGGTTGTGGAAAATAATGGAGAATGTGAAAAGGATGGACAGGGTGAGGAATGAAGAAGTGTTGAGAAGGATAGGAGAGGAAAGGAGCTTGATAAGGATTATAATGAAGAGGAAAAGTCTTGGTTGAGCCACACATTATAATGAAGAGGATCATGGAGGGGAAGATAAAGTGGAAAAGAGGTAAAGGAAGGAGAAGGTTCGGAATGCTAAAAGATATCAGGGAAGGAAGAAGCTGCAAAAGGATGAAAGAAGACGCTCAGGATCGAGGAATATGGAAGATGTCCAGTTGATACTTGGCCCAAGACAGAATCACAGAAGAATTGATTGGGGTTGAATGAGAAATTTGATCATTTAACTATGTGGTGAAACTATATGGCTGGTTAAATCCTATACCTTATGTTGAAACTGGAGATATTGTCACGCGTATTTATTGTTCTTCACTTCACACGCAAATATATGAATCAAGTAAGAGAAAGCTGGGTTATTAAAAATAGTTTTCGTGAGACTACATTAACAATAGTGATGAAAGTTGTGAGTTGCTGTTTTGACACGACCATTCAGGAACCCACGACTTAGCGGAATAAAGAAAAAAAAATATGAATAATACTAACGTTTGCATTTGTATCACCCTCACAAATATTAATTATTTTTAAAAAGGCAGCAAATAGAAAATATCATGTTAAGGGGATGGATCACCATGAGAGATGAGCGCGGCCGGTTTCTAAGGCGATTTCTCTGTACATGATTACTAAGAAAACTATTATACATATTTTAATCAGATTTTTACTACTGTAAAGATCAATTCATTTACATGGTTTATAGTTTATTCCTATCTACCCAGCCAATTCAAATTTAAGTTTTAAAAAATAATTTAAAGATCACTGCATGAAACAAACTGGGCTTGTCATTTAAATGTGGGAAGACTTAGGCTAAAACGGTTTTCATTTTATTACAATAAACACATTTCTCTATCATTTAGTATAATTTAACGCCAGTTAAAAGTTAAATATTTGTAAGCAGCTTTGTTTAAATAATTTTTGCATGATCGTATTTTCTTGGTTTAGTGTGTTTTTTTTTAAAATCTGCAGACAAAGTATAAACCGAGTAAATATGATTGAGAATAATTATCATTTCATTTTTCAGCATACATATTGTTCTAAACTAAAATAAAGTGGTACAGTTTTATTTTGATTCAAAAAAGTGTTGTGGTGCAGTAGCCTGTGACCTAGCGGTGTAAGGTTGAACAAAATGAACCTCTCGATAAAACTCATGGCAGTGTTGCCAAGCGTTGCACGGTGACGAGCAGATGTTCTCAGGAAAAATATCAACTCGACTGCGTTCATTTATTAAATCAGTTGTGTGAATACCACGTGTTTTGCAATGGAAGCCGTTTCTGTAAAAAGATATCGAAGAAAATAAAATAAAAAACTACTTTATCTCTCAACCAGACGAAAGAAAAATAAATGTTTTACTCTTGTGAATTGGATGAAAAAAGTATCATGAATTTATTATCATTTCTGCTTGAAAAATACAATTTTAATACTGTAGTTTAAAATTCATCCATTAATTTCAAACCATGTGCGTAGAATACCTAATTAATATAATTACAGGACCCAACTTTGGTGACCTCATGATTTAAGGCACTACTCTTGCAAAAAACTGGACTGCCGAGGACGGGGATTGGTGTTCGATCCCAGTTTGGTGCTATGAGGTTATTATTCCTAAAATGTTTTCCACTCACCCTCCACGCAAATGTGAGTGTAAGTCATCTAAAAGCAACCTTACCCTTCTCTGACACATTAGCTTAATTATTACATCGGCGTAAAACCCACACGGGCTCGGTTCACTTTGGTGTACCAATCAAACACTTTGGCCCTACCTTTAGTAATCTGATCTGTAAACAGAGTCAATAATTTGGTATTGATAATACGGGGCTAACTAAATCATTTTGGACTACAGTATTGACAATTTGAACAAGAAATACACTTGTCACAATAGATACATGTCTTGAAACTATTTTGCTATTGGGACTATTGAACATGCCTTGACCACCACTCTTTTAAAATTAATAACATTGACACAGAACCATATTTAATTTTGACAATTATTATTTAACAAAATAGTTTCATCACAAATATCATTTTTACTTTCTCGCACCCCTCGCGTGCCATAGTCAAAGATTTGGAAATGACGTAAGATTTAGAGAGGAAGGGAAGGGGGGAACACAAATACTAAGAGGAGGATGTTACTATTATTATTAGCACCACGTCTTACTACCCGTTCGGGTTATACGCATTTACGCTAATGTGCAATGGTAGGATGATTGTGAGATGAAATGGAGGACCTACAGTTTAACGTGGAATCCGAACCACGGTGGAGGCCTGGCATTCCTCACATTCACAAGTTGGAGGATGTTACTCAACACATATAAGAGAGTGCAGTGTAAAGATTATTTCCATGTCTTTTTTTTTTTTTTTTGTTCTTGTGATATTAGAAATGCTTCACTTCTTAATATTCTTCGATGTTATTCGTAAATTTACAATAATAAAGTAGGGTAGATAATAAATACGGTAATTAAGAGAAAGTGTTCCCACATTTGCGTTGAGGAAATGAGCAATCACGAGGAAAAACACCTCAATTCACGTGGTAGGGATTCAACCAAAAATTGTAGCACAGGTCCCTAATAAAATTAAAATTAAAAACGTAATATTAAGTGAGTTCATTGCAGAAGTTTTGATGAAGGACTTTGAATGTATAAGGTTGTAGAATGGATGTATTAATATATACTGTGTGTAGCAAAAATTATAAAATAGCTAGTGATGTGTATATATATATTATGAACGTCCCTGACACAAAAGTGATTGATAAGGGAGAAATAGATTATAAAATGATCATGCTTCAATGCAAAACTTGTGTTTAAGCCTATCAAATTTGGTCAAAATCGATAGATTGATATTTTCTATACAATTGGGTGAAAAACCTTTTCTTGCAGCATATTTATTTATGTTTATTGTAATTTCAAATACTTATTTTAGAGTTAGTGTTTATAATTTTTGAAGTACAGGCAATAAGTGTAATATTTATTCTATAAAAAATATACATTTTTAAAAATAAAATATTTATTTTTGCAGAAAATAGTTCTATATGTTATCTTCAAATTTGAATATATATATATAATATTTATTTATTTAATTATATTATATTTTTATTTACATTTTAATATAATATTATATTATATTTTGATTTACATTATATTATATATAAATATATATGTACAGCCCGAACGGGTAGTAAGACGCGGCGATATAAATAAATAATAGTAGCGTGTTTGGAACCGTTTTATAAAACACCCTCAGTATACACTACTGGGATGTGAACCCCAAAATATTTTCTTTCAGTTCCTGAAGTAAATGGTCAGATTAATTTTTTTTTTCAAATAAACAGAGAATTTGTGAATAGATTTTGTTTTTCAAAAATTGCTTTAGTGGTTTTAGGGATCAGGAAGGTTATATTCATAGAAAATGTACCCGCATTTACGTGGAGGGAGCGTGGAATACCAGTTTGGAGAAACTAACTTTAGTACACCCGACCGAGATTAGAACCTTGATCTCCCCATCATTGGCAGTCTAGTCTACTGCAAGATTAGCGCGTTAGACCATGAGGCCACCATGTTAAAATATGTATAAACGTATTTGACTATCGAATATAATTAATAAAAAATAGGTTAATAGAGTTTGAAATTCTTGATAGTTACAAGTTCATTGGTGTAACTATAGGATGGTGGCAAAATTCCACAGGGCCACACCCAAAATAGGGCCCACCACGCAGGTCCACCCACCCAAAATTAATTTGGTAATAGATGAAAGCGTTGTCTTTCAGGCCTATCATTGTTTCATAAAGATCTCACTAATCAATCAAAAATTACTCAATAGTCATTTTATTGCGCATAATTTATGCTGTACCAAAATGTATGTACATATTTTTCTGTAAAATCAATATAAACAGCTGACAGGTCATTTTCAAAACTTTACTAAAAATTATTTAAGAAGCACATGAATCAATAAAGGCTAAAGGGATTAGCTATGTTGTCTGTTGAGCTACTACCCGTAGCTTGTCCTTGGAGGAAATTGTAGACAATTTCAGAGAGACGTATGTTTGTTTAGCCTCTATAGGTGTTAATATTGATGATTGACTATTGATTTGTTTATAATATCTATTAATATTGTTTTATTCAATTCAGATTAAGTTTTTTACATTATATTGAAATTTTTCAGCAACAATTTTATCAAATATTATGGCTGTATGGTAATGCACTTAGAGTGGTTTTTCCTCAATGGGTTTACACTCTTATCTTTCCACGCAAATGTGGGTACACTTCCTCTAAATTTAACCTACCTACTCTATATTAATACGTATTATAAAATAATTCCAATAATAAATGTCTAAATATTTTTTTATAATCTACAATTATTCATAAGATTTGGGGACGGTGGTGTATTTTTTCCTTGTGGGCACCCACCGTGGGTCCATCACTGCATAGTTACGCCTTTGTACATGTTACAAGCTAATGTAGGTCAAGCTAGTTTTACAATAGGAAATTTTAGCGCATCTTTAAGTTTATATTAAAATAATAATAATTATTTGTATCTGGGTGATGTAATATAAGAAACCCCTCATAACTTGGGTTATGTCAGATGCTGAGGAAATGATCTACATTCTACGATGTGTCTGTCGATAGTTGTATATCCAATGTTACTCATTGAGGGTGGACTGGTAAGGCGGGAGGTTTGATAGGGCGGGGTATTACCACCAATGTCTTCTCCACCCTTCCCCCCATCAAAATGTGTCTTCCTCCAGTTTGTTTAGTTCCCTCTGATACACTCTAGTTTGAAGATGAAAGATGGTTTACATCAAATTTCAAATAGGTTCTATAACAATCTATTATTATTTTTAAATGCTTAAGGGCCACCCCTAATAGCTTTTAGTGGCATTCCATTTTCAAACATTTCCCATTGGCTTGGAGTCATTCCCCTAAAAACTCCTCAAAAATATATATTTTTTCATTGCGACTTACTTCCAGTTTGAGTTATACACATACATGAACTAGGAACGAGAAAGGTAACATTTTAGATTTAATGTACCCACATTTGCGTAGAGTGAGATTGGGAACCATTTTAGGGAAAAATACCCTTATTGCACACAACTGGGATTTGAATTTCAATCTCCCCACCACCAGAGATCAAGTCCAATAGTGTGTGCTACCCACCGTGTTCAACTGACATGCTGAAGACGGGGAGATCACGGTTCAATTCCAGTTGAGTGCACTTAGGTGGATTTTCCTAAATAGTTTTCTGCTCTCACTCCACGAAAATATGGATGCATCTCCTCTTAATTTAACCTTCCTGATGCCTAACACATTAGAGTAATTAGTACATAAGTGTACAGCCCGAACGGGTAGTAAGACGCGGTGATATAAATAAATAATAGTAGCGTGTTTGAAACCGTTTTAAAAAACACCCTCAATATACACTACTGGGATGTGAACCCCAATCTCGTCACCAGCAAACCAGTCTTATACGAGAAAGTCAAATGAAAAATGTTTTCTTCCGCTAGGTAAGAAATATTAAGAAAACCATATTACTGATTATATTAGTTCAAGCTAAAAATAAAGCAGCAGATTTCTGCATAGTGTGGTCTTTGATAAAAGCCGCACTCTTGCCTGCCTTTACCTTCCAAGAAACTTGACCCATGTAAACAACAGATTAGCTCGCTCCCCCTTCACTCTTTTAGACCAAACTTAGCAGATATTTGACAACATCGCAGCTCTAGTTCGGTGTCGGCTAAACAGTCCAAATAGTTCAATATATGGACGTTTCTTAGGAGTTGCGCTGATAGCGCTTCTCAAATTTTACAAGGTAGTCCTTCCACTTAATTATACATCATACTAATCAATTAATACAACAAATATCTAGTTAAGTAAATAACAATGAAGTTTTCATTAAAATAATAAAATATGGATAAATACTAAATAAAGATACACACATACATACCAATAACTAAGGTGTCAAAAAGGGAGCGTAACTAAACGCACAAACTTCGTAAAGGGGAAAGGAAAAACGTGCCGTGTTAGTTGCCACCCTGCAGAAAAACGTGTTAGTAGCCACCCTGTGGTGGCTAGGAAGAGAATGTGTACTATTTACATGTTTTAGTGTAACTAGGAAGAGAATGTGTAATATTTACAACGTATGTAGATGGTGTGCAGCTCTTGCGTACCTCCCAGTTGAAAAGGTTAGGTTAGATTAGGTTAGGTTAGGTTAGCCACCTGCTAGCCTATATAGCGAAATTTGAATAAAATAGAAGACATCAAAACATGTAAATAGTACACATTCTCTTCCTAGCCACCACAAGGTGGCTACTTGCACGGGTGGCAACGTGGCTACTTACACGTAATCAGGAAAAAAACTTTCATTTTACAACAAAAAAAGTTTAGCACCACGTCTTACTATCCGTTCGGGTTATACGCTTAAGTACTAATTACACTAATGGTTTTAGGGACCTAGACAGGTTATATTAATATGAAGTGTACCCGTATTTGCATGGAGGGATAGTAGAAAACAAGTTTGGAAAAACCTGTACACCTGACCGAGATTCGAACCTCAATCTCCTCGTCACTAGCCGTCTAGTCTACTGCGAGAGTAGCGCGTTAGACCACGCTGTCAAAGAAGCAGGTTGTATTCTCTTCTTCCCCCTTATACAAATTTACCGAGTTTTACTGAATGCTCCTTTTTTACACCTAGAACAATATTGATAACGCGTCTGTTTATTGAGCTAAGGGGGTTCCCCTCTTTTATTCCAGGTCCGGACAAAACCATTATTAATATTTAAATGGGGTTTACAATGTCACAGTGATGCGTTGATAGTTGGAATACAGCCGGGCGTTGTGTCTGCTCTAGAGTTAAGTGGGTTTGTAAGTTGTTGTTTTTATCTGATTAGATGTTTCAGAAAGTGCACGCTAAATACCACTAATTTCAAAATTGTATACGTGGCGTTAAACTCTCACTATGCTTGGTCTCGGTCTGTGGAGAGGTACGGTGAAAACTCTTAATAGAGGACCCCTTCCGGGAGGAAAAATGTCCGTTATTAGGAAGTGTCCGTTATTTTTTAAATAATATTTCTTGCACATAGTTTATTCTATAAGAAACTATATACTGTGGATATCAACTACACCGATATAATTACTGCACTGTGCAGTATTGTATGCAGGATAATTATGGCAAGTGGATAAAATAAAAATTACTGTTCACACAAGAACTGCTGGAACATTCCTCCACTGATGGCTTGGAAGAGGAGGGAGGTATGAACTTGAAGTACCGTAGTCATTACATCGTAGGTTACACTTTCCCTAGAGGAGGAAGGCAGGACTGCTCATACTTCGAGCATTCCTGACATTCCTACAGTAAAATACTGTATATGAACTGGTATTTTCAAAAAAAAAAAATCCGTTTCTTAGAAGCTTTTTATGCATAAACATGCGTCTTTGGCAGTGTCCGCGTCCGTTATTGAGAAAGTCCGTTATTGGGAAGTTGTTTCACCGTAAAAGACAGTGTTAGTATTGAGGGGAAATTTAAATTGTCCGTTATAAAGAATAATCCGCTATCGGGAGGTGCCCGTTAAAGGACATCTCACTGTATAGTAAATAATGTAATACAGCTTTCATGTTAGGGGTTTGAATCCTCACAATGTTTACTGAGGTGATTTTTCCTAAATGATTTGACCCACTTTCTCAAAGCGAATGCGGTAGAATTTGTCTTAACTCTAAGGCTAACTTCCTCACCTCTACTCTATTCGTGTAACTATGCGTTTAGTAAGGTGAAAATCACAGAATAAGCATGATGTACAGGCCTACTTAATAATATTTTTAAACGATTTGTGTTAAGTTTACAAAAAAATGTCGCATTGCCACACTTTCCAACACATACATTACAAAATAAATATATATATATGTAGTGTGACTTCAAAAGTCAAACAGTGAGATCCACACATATACTTGATGTGAATTATGTATGACATGTGTGTTTTTCATAACGTCATAAGTGGGAAGTGGGGGGGGGGTATGTTTTTACCCTCAACCAGCTGCTCGCGTGGTTATTATTTACGTGATTTGGCAACTCTGCCGTTGGCGCAGACAGATTCGTAGATACGTGTACGTGTGTTTTCGGTTTTTTTGGTTTTCCACAACGAGAGAGATGCAAGCTATAGGCCTATACACCCCCTTCACATCTCTCCCTATTCCCCCCCCCCCATCCTCCCCAATCCCTACCGACCTTTCAAAACATCCAACTTTCACATCTACCATTCATAATAAATGGAACGAAACGACCAGGCCATATACGTGTGTGTCAAGGATGATGTATCGTTACACATCTTCTAGTTTCAATTGTGGCCTAGAGGTAGCGTTAGCTACGAACATATGCCAATAGATCGCTACCCACCCCCCACCCAGTCTAGAACAGGGGCGGGAAATATTTCATCACACGTTCGTTCTTACACATCTACAAGGGAATTTACATTAATCTCTAAGTGTCAATGTTTTAGGTATTAATTTTAAACATGACAGTGCTTTTATAAATGGACTCAACCAATAAATATATCCCACTTAACAATAAAATATAATGCTATTGTTTTAGTATTTAAATAAACATCCATAAGCAGATGCTAGGTTTAAAAAAAAATACAAATCATCATTTACATCTAGAACTACTTGTGTTTAATTTACATTGAAGATTATTTTCAGATGATCCAGGATTTCGTGGCTAAACCAAAAATATGTTTTGTTTAACTTGATTTAATGGCTTAGACCACTCAATCTTCAATCTGGGTATGAATATCTTCCAACGTGTCATTTTAAATACACCTTGGAAAAAATAACAATAATAACCAAGGATTATTGAGCCACGCTCAGGGTACTAACTGGCAAACCTTTTAGAAAGAAACTAGTGGTAAGAGCTGAAAGTAGATGGGAGGATAGCATTAAAATGGAGCTGAAATAGATAAACTTTGGGTGTAATGAGGGGGAGAGGATAGAATTAGACCAAGATAGGGGGGGGGGTGTAACGTGGTGTACTGAATGGAACAAGCTCAATATAAGAATAGGGTGTTGGAAGGTTCACTGGATAGAAATATCTCAAGATAGAGATAGGGTGTAATGAGGTAGACTCGATAGAACTATCTCAAGATAGAGATAGGGTGTAATGAGGTGGACTGGATAGAACTAGCTCAAGATAGAGATAGGGTGTAATTAGGTGGACTCGATAGAACTAGCTCAAGATAGAGATATGTTGTAATGAGGTGGACTGGATAGAACTAGCTCAATATAGAGATATGTTGTAATGAGGTAGACTCGATAGAACTAGCTCAAGATAGAGATAGGGTGTAATGAGGTGGACTCGATAGAACTAGCTCAAGATAGAGATAGGGTGTAACGAGGTGGACTGGATAGAACTAGCTCAATATAGAGATATGTTGTAATGAGGTGGACTGGATAGAACTAGCTCAAGATAGAGATATGTTGTAATGAGGTGGACTGGATAGAACTAGCTCAATATAGATATATGTTGTAATGAGGTAGACTCGATAGAACTAGCTCAAGATAGAGATAGGGTGTAATGAGGTGGACTCGATAGAACTAGCTCAAGATAGAGATAGGGTGTAATGAGGTGGACTCGATAGAACTAGCTCAAGATAGAGATAGGGTGTAATGAGGTGGACTCGATAGAACTAGCTCAAGATAGAGATAGGGTGTAACGAGGTGGACTGGATAGAACTAGCTCAATATAGAGATATGTTGTAATGAGGTGGACTGGATAGAACTAGCTCAAGATAAGTATAGGGTGTTGGGAAGTTTACTGGATAGAACTAGCTCAAGATAGGAATAAGGTGTAATGAGGTGGACTGGATAGAAGTAGCTCAAGATAGAGACTGCTTGTAATGAGGTGGACTGTTTAGTACTAGCTCAAGATAGCGATAGTTGGCTTGCAATGAACTTTTGAATTACTTATGCTATGAAATGATAAAGTAATCTGATATTATTTTATAAACTGGGATGGCATAATTTAACATAATTTTATAAACAGTATTATTTCATACTTCTGTGAATTAGCCTGGGATGGCATAATTTAACATAATTTTATAAACAGTATTATTTCATACTTCTGTGCATTAGCCTATCACTTTTAAAAATCAGTCTCAAATTAAGTTTCAATAAAATTGTATGTAAAAACGAACTTTATCTGCTGAAATGTTGCCTTGTGGTGCGAATGCAGAGGCTTATAAAAAAATGATATTATTGTGTGACTAAAACTATTAAATGGTCTAATCCAGGTTTATCAAAAACAAAACCGAAGTAATTTGTAAGGTTGGATTCGACATGAATTCAGTTGACCTAGTCGATATTATCGCCTGACTCGGGTACTAAATTATGTAGGGTCATAATATAACTGTGACCAACCAGTATTACCAACTTTGGCGATTAGTTCGATAGCATGAGGTGACCTTTACTTAAGAAATGTGTTGCAGGTTGTATTTGATATATTTGGGGTATGGTGAGGGGTACACGAAGGCTAAGTCACTAACCCCGCCTGGTCTGGTCTATCAGGGACTGAGAGGACGGGTTTCAAATCCATGTCAGGTTTTCCAAATAAAAGGGAGTATATTTTCTATAAATTCTACCTTCCTTACCATTCCTTCTTCATTTGTATGAATATGGGAATATTCCGGACTGGTAGTAATACGCAGTGCACACACACACATATAAAAAGATAAAGTGAAATGGTTTAAGTAGTGAATGCTACATTAACTGAATTGAAAGGCTTGCGAAAGAGGCTTTAGTCTCTTCTTGTCTGGTTTGCTGATGACTGGGAGGTTCGTATTTGAATCTCGGGCGGGCATACAAATGTTTTTCTATACAAATTGATATATATGGCCTCTAGTGCTAATTTAATGCATGTTAGTGCGTCTAACACTACAGTCATTCCTAGCCTCTGGAAATTAAATAATTGGATAGAAGGACTTACAAACTAGCTTAATCTAAGGCAGCACAACTAGTACCTCACATATTGACCGAGCGGTCAAATATTTACTAATTGGTTAGCAATATGAATCAATAGACAAATAGTAAAATATATCTTATGACACTATCGTCTGGATTTGAACCAAGATTATTATACTTGTATCCAAGCCTTTTAACCCCTTAGTCACAAGGACGGGGACAAGCTATGTCAGAGTTAGGTACTTAATATCCCCAAGTGGACGAAATAGATGCAGTCGGTAAGTTTTTTTTAGCTCACAGAATTCTCCTAGTAAGTGGTAGACCCAGCGACTCTAGGTAAATGGAAAACAGGATTTACAATAGGGGCCTGACTCAGAACACGCCCACCAACTTTACTGCAAAGATATCCCCCCAAGCAATAAGAAGTGAGAATGATAAGGGAGAGGGGGTGTACTATGTTAATCTGTAATGAGAGCGAATCACGTAAAGCCGCGTCACAATCTGAGTAACAACGGCGAGTTTACACTGGTTACCTTTCAAAGACAATAAGTCTTATCTATGCGGGAGTAGAAACAGGAGGGCTGGAAACAGATTAACTTATCAAACATTTTGTCCGTGTGCTCTTTTATAGGGGATGGAAACATTTACCCCCTCCCTTCTGACGAACGAACATAATAAGTTTGCAAACTTTTTGATTCTATGAAAGAGTGTTCTAAGTTGGTTATAGTGTGAAAACTGTATCACGCCATTATGTACAGTATATGTTTGAGGTGAACTACCATTTTTAGAGAACAGCCAACACTCCCTTGTAAGTGGCTTCAGAGGCTCATGAACTATTGACCTTTCTTGGAAGTGATCTTTAGAGGTTGCTGAACTATTGACCTCTCTTGGAAGTGATCTTTAGAGGTTGCTGAACTCTTGATCTTTCTTGGAAGTGATCTTTAGAGATTGCTGAACTATTGATCTTTCTTGGAAGTGATCTTTAGAGATTGCTGAACTATTGACCTCTCTTGGAAGTGATCTTTAGAGGTTGCTGAACTCTTGATCTTTCTTGGAAGTGATCTTTAGAGGTTGCTGAACTATTGACCTCTCTTGGAAGTGATCTTTAGAGGTTGCTAAACTATTGACCTCTCTTGGAAGTGATCTTTAGAGGTTGCTGAACTCTTGATCTTTCTTGGAAGTGATCTTTAGAGATTGCTGAACTATTGACCTCTCTTGTAAGAGATCTTTAGAAGTTTCTGAACTATTGACCTCTCTTGTAAGCGAGCTTTAGAGGCTGTTGAGCTATTGACCTCTCTCGTAAGTAAGCTTTAGAGGTTGCTGAACTATTGACCTCTCTTGTAAGTAAGCTTTAGAGGTTGCTGAACTATTGACCTCTCTTGTAAGAGAGATTTATAGACTGATGAACTATTGACATTGCTAGGAAGGGATCTTTAGAGGTTGCTGAATTAATTACCTCTCTTTTAAGAGAGCTATAGAGGCTGCTGAGCTATTGACCTTTCTTGTAAGAGAGATTTATAGACTGATAAACTATTGACATTGCTTGGAAGGGATCTTTAGAGGTTGCTGAATTAATTACCTCTCTTTTAAGAGAGCTATAGAGGCTGCTGAGCTATTGACCTTTCTTGTAAGAGAGATTTATAGACTGATAAACTATTGACATTGCTTGGAAGGGATCTTTAGAGGTTGCTGAATTAATTCCCTCTCTTTTAAGAGAGCTATAGAGGCTGCTGAGCTATTGACCTTTCTTGTAAGAGAGATTTATAGACTGATAACTATTGACATTCTTGGAAGGGATCTTTAGAGTTGCTGAATTATTACCTCTCTTTAAGAGAGCTATAGAGGCTGCTGAGCTATTGACCTCTCTCGTAAGTGAGCTTTAAAAGAGGTTGCTGAACTATTGATCTCTCTTGTAAGTAAGCTTTAGAGGCTGCTGAACTATTGATTTCCCTTACAGTAGCTAGGGATGCTTTCCTTAAGGCTTGGTGTTTAATGCTTGGACTCTCTTTTAAGGGAACTATATTAGCAGGTGAATGCTTGACTTTCTTTGCCAGGGAACTATAGATAGTGGTGAATGTTATATATCCCTAAAGGAGTGGCATATGTCAAACCATCTCTAAATAGGCTAAATTTTATAAGACAGAATAAGTTATATAATTCAAAATACTCTTAATTGGTTAACAAAAACCATCTCGGGCAGGGTTAACCACGCTAATGGTGCGTGTCTAACCTTCACGTGGGAGCCCTGGCTTTAATCCCTACCAGGTTAACTCATTATAATTTCCCCAAAAATGGATGATTTTTAGCCTCAGTGGCGGTTATCAGTTTAACTCTTCTCACATAGCCTTCCTTCTAATTATTTTAGCACCACGTCATACTACCCTTTCGGGTTATACGCTTATGTACTAATTACGCAAGTGGGTCATGGATGAGAAAGTTGAATTTAAAGGCAGTGTACCCGCATTTGCGTGAAAAGAGAATAGGAAACCATATAAGGAAAAAACTTATTACATACGACCGGGATTCGAACCCCGACACTGACACACCAGATAAAATAATCTCGATATTTATACAAAGTGGCCATCGATGCGGATGAAAAGAGGCCGTTAGTAACCAAAGTAAAGTAAAGTCCCGATTATCCGACCGTCGACTATCCGACATTCCATTTTATCTGAGATAACTTGCGATTGGCGTGACCTCGTCACAAGGAACAGAAGCAAAGCTGGGAAACAAGCTTCAATCACCAATTTATTAAACCGTGACTTTTGCATTCTGCATACCAAAGTATATAATAAAAACTGCATTTAATTGGTTTAGAACCCTTTGTTATTTTTATGTGAATAAAATAACAGTTTTGAAATTGATTGCATAATGTATATTTTGTAGTAACTATTCATTCTTATTTCATATCTATTCTGCACTTCTACTCGTAGTTAATTTTGATTTATTTCACTCCAGCCTCTCCCCTTGGTTCCACATTATCTAACATTTCGGTTATCCGACCACCGGATAGTCGGGAGTCTACTTTAGTTCAATTATTTATCAAACATATTAACATTGAATTAGACTTTAAAATGATGTGGTCAAAGAGTTTGAAGCAAAGATCTTATCCAGTTTGTCTAGCTCTAAAGCCATGTTCTGATGATCGAATAACTTAACGCGAGTAAAAATTGAAAATAGTTTCCTTTTCCACTAAGCCCCACCTTCTACCGAATACGCATTTGGAGCGTGGCCGTCCTAACGTCTCATTCTAATGTTTCGTCATTATTATTTCCGGTCTTAATGGAAGGGGAAGGCAAGAAATCTTTGAGCCGGCCGAGATAATTACAAACGATTTAATTGTCTAACATTTCCACCTTAATTCCGACCTCTTCAAGAATTCAACCTTTAGTGCCGAGGGTTGAGGGTTGTATGGAAGGAGGGGTAGGGGGTTGAAAGTCGTGTTTTACCAAACGCTCTTACAGTCGGGAACAAAGCGTAAATATTCAAACACTAAGAAACTAGATTCCAGTCTAGCGTTACGTGCCTCCAATTTAAGAAAAGCTATCTCCTCTCAACTATATACAACCCGCTGCGCCGGAGCCCCTAAAATATTAGCCTGGGAATAAAAGTGATAGGACTCTTTTTTTAATGTGCTTGATTTGTGTTTATTCTGTTCAAATAACATCCGCATTAACTGCAACGGTGTCCTGTGTCGTTTTCTGAAGTGGAGGAGGTCGGGGTTATAATCCCGATTTGGAGTACTGAGGTACTTTTTTCTAAATTATTTCCCACTCTACCTTTGTATAATGCGGGCACACTTACTTAAATATTTGAGCTTCCTGAATTATGTATATATTTGGATAGGCCGGACGGATATTAAGACATGACGTACAGAAAATAAGGCACAAAGGACCATTCTGTTCCCTTTACATCTTTTACCAAATATTATAATATATTACTAATCTTACTTATCATTGCCAAAAATATTAAAGCCACTCTCATAGTTTGCATACCTCAATTAATGTGATCTACTATCCGGTCCCGTGTTGTAGTGGAAAGTGCACCTGGCTACGAGCTTAGGGGTCCCGGGTTCGATTCCCGGCTGATACCTTGGGTATTTTTCCCTTAAGGGGAATGATCCCAACGGTTACGAGGGTTTGGTAAATTAGGCTTTAATTAGGTTAAAACTCCCCCCGGCTCCACAGCTCTATAATAACCATTATCACATTATTTCAATGCGGGTACGACGTGTAGACCACCTCTTATGGTGTAACCTGGGCAACGTTCTGCGCCAACATGAGGCTAATAATCTACACATAAGGTGACCTAACCTGGATGTTAACTCCTCTCCCAGTCATAAGTGCCATATGACAAATATGTGATCTACTGCTGTAAATGTTGATAGATAAAATAATTTTACTCGTAGCCTGATGGTCAAATGGGTTTGACTCGCACAACGCTCGGGCGGTTGTTGACGGAAAGGTAGAATACCGGTTCAAAACTAGCCTGCTATACTTAATGGGAAGTATTTTTATTATAGTTTACCCATTCCTATCTTCACGCTAGTTTAGGTTAAGTTCCTCAAAGCCCTCTTCATCTTGTTGAATTAGTTTAGGTGTACTATTCATGTCATTGATAGCATGTACTGACCTTATAGAGCACGAATATAAAGAGGAGGGGTACTTAGTAAAGCAATTACTTTCAAAAACCCATATCGGTAAACACGCGGAACATAATTATGTCAATCTCATCTAGTTTGAGCTGCCGGAGACAAGGAGGTTAAGGTTTCAATCCCAACCGAGTCCACTCAAGGTGGTTTTTCCTTAATAATTTATCACATTCGCTCCACGTAAATGCGGGTACATTTACTCTAAATTCTAACTCTTCATCCCTACTCTATTAGCCTTTTTTATTGTATAAAGCCATTATAAGTGTAATAAAACAACTATAGCCTAGCTAAATTAAATCCCGTCATATGTTAATCAAATGCATGAAGGCCTCGAAGATGCGCGTGATCGTTAGGACTTGGGATGATCGCCATTGAGAGACTCGGCTGCTATAATTTGGGGTTGAAGGCGGTCACGATAGAATACCAGTGTTTTTTTCTGTTATTATAACCAAACATTTATTTGGTAAAGAAAAAAAATCAAATGATTCTCCAATTGAAGCATAGAGTTTAATTTTCTTCACATTGTGACCTCAACATTTCTTGAATATTCGTCAAGAGTGTCTTAAAATTTAATGACAACTTTTTCTTTTCATTCAAAAAGTTTATCATCTAATTCAAGAACTGTTGGTATCCCCCATGAGAAGAAAATTAAACTCTTGTGTTGTTTTTTTTTAATGAGGCAATATTTGTTTTGCTATAAAAAACTGTAAAAACCACTTTCCTTTTCTCTCGTCCCCTACAACCCCAGCTTGAAAAATAAATCCTAGCGTAGAGATAAATACTATCCTCAATTGGTAATAACCCCACTTATTTTAAGCACCTATACAAAACAAAATTACGATAGTGTTAACGCACTTAATCCGAGCATGTTGAGGGCGGGGGGGGAGGGGGCATGTATGAGTGTACCCCTTCAAGCCACTCTTGTGCAGTTACACACCCCACCCTTGTTTGGCGAAATATTAATTAAAATACTCATTACGTTGCGGTGTGTGGTCCCAGCCAGGTGATGAAGACAACAAAGCTTCCGATTAAGAGGGGGGGATTAACCCGCTCCCCCTTCCCTCCATACTCGACAGAATTGAGCTTCACTCGCATCAATGCACGGACCACAATTTAATATTGAATGTAGCCTACTTCTCGAACACTGAGCGATTGAACAAAGAATAGCGTGTCAATTATTGCTGTTTTAATCCCCCCCCACCCCCACCGACCTCTTTTTTTAGCTGGTGACAGCCAGTTTACAAAAGCTGGTGTAATTTGTTGTGTCTGCTCGCGAAAAAATTAACACTTTTATAACAGTTGTCGATTGACAAAATACAGTAACAGTATATGTATGCAAATTTAGAAACAGATTCAAACAAATAGAGTAACAGTGAATATAAACAAAATATACGGAATATATAATTAAAGAAAAAATATATATAAACAGTACATAATATATCAATTATAGAAACAAATATAGAAGTCGTACATAATATACAAAATATACAAACAAATTGAAACAAAATATAGTAACAGAATAGACGAATTATATAAACAGATTGAATATACGGAGTACATAAATAGACAAAAAATATATATAGTAAATAATATACAAAATATAGAAATAAATATAGAAGCAGTATAAAAATTAAAATAATAAAACAAATTGAAACATAATTTAATAAGAGTATAGGAAATTATAGAAACAAATTGAAACAAATATAGTAACAGTAAATATAAACAAAATATATTTGGATACATAATCAGACATATATATATATATAGTACATTATATTCACAATATAGACACAAATATAGAAGCAGCATAAAAGATAAAAAATAAAACAAAATATAGTAATAGTATAGACAAATTATAGAAACAAATTGAAACAAATATAGTAACAGTAAATATATAAAAATATATATTAAGTACATAAATATACCAAAAAATATAGTACATAATACACTAAATATATAAAAAATTGAAACAATATATATTAAGAGTATATACAAATTATGGAAATAGAGTGAAAATTTATCGACGATACATTATAAAAAAAATTAATATAAAGGCAGTAGGCTAAACATATACAAAACAAATAAACAAAATAGAATAAGAGTAGGCCTACATATAGCAATGTACAAAAAAGAGAACTGTAGGAACACATGATGAGGGAAATGTACTATCATTCTCATAGAAAGAGGATCTGAAAAATAGCTAATGGGGAAGGGGCGGGAGGGAACGTGCACCTTCTAAACATATAGATTATATCAACACGCGACTGACAAACTAACATAATCAAGGACAGCAAGGCTTGTATTACATATCAAACCTGGGCCTAACGTCTAAACGGATAGCAGGAAGAACTCGTGTACAATGAGTTAGTATATTTACCAATACTACTAGGAGCCCACATCGGTGGACACGACGACTTAAGTCATACTCATCTAGTCTGGTTTGTTTGTGACGAGGAGGTCGGTGTTTGAGTCCCAACCGAGTGTACTGAGGATGTTTTTTTTCCTAAATTGTTCACAATTCTTCTTCCATACGAATGCGAGTACATCACCTTTAAATGTTACCGCACCCACCCCTACTACAGTAGTGTCATTAAATGTGTGTAGCCCGTATGGGTAGTAAGACAGGGTGGGACCTTCAGCGGTGGGTCTGTTGTCTAAATATCAAGCTCATTAATTTTAATCTAGTTTTCTGCTGATGGGGATATTAAGTTTTGAATCCCAGCTGGGTGTATTGAGGATGTTTTCTATAAGTTTTCTCCACTCTCCCTTCATGCAAGCGCGGATACATTTCCTATAACTTTTGCTTTCCTCATCCCTACCACATTAGCGTAATTAACCAAACGGGTAGTAAGACGCGGTAAAAAAAATTATTAGACAAGTTGGTAGTAAAAGAGCTCCAGCCTAAAGTGACCCAGGGTCGCCTAAATTGACCTAAAACTCCCAGGAACGAGCGTTTTTCAGGGCGTCATTGTTCATTCAATACAAATGAATAATCTAATCTGAATAAATAAAACGACGCCCCCTTACTTTCACAACTAAAAATGAATGAAACGTATTTGTTACAAATTAAACTGTGAGTTCGAGGGAGAATAGGGGAAGTAGGGGACAGACAATTGCGTTATCGTCCTCCAACAAGTAGTAAGATACGAGCAAATTAAATTCGCTCCTACGACCTTACCCTTGAAGCTTGCCTGGTTAGTGTACTCATTATGAGACCCTTTAGTGTCGCGATAGATTGGGCGGGTTACAGGGTAATGGGGAGCACAATTCACCCCTGACGGCTGTAACTGCTGGCAGTTGATAAAATGAGGAGGGAGTTTGGAGGTAAAATAGTTGTCAGCCAACACTGAGAGGCATTCAGTCCTACACTTTAGCTCAGTCGGTAGCGTGGGATGCAGCAGTAGGCCTAAAGTCACTTGTCACAGAAAAAAAATTAGATCTTAAGTCCTTTGGCCTATAACCATTTGGCCTAAAACCATTTGTCCTAAAGTATTTTGGTCTAAAATTTAATCTCACTAAAAATCAGTTAGACTAAAGTAATTCGGCCTGAAATTGTTTGGCCCGATGTCAGTTTGTCTTAAGTCATTTGACCTGAAACAATCTGGCCAAAAAAATTAATTTCACCAAAAGTCCATTAGCCTTAAGTAATTTGGCGAAAATCATTTGGCATAAAATAAATTTCGAATAAAATTTTCAACGTTGCCAAGTTCACTAAATTCAGTTAACCTAAAGTCATTTAGCTTAAAGTAATTTGGTCTAAAAAACTAACTTCACAGAAAGTCGGCCTAAATTCCTTGACCTAAAATATAAAGTTCAAAACTTCGGGTACCTTAAAAAATTACATAATGTTAGTTGTTTCATCTTAATATAGATAGCACAAATAATGCGAGATAGTGTTACGATATTTATATAAACATTGACATTCATGAATCTTTGACATTAAATGTCCTTCCTACTCATTAAAATAGAATAATAAAGTAAATATAACTTTACCTTAAAATAACTCTTCAATGTAATCCCAGAAGCAAAAAAATCACTAAAAATATGTTAACTATATATGCTAATCGTTTTGGAGTTATTCCTCAATTTAAATAACAAAGGAGTTTAAAAGAAGTTTTACGTAGGCCCATAAACACCAATATAAGAACGCCTGGAAATATAAACATGTTGTTTAGAGTAGAAGTCTGGATATTATACTTATGTTCAAACTATTACATTCATATTTTCAAAACAGTAGAACTATGAATATGAGAAGAATGTGGGAGAGCAGGAGGGATTCCGTTCACACAATAGCAGTCCATTATGTTAAAATATTATTAAATAATTGTTTATATTTTCTTGTAGTTCAACACAGCATTCTCAACATTTATTTCAACCAACACATATTTCTTATTAATATATAAAAAAATTATTTAATAGAACCCTATCAATGCTAAACGTCTTGAGTCTCTTACACAAAGCGATTTTATATTTGAGTATATATGCATTTAGTAAAAATCAACAAGTAGTTAACCCAGTGGTTCCCAAACCTTTTTGATTCATGGCGCCCTTAGTGTTTCAGGATTTTTTTATGGCACCCAAAGTCAGAACATATAACTATCTAACATTTGCACGTATTTCAAATTCACAAACCATTTATGTAAAAAGTATTAAATAGGTACTGTACATATTTTGAACAATCAAATCATTGAATAAATAAATCGTATTTAGTGGGATGGGTGAGCTTGTTGTTCACTGGACATCTTCTCAGATCTTGGAATCAAACTGGACACAGCCACCCTCATTTCCTGTTCCACGTTTATTTTCGAACGATACTTGCTTGTTATCACAGCGACTGCAGAAAACCCAGCTTCACACAAATGTGATTTGGCAAATGGAATTAAGAGTCACTGAGCTCTACCACTTAGCAGCGGATATTCTTTTTTTTACTTATATCCAAAAGTCAGTTAGTTCAATGCTATCAAATTTTGTCTTCAGTGTATCATCGCAAGAAAGCTCAATAAGATTTTCTTCTTCTACAGAAGTAAATTCAGATGGAGCTTTGGTCCTGCATGGGTCTTAAATCTATGCGAGCTTATCGATATCATTTTTTTAAGTATCTTTCAAACCAGTTGATTGGCTGTGATAGGTGCTCTTCAAAAACATATTTTTATGTTGCGAGAGAAATCAACTTCATTGGAGATCACAAACTGATGTAACAAGGGGGAACAATCTTTTCCGCCGTCTTCGATCATTTTTCTTCTCCATGGCTGTAATTTTTTTTCTGATAGCTATTTAACTTTTCAAAGATATCACATAATAATGGTAGTTTTACAAAAAAAAATTGTTTCCGCGAAGTGTTTGGTATACTCGTGTATTTCCTCTTCAAGAAAAGTGTACCCTTCCTGCCGTAGTTCAAACGTACGGGACAATACATTGCCGCGAAAGAGCCATCGCGAGGGGCATTAGTGTAACAAAGACTTGTATTCGGCTACCATGTACTCACACATTATTTTTTTTAATCTTGCTTTCATTGGTCGAGTTTTTATAAAGTTTACCCCAATCACCACACATTCCAAGACCAGATTCAGTGTAAGACTCAGATGCTTTGATGCGAGTGCTTCTTTGTGAATGATGCAATGGGTCCACAGTTAATCCGGAGCTTTGCTTCGAATATGCGCCTCCAATCCTCCGTAATGGCCGGATTCTGCGACTGATAGTATTGTTAGACAAAGGCACCTTTGAAAGCAGTTTCCCCGCATACTCTCAAATCATAATGCTAACCAAATCTACAGCAGCCGGTAGAATTAGTAGTTCTGCGATAGTATGGGGCTGTTTACACTTTGCGACTCTATATGAAATCTTGCATGATGCTAGCAGAGCATTGCTTGGTATTGACACCTGCTGAGAAAGGGTACCTTTTTGTTGTTTTAATGCTTTTAGCTTTCTGGTGAAATAGACGTGAGATTTACCAACCCTGTTTCGATGAATGGTTTCTAAATGGCGGTTTAGCTTACTTGGAAGCATGCACTCTGGTTTCAAAACTTTCATACACAGTAGCCTACACACTGTGGTCTCTCTTCATCGCTGACATCTGTCGATGTAAAGCCAGAATACAAATAACTGTAATCGTATTTACGACATTTCCGTTTCTTTACATGCCCACCACTATTTTGTGTTGCGTCCTCTTATTAGAAATTGGTCTTTTATGAAGATATGAACAACCACTTTTAAAAGATTACTTGATCACAACACCATTCAGTGAAACAGTTAGTGGTTTGTGCAGTGTCAGCTATATGTCCTTCCTATCATTGCATCAACACATCAATGGTGCGATTCTAAAACCATTTGAGCTGTAATTTCATGTAAAATATTGGAATATTTCGCGGCGCACAGTTTGGGAACCACCGAGTTAAACACTAGAAACTGAATTTACTATTAATATAGTCCTAGTTTTGATTTCATAACATTCATAAATATGTTTTTATTTTATTTTTAATATTCTTCTAAAAACATGCATGGTAATTAAGCCTACGTAGACTAAATCAAAAATATTATTTAAAAATGACTAAGCAAGCTAAATTGAAAGCTGTAGAGTACATTGACTTTGGCATTTTGTAGGTAGGTTATTATTAAAAAATATATTAATGGGTTTTATAATAAAAAATATTATTACTAAAAAAAATCAAACAAAATAATTATTTTTGGAATAGTGAACAATTTATTGACCTACCTACATTATTTATGTTTTAAAAAATTAGGACTTTATTAATAACTAAATTCGAATTGACAAGTTTCTTTTACTCAAATAAAACTTAAAATATTGAGCCAACCGATTATAAATTGTGGTACTTTTGACTCTCTAATCTAACACGCTATCACCAAAGATATAATTACTTGTGTGTCAAAGGAAAAACAAACTAATAAATCTATGGTACCATAATTTTTGACACAGTCATTTTGCTTGTAAAGAAATGGAAGATCTATAACTTAGCCAAACAAATCATTTAACACAGTGAACTCAATGCAATAATAGTGTCTCATTTAGTGTACGTATATATTTAATGCAATGGCGCATTTGTATTATATTGGCTCAGTTCTTGAAAACATCATCGGCTGTCCAGTATTGTCGAATTTTAAACTCAGCCGCTTACGAGTATCCGGCATTACGTAACATACCAACTCACAGTACGATATAAATATTTCACATTCTGTACGCTTCAAAATGAAGTGTTTGATATACAGAGTGATTCGAAGCTCTCTATACAAACTTTATTGGGAAATAGGGAACACTCAAACAAAAAAATTTTTATGAATATATGTCCACAAACAGGTGTTAAAGGACGCTGTTGAGACATAAATGAATGGCATAAAGTGTGAACAACGTTTTTATTTACAGCAGTTTAAAGCCGTATCTTGCATGTTTACATGTATGTTCCAGTTTCACACAATTATCGCCAGTGCAAACGCGCAAATGTTAGGTTAGGAACCGTTTACGGTACAATTTTAAGGCAGCCATTTCCATTTGCAGTATCATAAGCTAGATGCATGTCAGCCATCTCAGAATTCATGAAATGCTTCGTGTTACACGTACGGAGTCAGCGTTATGAATGACGACGGCGAAAAATAGCGTCCTCTGGTAACAAAGGGTGACGTCTGAGGACATATATTCACTGATGAAATAGATTTGTTTTAGTGTTCCCTATCGCCCATCAAACTGTGTACAGAGAATTTAGAATCACACTGTATATATTTAAAAAATACCACAACTTATGCGGGACACTTAGGGCCATCGCGCAATGGGTGACCAGGTCGCGTGACCAGTTGTTGTGAACTTCTAGACACCGGCGACTTGCTCCGCGACCAAGGAAGCGGCCAACCATTTAATTTATCATTTATAATTGATTTGTCCAGTTAGACAACTATACAAATTCATCAGAAGGCCACAGCGGCTGGTCGCGCAGTGCGTGGTGGCCCTTAAAGGCAATGAAATGTGATATTTTGTGCTAGTATTATATATATATATATATATATATATATATATATATATATATATATATATATATATATATATGCCTTGGTCCGTAGTAGCTTCAAAGAATACGACAGGTATTTAGAAACTATAGTAAATACTACTTAATTAAATATGAAACACACACGACATCACGACAAATACATACATGTATGTTTGCACATGCTAAACGCCGATTAAATTGGTTCGTTAGTTAACTAATTCCCTCATCAAACGCATCGCCTTAATTAATGGATGATTGCCCTATTGAATCGCAACTAAACACAAACCTTACCGCGCTCGTTATACACCTCGACCATTAATTTTAATAAATCTCACCAAAGTCATTAGAAAAATAAATGTGTATATGTTAACACTCAGTCGGACTAATCAGTTTCGCACTGAATTAGGATGGTAGAATTTATATGACATGTATTTGGGTTGAGGGAGAACGGGAAACCGATTATTAAAAAGCGCTCTCAGTGCACCCAACCAGGATTCACACCCCAATGTCCTGGATCTTCCACAAACCATTGCTATAAAAAAGTGTGTTTACATTATTTTCTAATATGTTCAAGATTAACTAAAAACAAAAGGAAATATATATATATAAATGCTTTGTTTTAAACCAATCTAATATATTATGTGATTACAATATTTCTTTATTTAAATAATATATTTAACATTAAGGTCCCACACCTTAGCTCTGTCAGTAGCGTGTCTGTATACTGAGCTAAGGGTCTTGGGTTAGATTTCTGGAATGGTTGAAAAAACTAGCATTGGTGAATTGTGAGTTTCCCCTTTCACAGTGATGAATTAACGGCCGGAGGACTGGATGTTGTGTCTGTTCTAGATTTAAGTTAATTTATAAGTCGCAGTGCTGATATAGTCAGTCAATTAACGAGCCCCATGGTGTAGTGGTCAGTTCACCTAGCTACGATCCAAGGGATCCTGGGTTAGATTCCCAGCTTGTACCCTTGGTATTTTTTTCCCTTAAGGAAATGATCCTAACGATCACCAGGGTTTGGTTAGTTAGGTTCAAGTTGGGTTAGGATTTCAACCCGCTCCAAAACCTCATGATGACTATCATCAGATCATCTCATTGCGGGTACCACGTGTAGACAACCTCCGTAGCTGTGACCTGGGCAACGTTCTGTGCCACAGGAGCGCCTAATAGTCTACACATAAGGCGAACGCACTTCAATGGCATGTTTCTCCCGAACATATATGCCATTCTGTAAAAAAACAAAACAAAAAACAGTCGATTCAGAAAGGAGTCTACGTTAAATACCTCAAAAAAATGCAAGTGAAAAAATTTAGCATTGAGCTTTTTAACAATTAATATTGTAAAGAAAAATGATAGTATCTAAACGATGAAAAGAAAAACTTTTTTGATAATGGGGCCTCCAATTTTTTACGCTCCGGGTCCTCCACAGTTCTAAATCTGGTTCTGGTAATGGGCTAAGGATGAATAAGGTGTAATTTAGATTAAATGTGCCAGAATTTGTGTTAAGGAAGAGTGAAAAATCATTTTGTACACCCGGCCGGACTTACGAAGGCACGATCACCGTCAATGGCAAATAATATTAGACTTTTTTTTCTGCTTTAGTCCACGTGCCCCCCGATGAGGGTGTGTCCTAATTAAATTTAGAACTAATTGACAAATTAGATCAATTTTGAACTTATTCACAAATTACATCAAACTTTGTACATACACACGCGTTATATAAGCCAAGGTTTATAATTGTAACTTCCTCCGAGCCAATAATCTCTAGATGTCAAAGGGGGAACCTCAATTTCACAAAAATTCAATTTATTTCGGCAAAAATTATTCGAGCTCTACCGAACCTATTTTAATTTGTTTGTTTTTTAATAAAGAACTGGCTCTGAGGATTATCATATCAAAGCTTAAACTTTTTTCGCGAAACTACAATCTATATATAATTTATGTTATTAGGTAAAGGTAAGGATTCCATTATGACAGGGTTGCCGCTGTCATAAAAACTATTTAATGTATCTTAAAAAAGTATCGAATTGTGTATTTGCACAAAAATGACAAAAGGTCTGAACTGTTAGTACTTGGCTTCACTACAATCTCTGTGACTCGGACAAACGATAAAGTACAGCTCGTAAAATGATATATGTTTAAATATGACACCTGGACATGAGGAACATATCGGCCTATTAATACTTTTATCACTGAGCTACTCAAGCTTTTATTATGTCCAGTTAACTATTAACTAACTAGCATCAACTCATTAACGACCCTGGGTAAGATAAATTCCTGAACATCTCAATGGTAGGAATATCGGCGTACTACGTCAAATGTCCCGAGCTCGACCACCGTTTACAAGTGTAATTTGTTTAAACTTTTTTTTTTCGTTAATTTAAACACACAAATTACGAATCATTGTAACTACGGTAATATCCGTACAGATATGACCACGGTTAAATTAATTTAAATTAATTGAAATATGACACGTGGACGCGGGAGTCTAACCGGGGACCTTTGCCTTAGAGCGCCAATAGTCTACTGCTAAGCTATCCATGATTCGTTCCGAGCTCAAGGTCATTCTTCACTCATCGTTAAAGCGATCGTTGAGTTTGTGATTGACGTGCAACCTGTGTGGATATGCATTGAATATTTAGCACCGCGTCTTACTACCCGTTCGGGTTATACGCCTAAGTACTAATTACACTAATGAATTAGGAATTGGGAGGGTTGAATTTAGAGGAAGTGAACCCGCATTTGCGTGGAGGGAGAGTGGAAAACCATTTATGAAAAACCACCCCCAGTTCACCCGACCGAGATTCGAACCTCGATCTCCCCGTCCTCGGCGGTCGAGCTCAACACGACTAGCGCGTTAGCCAACTACGCCACCGAGGCGGGTAATATATATTCATTGAAATTTCGCTTTAACTAACATCTTGTATTGTATACTTGACATCATAGCACCCATCCAGAGTTTCAGAGGGTTGTGGTGTCTGATAGCTCGTGATACTATTGGTCGCTCATATTTAGCTGACGATTCTACACGTCCATCACAGACTAAGCCTTAAGTTATAGGTAAAGAATGACCTTGATCACGGAACTAATCTTGGATAACTCAGTGGTAGAGCCTTGGTTTGCTTAGCCAAAGGTTCCGTATTCGATTCCCATGTCCAAGTGTCATTTTTCACTAATTTAAATATTTTTGTTACTGTGTTTACGTATTAGTACTTTTAATACATGAGTTGATTTACGGGGAAGAGGTGTTGAATGTAGATCAAAGAAAGTGCGCACTCATTGGCGTTTAGAGAGGATTGTGATTACAGATTTAAAACTCGCATGTGGATCATATTTGCAGGATTACGAACAATTTAACGTTCACGCAAAGTAAAGAAACATTGTGTGGGATCAGGATTCATGCAACGTAAAGAAATATAGAGTGTGATCAGGATTCACGTGACGTAAAGAAACATAGAGTGTGATCAGGATTCACGTGACGTAAAGAAACATAGTGTTTGATCAGGATTCACTCAACGTAAAGAAATATAGAGTGTGATCAGGATTCACGCGACGTAACGTAACAACTCGAACAAAACACAGCCAATGAATTTGAACTGCTTGAAAACAAATTGATCAATAAAATGTAACTCCAAACAGTTAAGGTTGATTAGGCTTCAAGTACTTGCAATAAAAGCTTACTGGAGCTACAAAATAAAATGTAAGTTTTGGTGTTCGCGAGACGTAGACTAACAAACTGTACCGAAGAATGCGTCTGCACATCATAAACACACAAATAAATTACTAAATAGCCGTGATGACTTGTTTTGAAACATGATTGGTAGACAGGAACATGTGGTACACTTCACTTAACGTAACGTGAAATTTCTCTCCTGAACCCTTAAATTAAGTGTGTGATGGTCTCCATTTGAAAACACAGTGAAAACCGTTACGTTACGTTACGTTACGTGAAAGTTAAGTTAGTCTAATGACCAGATGGTCTCTAAGACATTGCTCTCGTTCTAGACCAGCTCGTTGATGAGATCGGGGCTCGAATCCCAGTCAGGTATACTGAAGGTAGTTTTTCCTAAATGGTTTCCCACTCCTCTTTCATGCAAATGCGGGTATATTACCTCTAAAATGTTTCCTTCCTCAATCCTACCCCATCGGAGTAATTGTAATAAATGCGTATAATCTAAACAGGTTGTTAGACGCAGTGACAGAAAAAATTAAACCTAAGTGTATCGTGATCCCGGCATGAATGTACCCGGTCGGGACACGAACCCCGACTTGTGCAATGTGAATCTTAGTGCACTGCGGATAAGTATTGAAGCACACGGATATTTTTAAATCACTAGACCACAGTGAGAATATGGATCCAATTTATTTTTTTACTACCCGTTCGGGTTATACGCTTAAATACTAATTACGCTAATGGGTTTAGAGAAAGTGAACCCGCATTTGCGTGAAGGGAGAGTGGAAAACCATTTAGGAACCACCCTCATCCCCCCACCCGCTAGTACACTCGAGCTAGATTCGAACCTTAATCTCCCCGTCCTCGGCAGTCTAGCTCAACACGAAACTAGCGCGTTAGCTAAATACGCCACCGAGGCGGGTATGGATCAAATTGTAGTTGTTTTTTTAGGACGGCAAAGTTATCTTTCAGCTTGAGCGGGAAAAGACCCAGTGAAATAACATGGATGTTAAATGAGTATTGTTACAGTTAGTGTTCTATCGTGTTTATGTGTTGGCTTGAATGGATTCCTTGTAAACCATGCACAAATTCTCTAGCATTAATACGGGGCTTATTGTTGGTCGGGCTTAAAACTGGTGGCGGGCACTATACACCAGGCGACACAAGTTTTGATACAAGCAGCATCTGGCTAGTTTTAAATACGACCGCGATGTCGAATTTTAGTTTCCGTACGAGTTTTTATTTTAACTGGATTTATTTTTGCTTCTGTACGGTACAATATAAAATCAATTAAATTGTTTTTGTTATTATTCCCGACAACTTTGCCCAGTTGGTAGCACTTCTGCCTACTATGCTAAGAGTGCCTGATTTGATTGTTGGCGAAGCCGTAAAATGTGTCGTTGGTGAGATTGGGACTTCCATTTCCACGGGCATTGGTTTAAATGCAGAGGTATAGTGGGAATTGTTATAAGGTTTAGTTTGTAAGTTGAGTGAGGTAAATTGGTAGAGGAAGTTTTCTTTAAATATCTTGAATACAATCCAAATTATTACTATTATAGGGGAAATTAGCCTAATATCGCACCCATTTTAAAAAGCTTAATTTATGAATCCATTAATCTCTATAAATAAACAATAACCATTGTTTTGGTTTTATTTGTTAGTGCCCTAGCATATTGCAGGGTTGAATTTTGGTTTTATATGTATATAAAAAATTTAAAAATTAAATACAAAAAATATCATTTTCTGGTCTAAGAAAAATAGTGTTCCTAATTTCGCACACTATTCTCTCAATTATGTTACCTTTCAAATTATGTTAGGCATGGTAAATAAAAGTCAAGCAAGCATTTAGTTCTAATAAACTGTTTTATTATGAGGCCATTGTGTTTAAGAAAATGTTGTATTACAAAATTCTATAAAAATATATTAAAATTAATAGTCCTCAAAGCTAAGAAACATTATAGAAATTGTCACATGAAAAACTCATTTCAATTACTTACCCTCATCTTTGAACATCTAAGCTTCCAAACAAAAGTCACAGATAAATGATTTATAATCGTCTGTCCCAGAACATTGCTCATGGATCAGAAGTATCGTCAACAGCAGCAAACTCATGCGGTTGAAAAATGTCACGGTTGAGGGGAAACAAGCCAGTTTTCCTGAAGCCACGTTCTGCTGTCGCAACTGTAGCTGATTTTCTGTAAGCTTGACCCATTAACCTTGCTATTTGATAGTGAGTTACAACTCTACCTATGTTTTGTTTGAGCCAAGATTCTATTGCTTGCGCGTAGTAAGACTTAAATGGTGCCATGAAAGCTCTGTCAAGCGGCTGCATTTTGTGTGAGCAGTGGGGTGGCAAACTTACAATATGCACCCCCATTATCTCGGGAAAGGTCTAATAATGGCAGGTTTCTGGTATGTGAGTAATGGCCATCCAAGACCAAAACCACAGGATCGTCTTTGGTGGGCTTCACATTGGCCAAGAACTGCTCCTGAAACCATTTCAGAAAACTTTCCATTTCTATCCATACAGATTTATGGCACGCTGCAGTACTTCCGTTTGGGGCACCATCAAGGAGCTCTGGTTTCATATTTTTTCTAGGAAACACCAGGAGTGGTGGAATAAAGTGGCCCGTTGCACTCATGCATGTAACCACGGTCACTAAGGAGCCCCTCTCTGCCGAAGTAACTGCCCCAATTTGACGTTTCCCCTTTAAAGATATCACTTTACTTAATTTGTGCTGTACAATTGTCAGACCTGTTTCGTCGCAATTGTACAATCTGTTTGGAGAATGTTTAATTAATTTGAGCAGAGGCTCGTAGAGGTCAAAAAATATGTTAACGTTTTTCTCGAGTGAAGCCTTTGACTCTTTTCATTGAGGTCGCTTGTGGTTTCCTTAGGCTAAGTTGTGGATGCCTTCTCAAAAATGAGCGCAGCCACTTCCATCCAGCTGCTTCATCTTTCTTGCCAAATGGATGCAGCAGGCCATTTTTTCAGCTAACTGGAATGCCATTCTTTTAATATCTTTGGCTGTAAGCCCATAAAAGCGAGACTCCATTTCCAAGCAGTATTTCACTAATGCCTCCTCTAATTCACTACCAAGTGCTGGTTTACTACCAAGTTTTGTAGTCACTAATTTATTTATATCTCTTTCATTACAGTTTACTTTGTCTTTTAATGTAGATTTGGGGACACCAAAGTGCTTGGATGCACGTAATAAACCCATTTCTTTCGCTCTGACAGCTAATATTGCCTTTGTCATGTTTTCTGTGGACCATTGTTTCCGTTTTTTTGACGGCATCTGAAACAAAAAGTTAATTCATGCTGCGAGCTAAATAATATTTTTACTGTGCATAATATCGCACAGTACGATATTATGGCAACACGAAGGGGGCGATATTAGGCACACTGAGAAAATTAAATATGGTGGACGTTGAAGTTAGAACAATGGGCTTAGTTAATGTTACAGTTGTGACTAACAAAACTACGTTATACAGAGATATTATTTGTGCAGTTACGTTTAAAATATCACGTACCTTCATTGATAAAACTTGCTGTTGAAGTAACCTCTTGAAAATATTCGCAATGGAGTAAAATCTTTAAAAAAATCACTGAACACACAGATCGCTCTAACCACTCTCAATTCTTCCACTAGACTGGCATCTGGCCCAGAGCACAGGGTTGAGCCTGCCACCACTATGTTGCAGCACCTACTGGCGAAGATATCATGGTGTGCGATATTAGGAAGGTGTGCGATAATACGCACATCTCCCTTATTATATAAAGAAGGCATAAAGTGAGTGATAAATTAACAGCTGAGGACTAGATGTTGTGCCAGCCCTAATCATAAGAGAGATTATAGGGCATCTGAAGCTACGACAAGCCTAGCCAACCGGTAGTGGAAACAGTAGTAATTGTAAGGGCATAAAGTGATACATCGTAGCATGGATACAAGATTATTATTAGCACCACGTCTTACTACCCGTTCGGTATTGTACGCACTTACGCTAATGTGTAATGGTAGGGTAATTGTGAGATGAAATGGAGGACCTATAGTTTAACGTGGAATCCGAACCACGGTGGAGGCCTGGTATTCCTCACATTCACAAGTTGTGATTAATACACGTCTTGTCAGAGGTGAAGGAAGGGTTTGGCAATCAGATAAATCTGTGCTGGGACCGAGAATTGAACCCCGGACCCCCAGCACAGAAGTCTTGACACCTTACCCCTAGACCGCCAGGTCACTCAATGGATACAATACGCACAACTAACAAACACTTATGAAAGTATAGCATGTTAACTGGGAAAATATCTTGCGGAAGTGCTAATAAATTGGTGGTAAAAATATTTTAAGAAAAATATAATATATTCAGTTTATGTGGCGAATGCTAAGTAGGCCTATTTGAGACAGTTGGGATTCGAATCGAAGTTCCCTTAGTGGTGTTTGAATGTCATCCAAGGGACAAAGTATTAACGCTCCTGCCCACGGTCAAAATGAGTAAGCCTATGTTTTGTAACGTAAGTTACAAATTACCAAGTTAGTGCTGTGTTTTAATACCCGTCCGGGGCAGCAACATGATTAGGTCTATACTAATGGGGTATGGATGAGGAACGCTAAATGTAGAGAAAATGTAACAGCATTTGCGTGGGGAGAAAGTGAATAAATATTAATTTTTAGGTAGGAGTGGGGAGCTCAGAATATCAGGCCGGTAATCGAACACATACCTCCCCATAATAGGCAAATCAAACAAGAGGAGACTGATGTCTTTGTCTGCGTGTCCACCGGTGCAGGTTGTTGTTATTATTAAGTGAATCATCTCCCATTTTACCAAATTATTTCTTGGAATTTCCTAGCTTTCCTTTTTACATTGGCAAAAATCAGTCCCCTCTTCTTTAAATACTAAGAGGGTCAAAGGAAGACTTTCATAAACATAAATATTAACATCTCGATGTGGTTCCACGAAGGTTATTCTCCATGGCACAGCTCTCTTTGATGTTGTAATGTTTAGTAAATTTGTTTATCTTATCCCAAAGTAATCATAAAACGATTTCATGAGAAGTTTGCAGAAATATAGGATAAATAAATTAAGATAGCAGTATATTATAATGTTGTTTATTAATTTAAATGCTGGCGTATTTTAATTTGTTTATTTATTTAAGAGAAAACTTGTTTCTTTTTATCAAATTCATTACTAAGTTTTAAATATAGTGAATACATTCTTAAACCAGCATTACTAGGTTAAGTAGAACCAGACAGTTTATCAGTATTATTTGCCGGTGGCGGGGTGGTTGGGGCTCATAAACTGACCAAGTGTACTCACATGTGCTTTTTTCCTAAATGGGTTTTCCCCCTCAGCCTTCCTCTCTCCCCTTCATCATAACACATTTTTGTGGATAGGGATGTGAAAAAAGTATCGATACTTTACTAATATCGATATTTTCCCTTTCGATACTAGTATTTTTCCACTCGATACTTTTACTTATATTAGTACTCACACTCCGGTATCAGATCGGTATCGAAAGAAACAACTTTTTTGTTAATTTCACTCGTGCTGGGATTAAATGTTTACCAGGGTGGACTGTGGAGGAAAAGGAAGATCAAATGACACTGCGATTGGCAACCAGTCTTACTACCCCCTCCTTTATCAATGAGCACGGTCATAAAAATCGATAAACAAAATGTTTTGTAGCGCTCAATGAACTGAGTCACCTCAAGGGTGTCCCAAGCTGACGAAGAATAAAAGGGCGTCCATTATTCTATTGTTTGTCAATAGTTAATAATCTATCTTGATAGAGTCTATAAACGAAGAGTCTACTTAATAAATGGCACCCCCTAGAAGTGAATTATGAAGGGTTTTATTCAAGAAGTTGGATAGCGAAAAAGCATCTTGTAAAATTTGTTTTAAAGTATTAAAAACCGTTATAATTCTCAGTGTTTAGCTAAATATGAAAATACAACTATGTTGTAAAAGTTGAAGTTATAATTACTAGATAAAAAACACCTTTTATTCAGATCAAAATTTCGATACCGATACTTACTGCTATCGATACTTTTCTTTCGATACTTGTACGGTATCGATATTTTTCTTCCGGTACTTTTAATGAGTACAGTATCGATACCTTTCTTTCGATACCACATCCCTAGCTATGGAACGTCACCAGCCGGAAAATGATGCGTCCTGAGAAAAACCTGAGAAAAGCCGGCGCTACACGCGCGGTACTCGCCGAATGGCAAATGTTCGCCTCTTCACAAACTACTTGCCAAACAGTTCATCGAACTGTCACAAGCACACCTCTACACACACGCGGCTATTTTCCGAATCTCGATGTCACTGTAGATAAATAAGTTGCGGTCGGGAACGGCGAACATTCGTGTAAAACATGGAGGATGAGATGAATAATAAATATAGTTGCGACCCACAAATTGCTGCAACGGCATTTAAAAACTTCCCCATCTTCTCGAATGCAAACCAGTTTGGCTTGTAAACATCATCTGCACCCAAGCCATTTATTCTGTTTTATTTAACTTTAATAAAACATGTTCTGAACGTTGCTATTAAATAATATTTTTTCTTCTTAAGGTCTTTAATAGAACAATCTACGCTAAATTGTTATTGAATACTCTTCCAACAATCAGAAATCTGATTCCTATTTTTATGTAAATCATGGACTGTATTCCATATAGTAGGTACTTTTTTTATAGAGGTCCAAAAATTGCAGGACCAAGTCGTTGGACCACAGTAAACACAAGAAACTACTGACAAAACTAGACACGGATGTGTGAAGGGGGTAGTATAGTAGTTCGAGATAAGGCAAATAGTTCGTGCCCTTTTATGTGGAATAGATTACCGACAACTGACGGGAAATGTATGGGGTTTGGCGAGTGATGACAAATGATCGTAGAATACCAAACAGTCGTCATAACTCACTCATCCACAATACGAGGTATTTGCCGAATGGAAAACATGCGTTGCTCGGGATTCGCCGAATGTCGCGTGTGTAGCACTGGTTTAATGTTTCCATAGCATAACACGGCTCGTCATGGCATGGAAACACAGCGCCGGCATCAGTTCCCGGTTTGGTGACGTTCAATGGCCTCTGCGGTCACCGGATTTAGCAGCCCTCAAGTTATTCTTTAAAGAGAAGTTGTTTTCTCTTCGACTCCACTATATTCAAGATTTAAAGGCCAGAATTCACCAAGAGGCTGAGGCCATTTTACCAAAACTACTTCGCTAGATCATATATACCCTGATTTTTGTTGGAAGAACAGTTTAGAAAATCCAAACATATTACTTTGCGGTTAACATTGATAACATTTTACAATATTGTTAGTGTTATTTTATAGGTATTGATAATACCTATCAAAAGTTACCGCTGAAGATAATACGAATTGATGTATGCATATATTATATAATATGTATGAATATATTATATAATATATTATTTTAATAACTTTAGTAGCTACCAGTACCACATACTGTTAGTCTATACATCTTTCGCCATTGATTGCAATAGTGCACCGCAAGTAACAAACACATTTGGGGTGTCATTATTTTTAAACAGCTATAATTGATCATTTTTGTTTCCTAAGGTCTTAAGAAATCGGTGAACTGTTTCAATTAAGATTGTGTCCATTCTATGGTTTCCTATTTAATTTTGAAAATGGTTCGCTTTAATTGGGCCAGCCTGTACATGACGTCTTGTATGTGATCAGAAAGCTAACGGTGAATGTATAGTACCTATAATTAACACGAAAGTCCTCTAGTACCAACCAGTTATGTATTCAAAGAATTTTGTTTTGTCTTAGGGCATAAATTTTGTATATTGTTCGCGGAAACACCTACATTTTGTGAATAAAAAAACATGTTCTCGTAAAATAGCAATTTTAATTCATCCTCCTCTATAAACATATGGTTATTTGAAATAATTTCTTTGAAAAAACAATTCGCTCTTACCGCTTATA
The DNA here is from genome assembly GCA_033556935.1 of Timema podura. Classification (NCBI taxonomy): domain Eukaryota; kingdom Metazoa; phylum Arthropoda; class Insecta; order Phasmatodea; family Timematidae; genus Timema; species Timema podura. The sequence goes on along the minus strand of JAVRXN010000009.1, from coordinate 122,322,689 downwards.
ATAACTAGCAAAAAATCTCGGAATGCCACGAGCTAAATACATTTTTATTTCCTTTACCACACCCTAAAACTCTCAAGATAGTGTTTATATATTATGTCTAAACCTCCCTCATACCAAAAATCAACATATTTCTTATAATAACGACCAAAAACTAATTATCAATAAAGGAGACTATTAAAATATTAATTTTATAGCTAGCAATACAAATAGAAGAATAATTTGCCTCCATTTTTATACACAGTAGTAGAATTTTGGTAGGAGGAAACTTTTGGAAAATATAAACTTTTCTTTTACTTTATAGATGTATATCATTTTACTATATAATTGGTGTTATTTTATATATATTGACACTATCTATCAAATGTGACAACCACAAATCACATGGCTTGTCGTATGAATAGGCGACAGTAAATCTAGTAGCATTCCTATTAGTCAGAAAAAGTTATTCCTATGAAAATTGTAGTGTACATACACTGGAGGTTCTTTTATACATCTATGCCTGCGAACAGCCCTTTATCGTGGAAAACACCGTGAAATTCCGGCATAGTATACCGCCTCTTGAGGGACGATGCATCGCATTATATTCCAAGTAGAATACGAGTGTATTATTCAAAGCGACGGTGTGTGGGTGTCTCTTGGGAATCCCTTGCAAAACGTGTATTTGTGACACTGAATATTGGTGTTCCGGGGAGCTTGCAGAAATAACGGGAACCAAGCCAAGCAGGCCTGACCTCAAAAACTCTTTAGTGAAACATTTTCGAGCTAAAACTTTCGGAGGAGCGCTTTTTATTTGAATGAGCTTTAAAACCAAACCAGAGAGTACTAGGTTTGAGTAGAGATATTAAGTGATGAGCTAACTTCATGTTGTGAAGCTGTGTTCACAAAAAAATATTTGTTTGACTCGATTCTATCACTAATTTTGATTAAGTATAAAACTAATATTTTAACAAGACTCTCTCATGAATAATAGAACTTAATACTTATCAATCTTGTTAAACAAATACTCGTTATTTTTGCGTTATAAAGTGAACTTCAACGAGAGCATTTTTTAAACGTTTGTTCTTAAATAAATTATTTACGCGTTGAAAATATTGTCATTTAAAAATTATCCCCATTGTATGATTTCCAAACCTACTGAAACTATTTTAAAGTAAATAATGTAGGTCTACGACCCTTCAGTTTTATTTTTGTAAATTAAAACAAAATACACTCTATTACTATATAGGCCCTATTAAACTGTAATTTACAAACATTTACAATAAAAACAGTGTGGTATGTATGATATTGTCATATTTTTGTAAAGTTATTTGATAGAAGATAAAAGATTTAACTCCGATGATCCATCAAATATAATTTATAAAAACAATACAAATAACAATATTTTTTTATTAAATATTTACATAATAGATCATGTTCTGGGGTTTTTATTAAATAAACTGGCGAAATAAGCTACATACTTCATCTCCGAAGATACCTATGTAGTTAGTAATAAGTTATCAACTCTGCACTAACATATTGCTATATCCACAGAGTCCCGATCCGTAAGTCCTTAGTCCTTAGTCCTTTGTAGAAGTTTGATAAACTTTAAGTTTATTAAGAACTGTCGTAACGGATGGTTACGGATAGTCAATCAGAGGTAGACAAACAAATGATCATCCATTTGCTTATAGAATTGAAACTATCACTATTTTCTAAACGTATTTAATATTATCATTTATGTACTTTTGATATCAATTCATAGAAGAAAATGTTAACATGACACGGATATTGTTATTTTAACTGACAACATTACATATAGAATAAAATTAGAGAAATATTAACTATATTTATAAAATTTTCTGGAATTGTTTTATTTCGACGAATTTGATTGGACAAACTATTATACTTCCCCATTGGTTAACATGAGTTCGCATGAATAAGAACACGAAGAGAGTGCACAAAATAGGAATGCATACGGACTTTTTAGGATACTGAGCTTACGGAATATGTAGACAAGGCTTAAACATATTGCTTTGTCCACAGAGTCTCGATCCGTAAATCTGTAGCAATCCGTTACAGGTTTTAACTTTACTAAAGACTTACAGACAGCTTGACCGCCTCTGTGGTATAGTGGTTAGAATTTCTGGCTATAAATTCAGAGGTCCTGGGATCAATTCTCAGCGCTTCCAGTTCTTCTGTGAAGCAATAGGTCTGTAACAGCCTCGTTAGCACAAACGAGGAGCTACTTGAATGAAAAAGTAGCGGTTCCAGCCTAGAAAACTGAGATTAACGACCATATATGTCACTATACCGACCACATGACACTCTATCCACAGTAGTTGACACTATCTTCGCCAACAAACAGCTGTCACTTTGTTAGTACGTCTTGATTGCGGGTTGATGCCATGTAGTTACGGACGACAACCAATCACAGGTAGATAAATAAATGAGTTATGTGTGAATCGGAATGAACGCATCAATTATAGTAAGTCGCCATTTTCTAAACGTATCCTGTGTTCATTTATACACCTTTAATATATACATTCATTGAAAATTTGAATAGATTAAGGCTATTGTTACTTTAACTAAAGATATTAAACAAAATGTAAAAATTACGAAAATATTGATAGTGTTTATGGAATTTGTTTTAATGGTTTTATTTCAACGAATTTGATTGGCCAGAGTATTATAAGCAATATCACGTAATCATGGATATGGAATGCGTGTATAAAATTAAAAATCTTAAGGACAAAAGTGCTATAAGGACAGGTAAATTACTTTGTATGCAGACGAGGTCTGGATATTTGAAGCAGTTAAAAATTGAGTTGTGCAGTTTGATTCAAGTATTTTATTATATGGCACTAACTCCTCACTTGGTAACTCAAATCAAAGGCGGTGTCAACTCTATTATCATATACTTTTAAATAAATATTTCTCATATCTAAAATAGATGTGACACTAGCTGTATCCGTATTCTATACCTATGCGCTGTCGCCTTGACATTATGTACCCTTGCCAGTTGTATCGGTAATCCCGTGACCAAGTAAAGACCCGTCCGAATTGTCAACAAGGATACTGTTGCACCCTTCACACGCCCTTAAGAACGGAGCAATACGTCTTTGACACCTTCTTGGTGCGGTTTTTGACTGGCAACTGTTTAGTTAGTCTCTTTTCGTCTGCTAGAGCTCAGAACTTTATGGTTACCGCCATTTTAAATATTACTGGTTGCTAAAAGGTGTGTTTTCGCGTTTTACCTGGTATCGATGTTTACGACCAGAGCTTTTTTGCGCTCCTGGTATCGCAACTGATCGCGAGTATTTATGATCGAGACGATAATCAAATCGCGGTTTGATAGCGATTACCTTGGCCTGGTACCGACCAATGAGCTGAGAATTGTGTGCCAATTTCAAAACAGTATGACTCCTTATGTTAGATTCAAACAAGTATAATTTCGTAGTCAATGAATGTTAACAGTCAAATGTAAATTAAAATGCACAGCAATTAACTAGCTAGAAATCTATGACAGTAAGTAGGAAACTTTTAGTTATGGATAAAAGAAATATAGACCTATATGATCTAGGCCTATTTACTCTTACAACGTATTTCATGTTTTCTGTAGGTTATTTTTGGGAAGATATGTTAGCTTGATATGTTGTTTAAATATTAGGACTAGTCAAAATAATCACCAATCTAAGAATAAAATTAAATAGCTCATTTTCCGTCGATTTGCAGTACATATAGATTTATATAAATTAACATACCCCCATTTTTAACTACTCTACCCCAACCGCCATTTTTGTTTACGAAAAAAAAATTCAAAGTCGTTTTCCCACTCCACTTTGGTCAGAACCACCTGTTCGATGACAGTCGATACCAAGACGTAGCCCAACCATTCTACCTACGTTTTATTTTAATTCAGTATAGTCACATATAACACAATCCAGAATATTATATATTATGTTAAACATATTTCAAAATTTGTAAATTTTACGTACAGTAATCGTACTGTTTTGAATGTAAGATTTCCATGAGGCCACTGGCTAGGCGTCAGCCATTGCAACTCTCTAAATCAGTGGTTCCCAAACTTTTTAGTCATGTGGACCCTCTAACCCATCATATGAGACAAATTATTTTTTAAATTATAAACATAAATCTATAGTATTTTACAGGAATAAATTAGTCATAATTACAATATAAATGAAAATAAAATTAATGTAGGTATTATATTTGTACATTTATATACCTAATATATTTTTACTTTCTCGCTATCTTACAGGTAGAGAAAGTATTGTGATCGACAAAAAAATCGAACTCAAGATTTTGATGAATCTCGACGTTTCATGACCCCCCGAATCCTAAAAAATTGTTTTTGAATTTCCATCTGTCTGTCTGTACCTCCAACTAGAGCCTAAACTAATTTACCGATCGTGCTAAAACTTGGTATCTAGGGTTTTCATAGGATTGCCTCGAGGTGTTTTTGGAATCGTATATCTAGCCCTAAAATAAAGGGTAGTTTATTGAAGGGCAAAAAGAGAAAAAGTCGATTTTCTCAAAATCGGCTTTAACGATTTTGATTAAATTTCATTTCAAAACATTTATAAATATATATGCGTGAGTTCTATTTTTTTTATATCTCCGAAACTATTTGAGATATGAAATTACTTATCATTACAAATATGTAGATCTATTTATAATATAAATATTTTATTCGAAACATATTTTATAAACAAATAGCTTTCAAGCTATAGCCTACGCAAATATATATGTTTTTTAACTTTTCAAATACTAAAGGTAAAGTATTGCGACCGTAAAAAAAATCTAACATGAAATTTTGATGGATGTCAACGTCTAATGATCCCCCGAACCATAAAAAGTTGTTTTTGCAATGCCGTCTGTCTGTGTGTGTATTTAAACTTAAAATTAAGATTAGTTTAGTAAAGGGCGAAAAAAGAAAAAGAAAAAATCTCAAAATCTGCTATAACGATTTTGATTAAAATTCGTATACAGGCGTTGATTAAGATTATAAACAAATTGGCTATTTTTTTCCCCCGTGAAAATGAATTTCAGGGTACTTTACACAAGCGGAAATTTCCGTATCTCTGCAACTATTAAAGATCTAAATAGCTTATCATTGGAAAATTGTAGTACTATTAAAAATTAAAAACTTTTATATGAAATATATTTTTATAAAACCAACAGTTTCCGAGATATTGGTAAATATATTGATACAACTGTGTGAGCTTTAGTTGTAAAGAGATACTAGGCCTAATTAAGTTTTAACGCAATAATTCTCCAATGCCATAGAGTAATTAAATATAAGTAATTCTCTCAAAACGTTTGTTATTTTTCCTTAAAGCTCTTAGGATAAATGTTTGTACAACAATGATCTATCTCCATTTTAGACTCAATAGTCAATATTTACATTTTTTTGTTGGTCAAAATTTATAAATGAGAAATTTAATATCAATGCGATGACCTGAAGATGTGCAACACCTAATAAAATGTCTTAAGTTTTAACCGGAAGTCGGACCCAGTATTGATCTTTTTTGTTGGTACAAACATACTAATGAGGACATTAATTCTTTAAAAATAAAATTATAAAATTTAAAACCGGGACTCGAAAACTGTTTTACATAAGTATAGTGCAATCTATACTTGGGTTTGCAAGTGTATATTATTTAGTTTCACATATATTAAGAGTTTTGAGTAAATATCTTTATTTTTAAACAATAGAGCGAGAAAGTGCGTGCGAAGTTCCGTACCATTTATTTAAATAAATGTAAAAAAAACTACACTAAACATTAAAATATAAAATGTATTATGTTTGTACATTTTTACCACTGATAATTTTTGTGAGGAATAGAACTGCTTGTGTGTGACTAAAATATCATTTAAATCTGTAGTAATTTTAGTGATCATCTCCTCAAGTCTCATTCCACACTAAGACGATTTCATTTCACATTTTTTCATACCACAAAGAGCAGAAAAACTTGCTCGCACAAATAGACCTAAGTTGTTAGAAAAGGCATCAAATGTTTCAGTGCTTATTTCTGAAAGTTCTTTGTGCTGGCTGACTATAAAACTGATATAAAGGTGAATTTCCAAATGATATGGGAACAAGGGGCGTGGCCAAACCCCCACTTTTTACCCTAACTTTCTCACTGGGCTTTAATATGGGAAGGCATCTTCATTGCGTTTAGTATATACCAGCGATTTACCCTTTTACGTAAATTTTATAAGGTCTAAAAAATGTATAAAGGTATGTCACGGGTTCCCTGAACGACCTCGCAGACGAGCCTCGGGGTCCCCTGGGGATCCGCGGACCCAACTTTGAGAATCTCTGCTCCAAACCCCTTGGCTAGTTGTGAAGTGTAGAAGCAGTGGAGGGGGAGGAGGGGAAATGCCTGAGCGGTGACGTAGGATTGGAGCTGCAAGCGTTGCAGATCCCCTCGACAGATAGTCTTAGCTTGGAACTGATTTGTGTGACTAATATTAATTTTGTTTTAATTCAAGTCTGTATTCTTGCGTGTTTAACTGTTTATCTAATGAGCGCAAAAATCAATACTGAAACTATAATATTGTTAATGTACTAACAATAATTAATATTTCTAGAATAAGTTCCATTGGAGAAATTTATATTAAAAACTACGGGCATATTTTTACTAATAGGCCTACATCTAGGGGAAACTAGTTTTACTTCGATGTTCAAACAATTTTATTCAGACATAAACTCATAAAATTTGCTTCCCATTCAAAAGTAAAATTTCATTTTAAAATATTACGGTACTCTAAATTACAATTAGCATATTCGTATCATTTGCATTTAATTTATAATATATTTTACTTTAAGAAAATAATCACAGACTCTACCATTCTAATTAGTTTAATTCTGTGTTTATTTACTGCATAATTATACGTTTATGATATTTTGATGTTTCTCTTTATTATTTATGTAATTCTATAATTAAAAACAATTTTGTTTGGGTTTTTTTTACAACTAATTAAATTATGTTGTCAGTAATGTATTTCCGTTGCTTATTACAGCCCACAAATACAAAAACAAATCAGTATCATTATAAGTCATATAGAGAATAAACAAAACAAAGGAGATTTTTTTTAACTCTGGCCATGTCACTCGCTTGAAAAGATTAATTTTAATTTTATATTTTGATGAATGATCGTTTTGAACATAAGTTTAAAAATTAATTAGTTTTAGTAAGTGTTTAGTTATGAAATGTTTTACGGAAACATTAATACATATCCATGCAAATGACAGCTCTTGCTTCTCCATAAATCTCCCCCATTTCCCCTCCTTCATCCCGTATCACCCGCGCAGCACCCCCAGTGTTCAAACTCGCGAGCCGCCACTGATCAAGCCTATAACTCAAGGATCCTTGCGAGGATCCTCGAGACTATTCAGATACAATCACTGTAATAATCGGCTTGAAATCATAAATTTACACGAACACTATTGCACTTGGATCATTTCTGATTAAACATAGAGATAAAGAGTTAATAGAATTTCCTAGTACAGAAAATCGGTGAAATATTAAATAATATTTGGATTAAAAAAACCCTGCGCTGAAACGGCCGTTTTTTGACCATTTTAGAATGGCTTCACGACCAAGCATTGTGCACAAATCTTTATTCTGTCTCAATAGGAACACACTGTAGTTCTTAACAAGAAGCTTTGTCGCTTTGACTCCCAAGGCCGTAGCCAGCCAATAATTTCAGGGGGGGTATGGTGGGCAAATTCCCCAATCGCTGGAAGTTAGAAACAAATTCTAAATGATAAACAATTCTAGAAGCTCTCTGAAGTGGTCTTTTTCATGGTAAAATAACTCATTAACTGCCAAAGGCTTCGAAAATTTCTAAATATTAAACACTTTTTGAAGCTCTGTGAAGTTTTTTTATGGTAAAATAACCCCCAAAATGCCGAGGGCTAGGAAAATTTCAAAATATTTAACACCTCTAGAAGCTCTCTGAAGTGCTTTTTATGGTAACACAGCCCCCTAATTTGTATTTGTATCTTAATTTTAATATTGTTTGTTCATAAAATTTCGCGGGGGGTTTGAACCCCCAAAACCCCTCCCTGGCTACGGCCTTGTTGACTCTCATCGTCACCCGGGCAAATTTCGAGTAATCATTCAAATACGAATGCACTGCACACATTTCTGGCTTAGCTAGGTCTTTTCTTTTCCCTTTAACTTCCATATATGGCGCGAGCCGGGAGCTGAGTTGGGGCTGCTAGATGCACGCTCTTAAATATACTTTCCTTCATCAGCCGTACCCCTCCATAATTATTGCGTGGTGAAACATATTTCTAAGCTCACCAATAAATAATACACCATTTGAAAGCAACAAAATTAACATTCCACTCCTGCAATACAAACTACTCCGTACATTCGTACATAAAACAATATGAAAAGAAAACTGTAATTTCTAATTATTAAATAAGAGCAGTGGCGCCTGCAGGGAGGGATCGGGGGGGCAATTCCCCCCGCCCCCTAAGATTCTGAGGTTTTATAAATATTAGAAGTAGGTTAACCCCGCCCAACAGTGTTAACTAGCGCTAAAACTGTACCCCCAGCCAATAAACCGAGAGTTATAGAATATAACTAATAAACTAATTACTAGCGCTCGCCACCTGCTGACTTTAGGGTTGATAGTTTGGCGCATGCGCGAGAAATTCCAACGGCATTCAAGACTCAAGTGTCCACCCACGAATTTGGATAAATTTGAAACATTTTACTTATGTTCTATCTTATTTTCAGGAGACAAGGATTGCCTTAAAAAGTGCCTTTTAAGGCTTCAATTTAATAATTTTTTCGGGGCCCCCACCCCCTCGCCCGCCGAAGAAAAATCCTGCGGGTGCCCTTGAATAAGAGAACCCATTTTTGAAATTTAAATTTAAATAAAAACAAATATTTTAAAGCAATACTAATAAATGGAACATTACTAAATAAAAAGTATGATTACTTAAAGGCAGACATCTTGTACTAACATCGACACCAAACAATGTTGTGAAGTTTACATTTTAGTTCTACTCTCCGTCGAGTTATTTATTTGGGGAAAGCGCCACAAAAATGGATCAATAAGGAAGATTGAAATAAAGCTCAAGTTACACAAAATAAAAATTTATTAAGCCTATGAATAATTCAAAGTTGTGCAATGCATTGTAAAAATAACTTTATAACGTTCCTATTATATATAATATAAAAACGTACGTGTAAAGAACAATAAAAATATATTTTTATATCTAATATAAAAATTAAATTTAAATAATGTATTAACATCTCGTTTACTGTCAAATAATGTAAAACTCTGAATATACTAACAATAATTTGTATTACGGGGACCTAGTGGTCTAGGGGTAAGCTGTCAGACTCCTGTGTTAGGGGTACAGGGTTCAAATCCCGGTCCCGGCACAGAATTATCTGATTACCAAACCCTCCCTTATCAGGTTAATGGTGTCCCTTCCCTAGAAATGAATTCCTCCATACGCCAGGAAAGCAGAGGTAAAATAAGGTCTCATGGCCAGCTCTAGAACATTTGCTCCACCCCCATAGTTTGTATTAAATAAAATAACTAGGTGCTTTCGAAGAACATCATTGTTGTATCTATTGGAAACAAGATAGAAATTTATAAATATGATTCAGTAACCACACCCACAAAAACAACACTTATAAAAAGTTCCTAATTTTAAACACAGGTAAAAAAAAGCAATACACTTAATAAAGTAATAGAAAAGACGGTAAAAATCATACTTCGCGCGCACGATACACAACTATTGCTGTTGTTTACTGGGTGGCGAGGCAGACATTAGCAGCGGCGGCGTGTACTTACTCCAGCTGGCACTACGTATTGGTTGAAAACGTATTATTTTAAATAAAAGGAATAGTCATTGACTTGAATAAATAAGTTTAACTAGCCTGAAATAATCAAAGTATCATAATATAATTTATCACGTGATTGATCAAATGATACTCTATTTGGTTGAGTTAATATTGTTTGTTGTAATAATTCTTAGAAAAAAGTCATAACGTGGCTTTGAACTGCTCGATACTTAACATTATAATCAAGGATGGTGTAATGTAATTGATTTGACTCTAAGGAGTATTTGAAAGCATTGACCATATTATCGTTCTAATTATTTATATATTCAAAACATTTTTTTTATCATCCTAATTTTACATATAATTAAACATATTTTACTTTATTTAAATTTCGTAATCTATTACTTGGCGCTTAAATCACGTCTTCCTCTAAATTATTTACTAGTTAGTTCGCGCCCCGAGGTCAGATGGCAGCATCTACTGGAGCCAACCTCACTTAATGCCTTTCGACGTAATCCAACCAAGTTAAGATCTTTTAAAGTAATTTCCTGTTCAAGAAGAATGTTTTACACGCAGTAGGGTTTTTTTTTAGTTTGTAGGTGTGTAATTCACCGTTAGAAAATGTCCCTTCTAGAAGCTTCTATCGAGCTCAGATATATACAGTGATTTTGAAATTTCTCTTTACTGTGAAATCGGTCGTGGTCACAGACAGACGTGTGTTCGGTCTTGAATGGACGTATTTTAAGCGCTCGGTGATAATTAGTTGCTAGGCCCTCGACATGATCGTATTTTGATATAAATATTAATACAAATATGTTTTTCTTTTAATTGAATAAATTGACATAAAACTTTATGTAACGTGTTATCATTTTTAAGTTTAATGATAAGACAAAGGTGGCATTATAAGCAAAGCACACTGTTGCGCAATAGAAATGACGACTTACTGTGGGGCATAATATAATCTATAATAAATGGCTTCCAACTGAGGAGCTCTTAAATGATTATATAACAATTGGTGTTCCAACGTGGTGCATTTATCTTGGACGAAAGTTATGTAATAAAACAAATGGCGACACAACGTGGGGCTTGATACGTAATCAGCAACACATGCTATAAATGAATAATATAACAATGGCTAGAAAAAACTCATTAAGGTACATTTTTGGAACCAATTTATCAAATTAATTAATTTCAGTTTAACGGTCACATTGAGTTTCGCAGCTAATGAAGTAAATAAAGAGAAATACTGTCACTAACAACACTTTTAACTAACGCTAGACAGATATAAATTATTGGCTATTCTATCTTTATTTTTTTATATTATCCAAAAAAAGTCTTCCAATGGTGTCCTTACTATACAATCCATATGGAAAGACTCCAAATATTTCGTGTCTATAAAGTATTTCATTCCTCTTTCATATAACACCCTCCTCCCTCATCCTCTATGGTAATCGAAGCCATGACCAATACATCTCGCATCCACAGTGGCGTGATTGAGGAGCTAACCCAAACTGCGGGACGGAATGGAAAGTATACGAGTTTTCAAGGGGAAGGGGAAGGGGAATGGGGGTTGAAAATGGCCAGCTCGCGGTCATGATTTATGGATACCGCGGTGATTAAAACGGGTGGAGGGAATGTAATTAATTATTACGATACGAGCTGGGCGGGCATTATCGCACTATTCTATTGCCATTTTTCCCATATCTTCGCCAATACATGGCGATCACAGGCAATGCCACGAGAGCTTTAGAACAACAATGGGCTATGTCTCATACATTCGTCAATATTATTAGGTTTTTAGACTTTTACTATTACTATTGTATAAAATAAAGTTCTTGACCTAAGCAAACGTTACAACTTAAGATTAACTATCTATAATGAACTATAATATCTGTAGTGTAATTTACAATGAATGAAAACGAAAGAAGCCTCTGGAGGAACAGTTTTACGAACACGGACAAATGGACTGTATGGTGGAAATGGAAATGGATAGAGGCAACTCACCTTCACTTTATGTGGTCTGACTGGTAGTGTCTTGGACTGTATGGTGGAAAGGAAATGGATAGAGGCAACTCACCTTCACTTTATGTGGTCTGACTGGTAGTGTCTTGGACTGTATGGTGGAATGGAAATGGATAGAGGCAACTCACCTTCACTTTATGTGGTCTGGACTGGTAGTTGTCTTGGGACTGTATGGTGGAATGGAAATGGATAGAGGCAACTCACCTTCACTTTATGTGGTCTGACTGGTAGTGTCTTGGACTGTATGGTGGAAAGGAAATGGATAGAGGCAACTCACCTTCACTTTTATGTGGTTCTGACTGGTAGTGTCTTGGGCTGATGTGTGGGAATGGAAATGGATAGAGGCAACCTCACCTTCATGTATGTGGTCTGACTGGTAGTGTCTTGGCACAGTCCTCTTCAGTAACGCACACGAATAAAAACTAGACCACTTCCGGGTGAAGGTTCACGGAACCTTATACACTTCTGTCTCGATCGAGTCTCCGTGCACGGCACGGCCAGCGACACTTGGCGGGAAAACAAATAGACCTAGAGTGGTCCAGGTATGGTCTTCAATTTCGAGGCATAGAGAACCTAGATAAAAGGAGCACTATCCAAAGATATAACATAGAGGACTGAAACATGAGTATAGAATTAATAATACTAGTCAAACAATAGAAAAATATACAAACAATATCCATGATTGATGATTCAATCAGCACTTTGTCATAATGGGATAGTATTGGTAAGTTAAGTTAAATTATTCGTGCCAAGTTTATCTTGCTCCTTAAAAAAATACTTTATAGTGTCAGCTCCTTGTGGAAAAATTGAAAACTTGACTATATTTTTTCTCTCTGTCCAGACCAAGTGCTCTATTTATTAGTATACAATAGTATGGCCATAGTAACATCATTTGACAGAATTAATGAATTTTAAATATTTAGGAACAATTTTAACTAGCAATAATGATATTAGTGTAAATTAGGAAATGAATCAGTCAGTAAGTTGTTAACATCTCGCCTGCTTCCAAAGAATGTGAAGTTCGTTTTATACAAAACAATAATTTTACCAGTTGTTCTTTATGGGTGTGAAACATGGTCTCTTACCTTACACGACCAAAAACAAATTTAGAGTCCTCGAAAACAAGGTGGTTAGGAAGATATTTGGCTCAAATAGGTTTGAGGCTACTGGGTAACGGAGATTACATAATGATGAGTTACATACCCTGTACTTATCACAAGACATTGTTAGGATAATCAAGTCTCATAGATTACAGTAGGCAGGACATGCAGTGCTAATGGTAGACTCTAGAACCTTGTTCAGGGTACTGACTGACGAACCCAAAGGGAAGAGACTATTGGGAAGACCTAAACACAGATGTAAGGATATATTAGATTGGACCTGAGGGAAATGGGGTGTAATGAGTTGGAATGGATATAACTAGCTCAAGATAGGGATAGGTGGCGTACTTTTTTAAATGTGGCGATGAACTTTCAAGCCTCTAATGCCATAAAGTAAGTGTAGTAACATTACCCATATGTGTGGGCAAGCAGAATAAAACTTGGATTTCAACCGCGAGTTTTTTTCCTAAATGGTTTCCCACTCCACCCACATACAAATTCGGTACATTTTCTCAAAATTACATATTTGTCTCTACCCCATTCCTGTAAATATGCAGTTAGTTTGTACATTTTTTACAATTAGAAATTCAAATATTCCACGGCTAGCACAGATATATACTGGGAAGATTTATATAACATAAATATAATAAGTAGCTTAACAAGTTAGTTTTTCCCAAATAATTAAATATATATTGTAGATTTATATTAGTGGTTTTAATAATATTGTGGCACGCCTACCCCCGGGCCAGCATACCTGGGTCCATGAAAATTTAGTAATGGCAGCCTTTTGTATTTTGCTTCCAGTTAACAATAAAATGACCGGTGAGCCTCCTTTAAACTACCGCGGGTCATAAATATTTTTTCTCAGGGCGCCTACACTTTTCGACATTTAATCAAATTAGACATAGATTGTCGGACGCTCTTGTGTGCCTACATTGTATCATCATGGTAAGTCGTGTTTTGTCAGATGGGTGTATTTTGAATTATTATCAAACTTGTTGAAAGAGGAATCAGAAGTAGATCCCGATGATGTCTGTGAATTACAACAAGGTGCAAAATGTTAACAAAGATAGTGAGACGATGTTCCTAGTCCCACCGTAAACAATTCTTCTGAACCAGAGTTGGATGGTGATGATATGTGGGATACTGAGGCCATCAGACCATTCGGGATGAGCGCTACTGTACATACTTTCTTTCCCTTCCATTATTGCAAAACTATTGTTTTATTTGTCTACTCTCATGTCATCTTTTACGCCTTTTCTAGAGCTAAGTTTTACACGTATGACACATTTTATTTTTATTACATAATTATGAATACCGTTTTTGTTTTAGGTCCTTCAAATCCAGTACACCAACAGTTCCCGACACATAACCTAGATGTGGGGTTAGGGGAGGAAAGAAGCCGCTGTACCCCATATACCTATACCACAATTTCCTGCAGTGAGCCCTTATGAATTATCCACCGACCGAATAATGTGGATGTGTATTGCCCCAGGCAACAAATCAGGGACATGCTACATGAGGTTCTTGGACCAAAACTGTTTTTAAAAGGTTAATCATAAGTAGAAATCCCTCTAGTGCAGAGGTGGCCAAACAGTTGATTGCGATCTACCGTTCTACTGTGGCCGTTAGTTTGGTCAATTCCTGGTCGATTGATTAAACAATATTGAGAGAAAGAAAATGAAAGAGAGGGCTTGCAGATTTTTCTCAAATCAACATTAGAAAGTCTAAATATCGAAGTTGTCTAACTGATGGCCATTTACAATCCTGTTTTTGTTTATGACAGAGTAATTATGAACTCTCACTCAACAAACTATCCTAAGATTATGCATCATCAAGTATCAACTTCAGTCAAGTGTTTAGTGAGAAAATACTTTTTACAGGAAATTATGTATTATGTGGTTTGATGAAAAACTCAGTTTCAGTGTGTGAAGGAACTGTAAGTTATTATATGCAACATAGTCTTACTATTAAAACACAAAATGGGTTATTAATTTTTTACCACTGAAACTGAGAGTAGTCTATAGCCCTATGGTTCCATAGTAGATTGCAAAGGATTTTCCTTCTCTGGAGTAGATCCCTAGATCAAAAAGTATGGTCACTCCTGCTCTAGTGCATGGTGACTATTGATGAATGACACTAATATTGGGAATTTCAAATTGTGCAGAGTCTAGAAGTCGGGAGTATCTCCAGGACAATATTTGGGTTCTTGAACGAGAGGAACTAGAAGCTGCTACAGTTGTTAAGTATGCTCGTGGAGTTTACGGCACAAAGGACTCCCCTTGGAAATCTCTAGGGTCTTCTCTCGAGCTATGGCTAGGGATTGAGTTCTAGATTTTACAGTTTTTGCAATTCGATGACAAGAACACAATCTTTCAGAGATTCGATTTTTGCAGCAGCTTCAGCCCTTTGGAATCTCTTTGTAGAAAACTGTAGTACTGAGCTAAAAACCAGGTGTCAAATTCATTCCACTGTATGGCCTGGTGCCGATTTATTCAGTACACGAGCAACAAGCCTGATAATTTTGGTTTGGAATTCTTGCTAGCTGTGGACTCAAGACAAAATATATATAAATGGGTTTTCCTTACTCGGGTAGGGATGATAAGAGACTGATGAACACCCCTACTAGCTGAACATGTGTCACACATCTACCTTATCTGAAACCTTAAAAGAAAGAAACGTTACATGCGACAATTTCTTCTCCGGAAAGAATCTTGCAGAATTTTTGAAACAAAAGAGTATAACAATGGTGGGCCCCCTCAAGTAAGTATGAAGAGAAGTTCCTCCATCAGCTGAGTCTACTAGTGGAGCTTTGTATAACACAGTACCTACCAATCAGGTGTCACGATCATCACCTCATCTCATGGAAAGCCAAAAAGAATGTCTTACTACTTAGTACAAGGCATCAACATGGAGGGATCGACCTGTAGAGCAGAAAATGATGCAGTAAAATTTTATAACTCAACAAAATGACCCGTTTATATACAGTAAAATATAGATGCTGCAGGTGGTTAATGCGTGTATTCTTCATGTGCTGTAGCTAACAGCCATCAATGCCTGTATCATATTCAAATAGGGTCCCTGAGAAAAATGTATCCAGTATAGAGTAGAGTACCATCTGAACCTAACAGAAGAACTGGCATCAGCGCATGTGGAATCAAGACGAACAATTGGTGTTCCAGTAATGACAACCAACAAAGTAAGACACACAAGACCTGCAAGATTGGGTGCTGTAAAGCTTCTCCTATATTGAAAACCAGTGCGTGCAGTGCAAAGATTGTGTTCGGCCTATGTACAGGAGATCTTCAGTACATTTGCGCTAAATGCTTTGACAGAGATGATGATTTTGAATAAATTCATATCAGTTCATAAAATGATTGGCAAGTTATCATTATGTTGAATGGATTTTTTATTTAAGGTTTTAAAATTCCAAATGGTGGATTATTTCATTTTTGATCCAGGAAAACTTTTTATTTAATAAATGTAAATCTAAAAACATATACCTTTCAGTAAATATAGTTTAGTTTAAAAAATAGGATCTATAAGAAAGAAAAATGCCACCGGTCAAAAAGACACTGGTGACAGTCCCCCTGGGTAAGCAGTAGCCCCTGTCCTAGTGTTAATCTAATTTGAACATGATATAAAAAAACTTGTGCTTTTATTAACCAAGCCTATGGTTCTTAATAGCTATGAATTATATAATTATATATTGAATTTAAATAGAGTAATCCATATGTTGTGTTATTTGTACTCTCTTCTTTGTGTTTGATAAAGGCAACAGTGCCAAATATTATTCTATTTGTGTTAAAATGTGTGTGTGACTACTTCTACTATGAAGACTGAAGAAAGGAAGAAGATGTCACCTTTGTGCATTGGATTCTTTCCACATTTTTCTCTTTCCCTAAGTGGGCTTTCTTCATCAAATTTACTCTTAGTAGTTTATTTTTCCTTTTTCTTTAGTTCTATCAATTTCCTTTACTATAAAATTTCCTTCCAAAAGTAATTAGTGAAAAAAAAGTCAGTACAACTATAAAAATTGTTTTAAAGTTAAATCCGATTATCCCGTAATGGAGGGGACGAGTGTTGCGGATAAATCAAAACCGCGGATAATATGCATATTTATTAAAACAAGAGATTGTAGCATATTTAATTCAAACTAGTACTCAGCTATTGTGATTGCTTTTATAACACATCATTATATGTCACGCCCTCAGATGATAAAAAAAAAACTCTAAATCTATATACAGTATACTCAAAATGGAACACATCACTTAAAAAGTTTGTATTAGTCTTCTGTTTCATTGCAGCTTCTTCCTTTTTCCTTATCCCGTTATGTATTTTCCGTAACATCAGCTTGTCAGATAGGAGCGTGTCATCTTCCTGTTCCTGATAGTTTAACAGGTTATGAGTCCAGTCCTGTGCTGGTAGCCCTGTATTTATTCTCCATTAACACAGCGTTTTTTAAAAAAGTATCCCCTGCTGTTGGTTATGCCGTGGTTAAGCTGCAAAGTGGATAATCGGGAGTTTACTGTAATTACTTTTATTTTACTCACTAAACTCGAAGGGTACTTAAGATAAGTATTTGTGAATGAGGTCACACACATTCGAAAAATAGGGTGAAAAATACAAGACCTATATATTCATAAAATATTCTATTTTTTGCTTCTCTTTGTCTTTGGACTATTGTAGCTGGTAAGCTCTTTAAGTGGTCTGTTTTATTGATTAACTTTTTTCTGAAAGTTAGTAAAAATAATTGGTTCTTGCAAGGGTAGTTTTGAGAATTCCAAGAAACTGTGTATTAACTATTAACAGCTACCTTTACCCGCTTCGGTGGCAGCGTGGTCTAACGCGCTACTCTCATGTTGGACTAGACTGCCGAAGACGGGGATATCGGGGTTCGATTCCAGTCGGTGCATTGAGGTTTTTTCCCTATATGATTTTCCACTCTCCTTCCACGCAAATGCGGGTGCATTTCCTCTAAATTAAGCCTTCCTAATCCATAACCCATTTGTGTAATTAGTACATAGGCGTATAACCCAAACGGATATTAAGACGTGGTGCTAAAAAAAAGAAAAAAAAAGCTACCAACACTACTATTGAGACATGTGTTTGTCTGTATCTGTGTGTGGTGTGCTACTCCAAGCTTTGTGTTCATAACTCCTGGTATAGTAAAAGGATGTATACCACTAAATACATCATGCAGTTTATCTAGCTAGAAAAAAAAATCATTATCAGGATTTTGTGAGTTAATTCTGCCGTGGTCTGTATCCTAACAATTTAATGATAGGCAAGTGGTTCTTAGCCTCATTTTCTTTAAAACATTAATAAAATCAGTCTGTGCGGCAATGATATTTTGACTTTGGGGAAATTTCGGCTGGGAAATAATATTTTCCCACGGGAGGAAGACGGAAAAATTTAATAATATTTTACTTTAGACTTATATTTATTTTTCAGATTTATAATTCTAGTCCAAACTTAGCCTTTCCAATAAAAAAAATTAGAATTTCAATTCAGTTAAAGGTAAATGTCAAAAATATTTTTGAATATTAAGAAAAGGGACAAAAACCTTGATTAGATTGCAGTTATATATCTATATTAACTATAAATTTAAATTCGTTATTTAATTAAAAAAAAATTGCATGCTAACCTTTTTATATAAATTTATTTTTAAATTGTATGTTTTCCATTTAAAACTAAATAATATTTTGTCTAACAAGTGTTGAAAAAGGTTTTTGGTGTAATGTGAATTAAAAAACCTAGACCTAATGCAACTATTATAATCGTGTATTTTTAATTAGGGCCTGAGCATTTTTGGTATAAATATAAATAACTTCTTAAAATAGATTTTAAGATAGATTAAAAAGTTCTTAAGAAACTCATGTTGTTAATTGAATTAATACTTTCACAGTAAAACATCGAAATATTAAAACTAAGCCGAGTGAATTAAAAAGATCCACAGTCTTGTACAAATATAACATCAAATTTATCAACTAAAAGTGTGTCCGGTTATCTCTTACATATTATTTACTAAATCACTCCCAAAAAGCGCTGTTGCATTCCAAAAATATTAGTTTACCCAACTATTATATTCTAGGATACGAAATCAAATGGATGACATTCCAAATATAATAATATTTACATAGTGGACTTGTCAGTTGTCTTATGCAAGTGTGGTGAATATGTATTTCTTGCATAATTTGATAATAAAAAGCCACTTTAATTATTGTTTTGTGCTATAAATAGGTTTTCCTGCCTTAATATCTATTTGGGGATGAATATTCCCCCAATTATACTTAGTGTGGTTATGTTATTTAATGGCGCTCAGTTGTGTTGTAAGGTAGTTAATAAAAGCAACTGAAGTTTTGAGTAGCCATCTACTTAACGAAAGAGAAGGTTAATTTAAATGTTATATATTAAAATTTTAATGAAAATTAAATACAAATGTGACAGAGATAGACAGTCCTTAACTGTGACTTTATTGTATTTTCCCCTGAAAAATACCAGGATTTTTTTTTTGCACCCGAGTTTCAGGAATTAAACAATTTCCCAAACTTTTTTCCCGAAGTTCGGGACCCCGCACAGCCCTATTAATAATAAACAAATATAACAAGTAGTAAAACTTTATTGAATACAAAATACTCTGATAAATATAATGTACAAGCACACGCGTTCACACACACATTCTATAATTCGGGAGAGTGTCCGCTCTCTGTGACTTGGTCTATACACAGAATTGCACTATCAGGAGCAGCACTGTTGCACAAAGATGTGGTGTCGGTGTCTGCTGACTGAATACTGTTTTGATGCAAGTGTTGCTCGCGAATATCATAGCTATGCAAAGGAAGAGTAGTCAACCAGTTCAGCATACTAGTGACTACGTCAAGGATATATACACACATTTCTACTAACACAGGTATTTAAATTAGGGATGTCAGATGTGTACCTTAAAACCATCAAATTCTTATCAATATTCAATATATTCTAGAGATTCAAAAAAAAAGTCGAGTTTTTTAATTTAATTTAATTGGTTAAAGAGCTTTAATGCTGCATAGGAGTGGTTGATCCTAAACATAAATTATATAACAAACTTAGCAGTCAGACCATACAACTTTTAATTAAATACTTAACTTAATGGATGAATGTTATAATTAATGCATTATGACAGAAAATTCTAGCATTTATACATTATTTATTTTTTCTCTTATGTTTATTATTTTTTTCCAAGATTTAGAATTGAATTCGAGATTCATGAAGAAAATTAAGATTTGACTTAGTAAAACAGTAAATTTACTCCAACTCTAATTCAAACATAAAAATTTAACAAAGAACAATTTAAAAAAAAAAGAAGATGGTAAAAATATTATGGGACAGAGAAAATTACTATTATGACAAGAAGCTGGATGGAACTAGATTATTTTCATAAGAAATATTATAAATCTATTACACCCCCAAAATATTGAGACCGTGTCATAGGCCAATTTAAAAAATGTGTTATTGTTTATTTACAAATTCAATATTTTGAGTGTTATCTCAAGCTTTTGGTAAACGCTGAGAAGGAGCTGATATGGAGAAATGAAGTGCCCTTGAAGTGAAAGGAAGCGAGTGCTGTATAGGGTGTAATTTGTACCCTTAGTCACATGTTATGCTGCAGAAACATGGACTTTCGCATGTAAAAGAGACAAGGACATAGGAATAAAGTTTGTGAGGAACATGTTAGCTGTGATGGGCGAAAACCAGACTAGAAATGAAGTTGTTGGGGCAAGAGTTGGGGTACAGGGAATACATGAGATAATAGAGGAAGCAAGGATGAGAAGGTATGGACATGTAATGAGGACGGAAAAAGAGAAGATGCCAAAGACAATGTTGGCAATGAAGTATATAGGAAAAGGGAGGGATTGAAGGAGTTGATAACAGAAAATGTGCATGTGAGAGTAGAAGAATGGAAGAGATTAAAGGAGGAAGAATGATGTAAGGATAGAGTTATTTTACTAAACTGACTCGGCCACGGGCTGGAAACAATGATGATGATGATGATGATAGTGATGATGACCACCATTTAACATAAAAGGAAAAAGGTGACCTGGTGGTCTAGGGGTAAGGTGTCGGACTTCTGTGCTGGGGGTCCAGGGTTCAATCCTCGGTCCCGGCACAGATTTATCTGACTACCAAACCCTTCCTTCACCTCTGACAAGATGTGTATTAATCACAACTTGTGAATGTGTGGAATGCCAGGCCTCCACCGTGGTTGGATCCCACGCTAAACTGTAGGTCTTCCATTTCATCTCACAATCACCCTAACCATTACACACTAGCGTAAGTGCGTATAACCCGAATGGGTATTAAGACGCGGTGCTAATAATAATAATAACATAAAAGGATACGATTTCTCCTGGATTTCTGTTTCCAGAATAGAAGGATGGATAAACTTTTCTTTGAAGTCCTTCACATCTTTATCAAATTCTTGCCAACTTAGAGCTTCATGAATTCCATCCTGGCCAAATTTCTGATTGTATCTGTCATAATGAACCTGAAATTAAAATTCTGTCAGCATCAAGAATACACAAATTATAGCTCAAGGCAAGTTCTCATAAGTTCATGGTTGTATACTTAGGGGTTATTTAAATATAGTAGGTTACATTCTAGTATATATTTTTGAATTAATATAGGATACGAGATAGTTAACATGGCTCAGGTTAAAACATAAAGGATTAAGTCAGTAAAGTGATGAAAAATAATTGAATATGAGTAAGGACTGAAGAACTGTGTATTTAAAGTAGTTTGTGTTAGAAACATACATTTTCATAGAATAATACCATTGTTGGGCAACTCTAAAAAATTAAGAACTGTGTCAAGAATCTGGAAAGGATAATTGTTATGACTGTAAAATAAAACAGAAATGGAGGAGCTAAATGGAGTTAAACTAGGCCCTACCTATTAGTGCCATCATTTTGAATATTATATACAGAAGTGGTGATATTTGTTAAAGATAGTGGATGTGTCATATAGGCAAAATAATTATTTAAATATACGTATTATAAGAGCTTCTTCCACACTTTACCATTTCTGTCATACAAATGCGAACGGAAGAGGGCTTTCACACGATAAGGTTTATGTCACACAAGTTTTCACCATTTGTATCAATATTGTAATTTGAACCAATATATTTTCCAAAAAATTTCTAAATTTTACATTTTATAATAAATATTGTGTAACATTAGCTTGTACTGCTAATATCACTATGTTACTACCCACCCCAAATAAACTTATAAACATCCAACATTATTAAATATCACATTCTCACTATGTCATATAGGTGCTCTACTCAATCGTTGTGTCTTCCGGACTAACGTGGCTTCCATAACCAGCCTGTTCGCACCAAATGCTAAAACGAAGAGAAGGCCTAGCAAGCTAAGAATAATGCAGCAACAAGACGTTCCAATAGAGGAGTCCAGAAATACGCTGATTGGCCCAATCGGCCACTCACTAGGTTCACTGCAACTTACCTGGTCTACGTGACTGAACGCACGTAGCTAGAGTCTGCAGCCGCTCACCATGTGTCTGGTGTTCGAGCCTTGGGGACAAGTCAAATGGATCTACAACACACCAAGAAACTGGCGGACGTGATAAAAGAGACGAAGCCTATCCACCAGCTGCTTGGAGTGTGACTTTTTACTACTAATAATCAATTTCCTGATAAGGAAATTTCCCACCTATCAATCCATCAACTAGACCTATATATATCTAGCGTTCAGCTAGCATCGATGACTATTACATACGACACTTCCACGATAAGTCCCGTTCAGGACTGACATTATCTAGCCAGGATGGCTATAAATATATAAATATTATTGATTATATAAACTTTATACTTCAACTATGGGTTTGATTATCTTGAACACTTAGGTTTATTATGTAGTTGAAATCAGTCAGGGTAGGCATCTGTAATTTTTTGCTAAATGTTTTGTTTTTGAAAGTAAATTCTATTATGGAACACTTAATGTCTCCTATTGCCACTTGGGTGCTATTATCTTTGTAATTTTTTGAAATATTCGAGTAGCCACATTTTTTTGGCTTGACATATTTAGTTCAAATATTATTTTTTATTGCTCTTGTAGTGACTAGTAATAATTTAAATTCGATGTTTCCTTTAAAAGTTATTTTTGTAGACGTATCTTCTTCGGAATAAACATTAAAGTAACTTATTTTTGTTGGTTAGTAAGGTTTTGACTTTAGAATTCACCGATTCATTTAGTGAGAAATTACATGTAATTCTAACATAACAATGCTTTGTTTTCTATTTTAAATATTAAATATTAAAATGTAGGAATTTTGTCGAATTCTTTAAAAGTGTCGAGGGTAATAGTTCTGCGAAGATTTGAGTTTTGTCAGGAAGTCATACCTTTGTGCTAATGAAAAATATCTGATTCGATATTTAAATTTAAATATGATCCTAAAATTTAAATGGTTTTTGTCTGTATTCACAGTGGTGAATCAGACACGTTGTAAACCATTTAAAAGAGGCTCTTTAAGCTCTTTATAATCGTCGTAAGGTTTAATGATTTAAACTTTTAAAATAAATATTTGATTCAATATTTTAATTTAAATTTGATCCTAAAATTTAAATGGTTTTTGTCTGTATTCACAGTGGTGAATCAGACGCGTTGTAAACCATTTAAAAGAGGCTCTTTAAGCTTTTTTTATAGCAAAGAAATTGATATAACTAAAGAAAAAGGATTACCCCATTACTCCAATTTATTTTTCCTTTTTCTTTAGTTATATCAATTTCCTTTACTATAAAATTATTTGGCCATTGGGCCACCTCATTTTTATACTCTATAAGCTCTTTGTAATCATCATATGTTAGTAGTTTAAATTTTTAATAAATATCTGATTTGATATTTAAATTTAAATTTTGATCCTAAATTGTTTTGTCTGAATTCACTTTGGGGAATCAGATGCTTTGTAAATCATTTTAGAAAGGTTCTTTAAATTATTATTTTTTACAATATTAACTATTTTGTTTATAATTTTGGTCTCTTCCAGACTAGTTCAAATAAAATAATAATATACCTTGAGAGTTTTAATATACACTCTCAAACATACTGCGCAGGTTCAGACTCAGCCATGATTTATTTCTTCCTCCCCCCCCCCCCCCCCCCCCCCACCGCTGTTTTAGGCTAGTAATGGCCTCTAGCTTTTAGGCATAGGGTGAGTGTGGTATAATTGCTCCTTACTGCTTTAGAATGTTTTAAAGTTTTTAGCTCAAGTTCTATTAAAGAACTTTTTTCCCCCCAAGTAGAAAACCTTCAAAATTTTAAGGTCATATTATGTGTGAGGCTGTACTATATTCAGGCCAATACAATATTTATTTATTATATTACTCCACCAACAAAATCAATATATCTGGATGACTGTTTAGTCAGATCGTGTGAAACAACAAACGAGCCGGCCAAGACTTTTTATCAGACGACTAAACAGTTGGATCGTGTGAAAGACTCCACACCACCTAAAGTATTAGTAGGCACACAACAAAAACTCATACAACAAAAACTGTAATGTGTGAAAGAGCACTAACAGTAACAAAACACGATTTGAACTTAATTAGATCTAAAACAATTATAACTTATTTAAATAAAATGCTTAATATCAGTGTATAAACAAGTAGTAAGACCCAATAACCAAAAACCCATTGGAACAAAACAAATGAAGAGCACAGAGGAAAAAGTGTTAAAAGTCCAATTTTGGCTCTTATTGAGTCTGTTAGAAAATCATGAGACCTTTTTATTATAATTCAGATTATGGTTAAAAGAGGTATCTGTTATATTTAAATAATTTTAAGAAATTAGTATTTGCTGAGGTCCTTATTGGGGTTAGTTATATAAAAGTTGGTGTTTTGGAAAATGTGTGCAATGTGACTTTCTTCCTTTGCCCTCCTGTACTCTTCAACTTCATTGATTTCTCTAAACTCATTTGTGAAATTTGCCCTTACTTAAAAATTATAGTTAAAATCACTGGCGCAGCCAAGGAGAAGGGGAGGGGGAGGTTCAGGGTTGAAACCCCCCCCCCCAGACCTCACTACCCACCTACCTCTTTCTCGTCCCTAAAGCTGTTTAAATCATTTATGAGAAACTCTACAAATGAAGAGACTTATGAGCTTCATGTACATACATCCAGAGGTGTCAGTTACAGACCCATGTGGAAAAATGCCAGATCTGACCCCAAAACTGGAATTGGCCAGATCTGCCCAGATTTGGCATATCTGGCCCAGATATAGACCAGTTCTGGCCAGATATCATTTTTCTACATGGGGAGGATGAAGTTCTCAATGAACTTTCTACTAAGCTAAGGAAAATTAACATAAGACTAAAGTGAATTAGTTCAAAAAGTGATTTTGTGAGTTAAGTTTCCAAGTTGCTGATTTGAATTTTCAGATTTTAGCCCATAAAATAATTTTATAAATCAAATTTCCAAAATACAATTTATTGAAACTTGCATGTTTGTATATTCTAGCAGTATGCATAGATAAACATTTGTTCTTAAAAACTTAATAGTCATAAAAATTACAGAATTATGACCATTTTACTAAATTTTAAATTATTTTGGATATTATTGTATTTCTTTTTATGCATTTGCATTTTGCAGTATTTAAATTTTCAAATTTTACCACGGGGAAAAACCAATGGACCCTGCTTAGTTGATCAGTGAAACTAAACCCCACCCACAAAAGAATCCTGGCTGCGCCAGTGGTTAAAATATTGACTAGACTACCATAAAACAAAAACCCTGGTTATTGTAAAACTATGTGGAAGAGTAACGAATACCTCTTCCAAAACCAGGCCAAGTCCTGGAGCAACCGGAATGTCCAGGCGATCAGTGTTCCATGCCCTGATGATTGTTTCCTTTGTCGTAAGTCCTCTGACAACTGCAATGACAACCCCCACCATCTTTCTTATCTGATGAAGCATGAAACTCTGACCTTTCACTTTCAACACTACAAACTCAATGTCCCCGCAAAGGAATGGTTCTTCACAACAAAAACTCATTATATATCGATTCGCACTTGGGTCCAAAGGTTTTCTGTAAAAAAAAAAAAAGAAGTGTGTATCAAAATTTCTTTTAAGTACTTTATCACATATTTTTAAGAATGATGAGAGTAATATTTATGTGGACGTGTGCAAAGTCCACTTTTTACATTCAAAGAAAAGTCGAATCAAATACATGTAATATTCTTCAAACCAAATCGAAAATTTAATAATTTGTATTGTTTAATGTAAGAAAAAAAATTATATCGTTCATAAAACTGTTTGAGATATTTTGGTCAAAGCTAATGAATCAAGTTATTATCACAACATGTTGTTCAATCCCTACATATTTTTGTCATATTTAACTTGTAATGTACACAGCAGTACAGAATTGTTTATGGAACATACAAGTAAATGTGTAGGTACTTTAAACGTCAATATTTGTTTTGGCAATGCCGGAATTATTTTTAGCAATAAAGTCAAAGATGACAAATATGTTATGTGAAGTTGGAGGTTTTAAGTTTTGCAGTCTTGAAAATTCTAATAAATGAAAAGGTTGTTTAGAACAGAGCATTGGGTTGGGTCATGGTTAAAATAGGAGGGTTGACCAGCTTACTTAAGTGGGTAATGCCGGAGTCGAAATTGTTTTAAAATTAAATACTGACACACTAAAAAAGACAATTATACACTAATTTTCTACCACAACAGGTGAGTTAAGAACAGATTTGCAGTTGAATATAGTAATATGGTTCCCAAAACTGCTGATAGGTGGAAATAGTTGTTTAGGTTGAAATACTGCTACTAGATGGTATTAGTTAAAGAATGGATACATTTACTGTGTTATATATTGTATTCATATACTTCTAAATGAAATGAAAATGGTTTGTTACCAATGAACGTTGTGAAATCAAACAATATCGCCAAGAACAATATTCCTGTGAACATTTTTTATGAAACATTATTTGAAAATATATTTATGAATAGTAAGTGCAAATACTTTAGTAAAACATGCAAACTGTTAAAAGGTTGTATTTAGAGGAAGTCATTTGAACCCCAATCTCCTCGTCATTGGCAGTCCAGTTTAATGCAAGAGTGATGTCTTTGACCATTCAGCCACTGAAGCGGGGATTTACATATTTAATTCTGTGAAATATATACCTCATTTTTCTAACAATATTAAATAACAATCTTGTTGCATTGTGGAAATGCAGAATAATTTCACACTTACACATTCAATCTTGTCCTGTCGGCAAAACAATAACCAAAACAAGTATATCTTCACTATTTTTTATTTATTTTTTGGCACCGTGGCTCACTACCCGTTTGGGTTATTTCAATACAATTGATTGAACGAGAAACTACTTTTATTGTACCAAACGTTTCATTAACTAGATCTAATGTAACATCGATATTGTTTATCAGAACTTTTTCACCAATTTTGACAATGATTATTTTTGGTAGAATAGTCGTTAGCCATAAAAAGTTAATATTTTACTGACTTTTTTTCTTTATATATTGAGTACAACCTACTGAACTTTAATCATAAAGTTGAATTTCTTAGCATGAGATTTGTTAAAGCATAGTACATTGCATAAATACCAAGTAAATAAGAGACTATGTCAGGAGACAAATTAATGATATATTGATACAGTTCTCGTAGTCTCACAAGACACGTTGAAGAGTTGAATTTGAAAGATTAGGGGCCAGTTTCATAGTCAGATTTAGTACGCCTCAAGTGTGGCGCTATACTAAATACAAGACGTCACCTACCTGAAATTGAATGGAATGGGCCAGTTTGATATGCGAAACTGGCCCATTCCATTTTGGTCTTGGTAGGTGTCGTCCTGTATCTAGTATAGACTCGCACTTTAGGCGTACTAAATCTGACTATGAAACTGGCCCTAGGTCTAAAATTTAATAATTTAGTATCTGAATCCAATAATATTTCGAAGCGCATTCTAGAGAACAAGGCAAAGAAAAACTCTCAAACTATATTGTGATATTTTTTTAATAACTCACGAGATAAGCTCTTGGACATTTTTTCACAAATAAGAGTTTCCTATTTTATAACTTTCAACTGTGCTATTTTTATAACATCAAAGCACCCAGAAAATAACACTAATTGAGTGATTCCAATTCTTTTGGTCTATTTGAATAATGAAAAAATCTATAGACTCCAGCTATAATAATTCATTTTAAGTACACGTTAACTTTTCAGCTTATCAAATTTATATCCAGCCACTTAATTGATGTGTGAGTCCATGCCATGTATTAATATGCCTAAGAATGTATCAGATATTTCTAAGGATCCACATTCTCTGTGATTTAATGTTATATTCCACAAATGACAGAACAATGATTTTGTTGAATTTATTTAATTGAAAGTTTTGGCAGCATAGCGATTTTCACCAACAAATTGAATATTTATGTTTCCTCCCCAAGCAGTTAAAATGTCCTAGTTTTAATTATTCATTTTAACTTATAATTGCAAACAAAGTAAATCATGTTCAATAAGCTTACCCCATTTTAACAGTTCACTCGCCTTTCTAATGGACATTACTCATCACATGAACTTTCTTAATTTGAAGTTACAGGGACAAATAAACCAAACCATTTCATATCTAGTTAAACACCTAGGTGGGTTCATAAACCAAATAAAGGTTTCTAAACCAACCCTTTCCTATGGAAACACCATATACTTCCCTTTGTGCAAATAGTTGATGGAGGAAAGCAATGATATTAATTTCAAGTTTTGTGTGCCAATGTTGGACAAGCTTTAGGAGCAATTTGATGGGTAATTTTTGTACTTCATGAACATGAGGCAGTAAATGACGTTATTTAACAATCCAATGAAGTGTGAACACAACAATACACTTTTCGATTAAAGCTAGGCCTATGTGATATGCCAAGTGACTCCTTTCTTCAGTTTAGGAAAAAGATCAATATTTTACTGAAAAATATATTCAAAATAGCATTTTAAATTTACCAGAAGTTTAATCTTGCATTTGTTATCATTGTTCTATTCATAAAAAAAATTTTAATGAGAAGAATTTGAAATATATATTTAACTACTATCTTGAAATAACCAGTGTTTAATATTCCAGGGCATATTCCTAAATATTGGCTAAACAAAACATTGTGTGGAATGTGACACAAATACACATCCTATATTGGCTCTCGTATGTACAGAAGTTGGCCACCCCTGCCGTAGATTATGTGGCCAGTTATGGGTGATAATTGTATTTGGAGTAAAATAAACATAGCTCTGATCGTGAAGGATCAATCCTGATTGAGAATTAATTTTCCACTATAGAGTTTGTCTGCATCTTTGAAGGCAAATGCTGGGATACTTTAAAATCAAAACCTCTCTAACTTTCCCCTGCAGATAAATAAATAAGTTAAATTTCAGTGATTAATGTTTATGACTAATGAAATAAGAAATACATACTTTCTTGAAGTAAAATTGTGGAAATTGTGGGTCCCTTCAAATATTTTCAAAGTAGTTCTCACTTCCTCCAAAATTTCTGGAGTAACACGAAAGGCTTCGCTTATTTCCTGCTCTGGAGGTGTAAAGGAAAAGGTTGGCAACATGTAAGAATAAGTCCTCGCGTCACACGAGCTTTTGCTGTTGAAACCTTTTGTTGTTCGTTTGATACCTAGTACACGGATCTGTTCAGGTAAATGTTCGTTTATTTCTTCCACTTTGGCTTTTTCTGCTGCAAAGTAGAATATACATACAATAAACTAATCAATTTAACTTAAGTATTTATTTTAATGCAGGTTAACAAATATTCCATCTTATGTTACATAAGTAAGAGATCTGTCAGACAAGTGACAGACCCAAGAGACCAAGTTTATATCCCTGACATTATGAATAGGGGTGATATACTCAACTAGGGTTTCCCTTTCTCTATTACAGAGGATTGGGTGCATTTTTTTTTAATTCAACCTTTCCATTTGTTCCCTTGTCTTAGAATGATTTGTTAGTATGAGTTGTATATTTTTTCATGACCAAATTCAATGCAAGTCTTAGAAACTTGACCACTATTATAAATAGTACGAGTTGATTAAATTTTCATAATATGCCCAATAATAAGGTAATAAACGACATATTCTAAGGAGTGAAGATTGGGATGGCAACTTAGAGAAAATGCACCCAAATTAGTGTAAAGAAGGAATGGAGGAAAACCACCTGCCGTGCACCAGACCTAGGTTTAAACCTCAACCCCACCACTTTCCCTGCCCCCCATTATTTCTAAGATGGTTCTACACCAGGAGTGTGGAGTAAAAGTCGGAAGCAATTTTGGGTGGTGTTGGAGTTGGAAAAAATGTACAGACTTCAACTCTGGCTTCAAAATAAAAATTTATAATACTTTAACAATATTTTATGCTTTTTTTTATCACTTAGAAGAAATTCATTGGCGTATAACCCATACGAGTTAGCGGTGCTAATTAATAATAGGACCGAAATTCATAGTTTGGAATATCAAATTTATTTAAATATAAATTCACAATTCCAAAGAGTCTTCCCATGAAGTAATCTGTATTGGAGCATTTTACTGCAGTTGATTTGTTATTACTAATTAATATACTTTAGTCATTTATGAAGGAGTCAGAGTTTAAGTCGGACAGTAGAAAAATAGAGCCAGTCAGAGTCGAACGCTTTGTGTACCGACTCCACAGCCCTGCTTTATACCTTGAACCCTGTGACCAGCAGTGTGCGTAGTTAAGTAGCTAGTATCTGCTATTACACCTGGAGTGTACTAAAAAATAAACACTAGGGCCTAAATTAAACATTTCACAAAACAGAAAGAAAGACTTCCAACATCAAATGTTTTTAGTAACAAGATAAAAACAATGATATTTTGTAATGATGAATTAGGGAAATCCTATTTTTAAAATACTCCTTCCATACAAACCAATATTTTTAACATTCAATTTGAAACAATTTAAATTTTTCAGGAAAATTGTAAAAAAACCACTAAACTTTCCAAGGGGACTTACGAAGCTTGAGTGAAACCACCTGTCTAGCAGCAGACACTCCTTTATCCGTCCTGGCAGCGCGCTGAAACTGCATCTGCTGCGGTGTCGTGAATGCTTCCTCAGAGATGAGGTCGGCTTTCAGCATAGAATTTATCAACTCTTCTTCTATAGTTTGCATTCCTGGGTTCCTGTAAATCAAATAAATGCTGTTGAGATTAATAAATACTAAACAAGTTTGAGATAACTTGTGTACCATAATGGGATAGTGGGTAAGATGTTATTTTAGTTGAACCTATAGTCATAACAAATATTTTTTTAGCTAATTTAATGAAAATTTATTATGAACACTATGATTTGAGAAGCCAGAGTTTGATTCCCGAATCGATACAGTGGCAAATGCCCTCCCATTTGATTCATCATTCTATTGAGATAATGAATGATAGTGCACATTATCAACATGATTTTAGTAGGGGGGGGGGGGGGGGGTGAGCATGGTACAGTCTCCCCATCTTTCCTGTTTTCTTAAAGGTGGAGGCAGGGTTTGGTAAACATTGTGCAAAAATTTACTTACAATTCTTGCAAACAATAATATTGACCAAGCTCTATTCAACTCATCCTTCTCACATCTGGCTTAAAACTTCACATACACATGTAACGAACAAGTTCCTAACATATTGTTTTGTAGTTATGTAGGAGAAAGGAAAATAGCAATAGCAAACCATTGACTAAAACCAAATACAATGTTTTGATCAGTCAAATCATTACTCCATATGCAAGAATAAATTAAAAAAGAGCAACATAGACCAGGTTGAAATGGTGATGATTGTACAATTTTGTGCACCAAATTTAAATCTTATTGATTTTCAAAATACCGCTTTTCGTGGATGAGACCAAGACTTTTTATTTACTTTTTTTTATTTAACTTTAACCAATCTTTTACTCTACTTTCCTATTTTAGATATTTTATAAACAATCAGAAAGTTAAATAAAGATAATATCTCAATCCCAGCCTTAGGTTTTGCAAACAATCTATTTAGTGAGCAATGTATAGGCCTATCAATAAGTTTAAATCGATTACATTTGTTCAATGTGGAAAAACCACCATTTTTAAAATTATTGGTAGACTTAATTCATCATCAGTATTAGGTGTTCTGTCTTACTATCAGTCCATTCCTTGTGTCAGTGAACTAAGAACGCCAATGGGCCCCCCCGACCTGTCCTTTAACGCTTTCTTCAGCTCCCAGAATTTTCTTCTTTCCTTCAAGTCAACTAATATTTGAATCCTGCTTCCTGAGCTCCTCTTTCCCTCAACCTTTCCTTCTATGACGTCATACAGAAGACAGTTCCTCCTAAGGATGTGTGCAATCCAGTTTGCTTTGTACCAAAGAATCACATTTAAAATGGTTCTCTTCTCACCCACTCTTCTCTATTTAAAATATGTTGATATGCACATATCTATCTTTGTATATGTTTTGAAACACTTTGTCAATTTTACCAGTAAATAAATGCAATATCAAATTTTATGCAGAATTCACACACCTTGGCATGCTAAAGAATAAATAAATATCGTGAATCTGTATCCTTTAATGTGAAGCACAAAAATAAAATTAAATAGCTAAGCTATTTATTAGTTATTAGTTATGGGGTGACCTGGTGGTCTAGCAGTAAGATGTCAGACTTCTGTGCTAGGGGTCCGGGGTTCAATCCTCGGTCCCGGCACAGATTTATCTGATTGCAAACCCTTCCTTCACCTCTGAAAGACGTGTATTAATCACAACTTGTGAATGTGAGGAATGCCAGGCCTCCACCGTGGTTCGGATCCCACTTTAAACTGTAGTCCTCCATTTCATCTCACAATCACCCTACCATTACACATTAGCGTAAGTGCTATAACCCGAACAGGTAATGTAAGACGCGTGCTAAATATAATAATAGTTATGGTTATAGCCACTTGTTTTTCTTCCCTTTTTCATCTTTTAGATTCATTTAACTTTCATTTATTTGAGGAATTTAACATGCACTCTCTAAACAGGCTGATTATATCGGCACATGATTTATAAACTAACTTAAAGCTAAAACACTCACAACACCAGCCTTCGGCGATGATTCATCCATGTGAAAGGGGAAACCCACATTTGAACGATGATTAATTTTTTAGCCATGAACCCTTATCTCAGAACTACACATACCACCATATGAGCTAAGGTGTCGAACCTCTTTTTGATGATGTAATTCTGAAGTATAAAAACTTACTGTTTAAATGTTTTTGTCACTTGATCTACTCAAGAAACCAGAAAGAAAAATATGTAACATTTGTGCATTGGATCCTTCTCACATTTTCTTCTATTTTCCTAGGTGAGCTTCTTCACTCAATTTTCACTTAATTAACTAATTTAGGTACCTATATTTCTTTATTTATATATATTTTAATTTTTGTATAATAAGTTTACTTAATGTACGATAAGTTACTTTGCTGCTCTATTTTCACTCCCGCTTCAGTGGCCAAACGGTCTAAGGTTCATGTTTATGTTTAACTTGCCTGCTGATAAAAGGGAGATCAGGGTTCAAATCTCGGTCGGGTCTACTGAGGGTGGTTTTTCCTAAATGCTTTCCAACCCTCCTTCTACACTCAAATGCGGGAGATTACCTTTAAAATGATTCCTTCCTCATCCCTACCCCATTAGAATAATTATCATATAATGAGTATATAACTTGAACCGGTATAATGCTGGTGTTATTATTATAATACATATCTTACTTAATATTTATAAATGGGAAAGTTTGTGTGTTTGATGTTTGTTGCATCAATCACGTCAAAACTACTGAACAGATTCGAATGAAACTTAGTAGTAGGTAGAGTATGTCCTGGAATTTGCATATAGGACTCATTTCCAACTTTAATTTTACATTAATTTTTACAATACTAATGTTTAAACTTTCGTCGGTGAAGCCTACGAACGGGTATATTTACAATAAAAACTCTAAATCATCTCCTTGTGTCCTATAAAACCTTTCCTAAAGAGTAGCTTTGTAGATAGATACCTTTGCATTCCCAAGTAACCTTGTCCCGAATAACACAGTAACATGGCCACCTTCCTCTTCTTTACTCTTTCTATTTCAACACGAGCACGCTTAGCTTCTTCACCAATTAGAGATTCATCCACAAGTGGTCTTTTTTTGTCAGTGTCAACATTCACGACAGGATCAAGGGCTGTAATTTCACTCATTGCTCGGAAGGAGCTAGGCCTAACTGAAAAAACAACAACATAACATTGAACTTTATTTTACTGAAACATAAAAATTATTAGCACTCTTAATCCTCTAGAGCACTGTGTCGAAGACACCATTCTTACTGTTTAAAAGCCACACAAAAAAAAAAAAGTTGTATTACTAAACACCTCCTCGCTATTAAGTCCTCAGGTGAAAGGAAACCTCAGAAAATCAATCCATAGCTATATTAACAGAGTCCCCCTAAAAACACCCACAATTAGTAAAAAGCTCAGGTTTAAGAGTTGGCGGGAGATAAATTGTCTGTATTGAAACTACAGGTTAATCTGAACGAAAGAATATTTTAAAAACTATAATATCAATAATTCACTAGCGAGTTTTTTACTTCTCTTCTTCTATATTTATAGAAATTAACAATATCGAGAGAAAAATAAAAATATTTATTGCCAGCCATAAATTAAAATTAAAATAATAAGTTTTACTTAAGAATTAATAGCCAGAGCTATTATTTATGCTTATTAGTAGGGAATTACTCCACTAGATATCATATTCTGAAAATTGAAAAATGACACCTGGACACGGGAATCGAACACGGGACCTCTGGCTTAGTACGCCAATGCTCTAACCACTGAGCTATCCAGGATTCGTCTCGTGCCCTGGGTCATTCTTCACTCACACGGGTTCGATTCCCGTGTCCAGGTGTCATTTTTCAATTTTCAGAATATGATATCTAGTGGAGTAATTCCCTACTAATAAGCATAAATAATAGCTCTGGCTATTAATTCTTAATATATGTGCGATCCCGTACAATTTAATAATTGTGCAAATGGCAGCAATAAGCCAACTACCGAGTCGCAGATGGCTGCGTTATCCGATGGCTCGTGATATTAATATAATCACATACTTGTCGCCGATGATTTCCACCAGTCCATCATAGACTCTGCCTTAAAATATGAGTGAAGAATGACCCTGGGCACGGGACGAATCCTGGATAGTTCAGTGGTTAGAGCATTGGCGTACTAAGCCAGAGGTCCCAGGTTCGATTCCCGTGTCCAGGTGTCATTTTTCAATTTTCAGAATAAGTTTTACGCTATATGTTAAAATAAATAAAAACAATCCAAACAATTGATATAAAATAAATTGTTATTTTTTAAAAAAATTGATGAGATTTTAAAAATTACATATTTTGTCACTGTTTCCACAAAAAAAAAACTTATTTTCAGGCCCAACATAAAAAATTATTGTAGCCGGCTATTTGGTTACACGTAGTTCAGCGGTTTTCTTCCAGGGCAACACTAACGTAAAGGTTCCTCCACCACATAATAACTCTCTCTGTCTCTCTTTGAGCAACTTTCTTATTAAAAACATACAACAGGTGCAGAAACTCTGGCAATGATTGGAAGGGGAAGAAGGGAATGCCTCGGTCAACTAATATTTCTATTTACAATGATAGCCTTTTACTTACAACTCTTTGAGTATAAATACCCGCCTCGGTGGCCGCACGGTCTAATGTGATAGTCTCGTGTTAGGCTAGACTGCCGAGAACAGGGATATCAGGGTTTGATCCTGGCAAGGTGCAGTGTGGGTGGTATTTCCTAAATAAGAAAAAAATACCTTTTTATTGGGAAATGCTCTTCTTGTTGATAGCAAGTATATCATTATTTTAAACCTGTTTTTTTATATAAATATAAGTATGACTTTTTCAGAAAATTACCAGAGTTATTACAATAAGACCCGATTGGATATTTATATCAGTTTCATAACATAATGTATTATGTGGCAGTACTTGGATTTTAGGACACACAATCATGTTACACCTTCTCTCTTTTTTAACTCAAAAGGGAACTGGACTCTCTCTCATGATAATGATTATTTGAGTTTTGTTAAAGAAATTAAACAATATATTAGAGAATACTTTTAAAGGAACAACGATGACTTTCTGGTTGTTGTTTATAAGTAATGATAAAGGTATTTTGATTGCACACTTTCTAAATGAAATTAGAGAAACTTGGAGAAAGAGTAGCTTTTGACTCTGATAACACACAGCCCATAATTAACTATTCATAGTATCAGGATAAACTGGATCATCTTAACTAAAACTATATCGAAATTCCTTTAATAAATTGTAATGAAAGATTAAAAAAAAAAGAATTAAGCCAGCTATGGACACCATGAATAAGGTTAATTTAATTAATGTTTATTTTTGATTAATTTGGGTGACATGGCAGTCTAGGGGTAAGGTGTCAGACTTCTGTGCTGGGGGTCCGGGGTTCAATCCTTGGTTCTAGCACAGATTTATCTGATTGCCTAACCCTTCCTTCACCTCTGACAAAATGTGTATTAATCACAACCTGTGAATGCCTGGCACTCCTCACATTCTCAAGTTGTGATTAATACACGTCTTGTCAGAGGTGAAGGAAAGGTTTGGCAATTAGATAAATCTGTGCTGGAACCAAGGATTGAACCCCGAACCCCGGCAAGAAGTCTGGCGGCACCTTACACCAGGTCACCCACAATAATAAGTTTTTTATTGTCATACAAGATCAATGTTTGTGACTTACTAATTATTTTATTAATATTATTTCTTTGTCACCTTCATTCACCTGTTCGGGTTATACTCATAATATGTCATAATTAAACTAATGTCTTAAGGATAAGATAGTTGTGATTTAGAGAAAGTGTGCCCACCTTTGTATGGAAGTTGAGTGTAAAACAATTTAGGATAAACTATCATCAGTACACTCAACCGGGATTCAACCCCCAATCTTCCCATCATCAGCAGGCCAAATTATTGAGAAAGGGATGCCAAAGACTTAGAGCATTCGACCACCGATCATGTAGATTTTTTTTAGCATGCGTCTTACTACCTGTTCAGGTTATACGCCTATGTACTAGTTAGGCTAATGGGTTAGGGATGAGATAGATGTGATTTATAGGAAGTGCACCCGCATTTGTGTGGAGAGAGTGGGGAAACAATTTAGAGGGAACCACCCGAGCGTGGCTGGTATGTGTATTATTACAAGTTGGAATGGTTGTTTTACCATATTGGGGTTTTGACTATAAACTTAGCTGCTTAATATCGTGCAAATGTTAAAACGTTGTTTTTTTGCTATGTCTTACTACAATGGGGCTTTCCACAAATTTAAATTTTGGGGTGGATATATAAAAGGTAGGATTCTTGAGGAAGGGTACTAATTTGAACTAAAGTAAGAGAACCATATGCACACTCAACAGGAACTCAAGCCCCGACCTCTTAGTCACCATAAAACTAGGATAGACGAAACCAACGCCTTTTCCCACGTGCTCACCTGTGTGAGGAGTGTTGTATAAGCTACACACATCATTAAAAAGTACTCTAATATCTAGTTATATATATATGTATATATTATAATTATATAGGCTAGATAAAAAACTATCGGTGGGCATGTGAACTTAATGTCAGGTTCATAATTATGTTTTTCTGGGGATAGGCAATCTTGGCAGCAGGAATTGAGAACATATTTCCAAAAAGGTTTTTCCCTCTCCCTTCACATAAATGCGGGTACATTTCTCTTAATCCTTACCCTATTACCGTAGTTATAACCCGTATTTGCTGGACGGTTAATAATAAGCATAATGTGTGTGTATACACATACATGCACTTTTTTTTCCAAAAGCAATAATAATAATAATAATATTTAGCACCGCGTCTTACTACCCGTTCGGGTTATACGCTTAAGTACTAATTACGCTAATGGATTAGGAATTGGGAGGGTTGAATTTAGAGGAAGTGAACCTGCATTTGCGTGGAGGGAGAGTGGAAAACCATTTAGGAAAAACCACCCCCAGTTCACCCGACCGAGATTCAAACCTCGATCTCCCCGTCCTCGGCGGTCGAGCTCAACACGACTTGCGCGTTAGCCAACTACGCCACCGAGGCGGGTCAAAAGCAATAATCACCAAGAATATGAATACATATTAATTATATTTTTATATAACTATTACTATCGCATTGGCTAAGTATATTCTTTATTATTTTATTGTTACTGTTTTATTCAGGGTTTCACTAACCATTCAAATTGCCATATTATATATTAATTATTCTAACTTGAAGTTAGGAATTTAAAGGAATTGTACATGCATTTTCGTGAAGGCAAAGTTGCATTCAATTTCATAAAACACTTCCGTATTTCTGTAGTTTTTTAAGCAACGCGTCTTATTACCCGTTCGGCACTAATGGGTAAGGTATGAGATAGTTGTAATTTGAGGAAATGCACCCGACCGGGATTTAACCCCGCTATCTTCATACTTGGCAGTCAAGTCTAACACGAGAATAGTGCTAGACAGTGAGGATTGCGGCCACACACACATATCTAAAGTTTGTTAGGACTATATTTAATTGTTTTTGGTTTAAAAATATTTTTTAAATACATCAAATGTATTTGTTTACTTACCTGCTTCACTTGATAAGCACTGCTATCATTCCGACTAAATAGTTGGCCAGACTCTCAGAGCGTAGGTGAGGAGTATTTTTCGGGGGGAAAGCCAGAAGGATATTTAAGGTTGTGGTGACGGCCCAATCAATCATAGCCCCTTAATTTACAGAATACACTGCTAAACTGAAATGGATTAGAAGCTTAAACCAAGGTAGGGCATATGTAGATAAATAAAACTTTTTTACTTTTTATCACTGTCTTACAACCTGTTCAGGTTATACGCATATGTACTAATTAAGCTAATGAGTTAGAGAATAGGAAGGTTGAATATAGAGGAAGTGTAATTATATTTGTGTGGAAGAAGAGAAAAAAAATTCTGAGAAAAAAGCACCCTTGATACACCCAACCAAGATTCGAACCCCGATCTTCATGTCATTTGCAGCCCAGTATATTTTGAAAGTGACATCTTAGACCATAGGGCCACCAAAGTAGGTTATGGATTAAACTATGGTATAGGTACGTTAGTTTAAAAGTGTAAAAATAAATCAAATACAGCAAGCTGTAGGCCTGTATTAAGTTTGAGAGAGGATTGAAAGTGCTCAGAGTACACTAGTCAGTAGCGGTGGAAATGGTCGGGGGAACGTTCGGCTAGCATGACCCTCCTCTCAAACCCTTTTCGTGAAGTTAGATAAGCTAAGATTGATTATATTTCATAGCCTAGGAAAGGGCTTATATTGAAGCTAAAATTCCTCGTATATCGTCAGCTTATACGACATGTAAAGACCATGAGCGACCGCAGGGCTTCGGACCAGTTTATCTGGGCTAAAGCAAAAGGTAAAATATGATTCCAAGCATGGTCACAGCACTTATAACCTTAGCTTAATTAAAATAATACAAAAAATTAATATATATGTATATATAGTATTTTATAGCAAGGTGACTAACTTGAGAAAATTTGAACACAGCCTATACTCACAATGAATGTTAATTCTAATTAATTTCCTAAGAAATCCAGACATTCAAAAAGTCAACATAAAATTATAAACAGGTTAATTTTCAGCATAAATGATAAAGGTAGGATATGTTCTTTTAAAGTCGATAACTGCAACTTCCAAGTGTTAGCGCTGCGAACTAATCAAAATACTATGAGCATAGCTATATATTTTGAAATCATCAATAAGGGAGGAAATATATTACTACTCAATAATACATGTTAGATCATTTTGTTTTTTCCATTTGACTTTGATCAATTATTTTCATTACAAATTTTGAGGCTTATAAAAAGATTCAAAATATTGTAACGACTTATTTTATAGATGTATTGGCATTTATTATCAAGAAGATAGTAAGGCTTGTTTTATAATCAAGCATAGCGCACACCTAACAGAGCATAACGCATTTCCTTAATATGTTGAAACAAACATCTTAATTTTAATGATG
The DNA here is from genome assembly GCA_033556935.1 of Timema podura. Lineage (NCBI taxonomy): Eukaryota > Metazoa > Arthropoda > Insecta > Phasmatodea > Timematidae > Timema > Timema podura. The sequence continues at coordinate 122,282,664 of JAVRXN010000009.1, read as the reverse complement.
GCGCTTATAATGAATACGGTACATAGAATACTGAATAGTGGCACAATGTATAAAGTTGGTTTAACTTTACCTTTTTATGCGTTATGCATAAATAAAGGCCCTTTCATAAAGTCAATGAGAACGCGATAGACTCAAGCCAATTTAACGCCAGTATATACGCAGTTGGAAGCTAGCTTCTCTGTTTATATTTCAAATGCCTTTTGGTAGCCATACTTGTTTGTTAGTCAGGAACTTTTTTAAATTTAGACTCCATGACTACGATTGTACATACGATTGAAAATAAAGGTAAATATAAAAATTTTGGTTTTTTTTACTAGGAAAAAGGTGTAGGTACTTCAATATTTATGACAAAAGTAAAATCAGAACCATTAAAAATCAAATTTGACTTAACAGTTTCAAGTTGAAATGCTATTGTCCCCAGGGTCAGCCTGAGGTAAACTTTGCAACCGGGTGGGATTGCTTTTTGGTGCTGCCTCTATAAAACTGGGGGAGAGTATTGTATGAAAATATTAAAATAATCCCCAAACTTAATAACTCCAAACCTAACGTAAGCTGGGTATGATAAGAAAATAATCTGAAGATAAATCCAACAAATGGTAATCATCCTCCAAAGGTTTCACGGCGAGATTGTATGAAAATTGTTAGGATTACAAAGAAACCTATAAGAACATGCTTTGTAGATAATGTTTTCTTCTTTTTCTTTATATAAAATCAAACACTTTGTTATAATGAACAATTTACCAAATAATAGCAAAAAAAACTATTTAGGGAGCTATTTTTCCAAATGGAGGATGTAAAAGAATTTTTAAGCATGGTTACGTTAAATGAGGTGTTTGAGGTTTGGGAATTATTTTAATATCATGTCCAGATTACGTAAGATTAGTTCAGTACTCTGTTTGGCGCTCCCTTAGCCTGGCGCCCTGAGCTGCCGCCACTGATTCTCCCCCTTCTAAGATGTTTCACTTCTAAATAGTGTTGGCACATAAGATCCTCTGTCACTGTTCTCCGACTTATAAATTACGTTTACCTCAAGATTGTCCTCTGCTAGCTTGACTTGCAGTAGGTGGAATATCCTCTAATCCGGATCACTAGAAGAGTTTAGCTGTAAATGGTAGCTCTAGGTATTTTGTGACCACTATTCTTCTGTAAGCTATCAATTATTATGTACTTGACAGTTGTCATGGAATAGGAGAATAGGGATGGGAGGAATTAAGTAGCTATTGTCAACAAAGCCATCTCATTCCAGCCAAAGAGGCCAATGGATACTTTGAGTACGCTTCATTACTTATCCATCCAAAGAGGGCCACTATCACTAGAGTTTATGTTCAATAAAATGTCCTACCGTTTTAAGTCTTATCAATGAAAATAATTCAAATAAACAAATCTCTGTCACATCAACTGCACGTGTAAAATTGCTGTAGAACTACAAACCCCGGTCTACTCTTATCGTGAATCACAAAAAGGGCTGACTGTTGTGCTAAATTGAATGTACGAAAAACAGTAGGACACGGTAGCTTATTTTGAATGCACCGGTAGTTGAAATATCCTCCCGTGTGCATCTTGAATACTCTAGTATTATAAATATCAATTAGACTCATAATAAAAATACATCCAACTCCCACGAGCTCGGTTGTGGATTAAAACTGGAAGCACATAGCGTTCTACTTCAGTAAGTCTGGGATCCCTGGCAGTACCTAGATGAGGTCCTGGTGATTCTCCTCTTGGGTGATCCTGAATTTCTAATGGTGACGCCTTTTTATTTCCGGTGTGGATTGGTGCTAACTACTTACACGATTTGTTGAAGCGTACGCACACACGCGTCCATATTTGGTCAAGCGTGGGGAAGCCAACCCGCTCACAATTTCGCGCGATTCAATTAAGTTGTCACCGGAAGATAGCACGGTGGCTGTCTGAACACTTCTTAAATCCCAGTAGGGATAATACATGAAATCTGAAATTATGGGCTATAATAAGACCTAAAATAAACTAAGTCTTTCCGGGAATGAAATGGATTGGGCTGGCATTCTTGGCCACCTTCCCCGCTACCCTACGACTGGCTGGTAAAAACAAAAAATTTGGGAAGGCATCTGGCGACCATCCTTTGAACTCACACTCTCACAGGACCCTGATCTGACTTCACGTAAGGTCCTCATGGATCGCCATGGAAGCATTTTTAGATACGGTACATTATTTAGTAGTGCAAAGAAGTTAAGCCATTATCTATTAATATAAAACAACCGATTTAAGTAATATTTAAACATTACGTTTCATTATAAGCCATTGTATCTTTCTTGTGAACTGTGCACTGTAAGCTATGCAGTATTCTAAGCCCAGCCTTAATGTTAAATCTTACGGGTGTATACAATTACATCGCATGTCCATTACATCGCGTTTTTGGTACAAATATATTGCAGTTCCATCACGTCGCGTTTCCCCCACCTCTCTACACACAGCTAACCCTACTCTGACGTACAACCAATAGGAATGAAGGGTCAACTGACTCCCCTTGGGAGGGGGAGTGTTTCTAGCTTGCCAGACATCTAATGTCCTCAAAAAAACTTGGAGACTTGAATTTGTAAATTCAAATTGCTGTGACGCAAAGAAAATCAAAGATGAAATAATAAAATAAGAATATAATCTAAAAATTAAAAATATGCCTTTTTATCTGGACAATTTTTTTTCAGAGAAGTAAAAAAAACAAAATAATGGTATATTTATTTTAAGGGTGCTATAGATACAGTTGCCTAGGCATCTCGGTTATGGTGAGGTTTATTTAAGTTTTGTTTGATTTACACTATTCTTTCAACCAGCCCCACCTTCAAAGTGAGAGTAAGATTTTTGAGACAGTTACACTATTCTTTCAAACAGCCCCACCTTCAAAGTGAGAGTCAGGCACACTATCCTTGCAACTAGCCCCACCTTCAAAGTGAGAACCAGAGGTGAGAGGCAGGAAAACTATCTTTTCAACCTTGCCCACCTTCAAAGTGATAATCAGAGGGGAGAGTCAGATCCACTATCTTAGCAACCAGACCTACTTTCAAAGTTAGAATGGGAGGTGAGAGTCAGGCCCACTATCCTAGCAAAATGCGATGTAATGGACACGCGATGTAATTGTATATATGTGCCCCTTCATTCCTATTGGTTGTACGTCATAGTAGGTTTAGTTGTGTGTAAAGAGGTGGAGGGAGGGGATGCGACTTGATAGACCTGCAATGTATTTGTACCAAAAACGGGATATGGTTGTACGTCATAATAGGTTTAGTTGTGTGTAAAGAGGGGGGTGGGGTGGGGGGGAATGCGACTTGATGGACCTGCAATGTATTTGTACCAAAAACGCGATGTCATGGACATGCGATGTAATGGTGGTCCCCCAAGTCTTACTTCAATCGATTGTCTTTTAATATAAAATACGCTAATCTTTTTACATTACAAGATAATTTAAGTATAAGACCTAGACGTAGATGGGAGGATAATATTAGAATGGACCTGAAAAAGATAGGTTGTAATGAGGTAGATAGGATAGAACTAGCTCTAGATTTGAATAGTTGTCGTAGCTTTGTAAGTGCGACAGTGAACTCTTGAGCTCCTAATGCCATAGAGTAAGTAAGGATTAGCTACGGGCAGGTGGGAGTGCGCCAATGAACTTTTGAATTCCCAAATGCTATAGGTATAGACTATAGAGTACACAAGTGGGTAAATAAATTTAAGTTTTGCATGTACTATTAAATAAAATTTGATTTTTATTTAGTTTTTATTTTATTATTGTCATGAATATTATAGTAGACCTATTTCTCAGTAACATAACAAAATATGTGACATTTCCCTTTTATTTTCAAACTTATTTTTACAATCGTAAACATTGTAACTAAAACAACAGAAACAAATATAGATACCACAAGGCATTTTCAAACATGAACATAGAAGCTAATTTTCATCTGCTGTTGTGCAAACTGGCCTTTTGTTGGCTAGAGCTTCTTCTTGTATTTTCATTGGGTGATACAAGGGCAGTCTATTCTCAACTCCATGCATGACGCACAAAAGGTAAGCGTTAAATTAACATCATGTGCTTAGCACTTAGTATTCACTATATATCTATTGTGAACACCATCATTGCAAAAAATGTGTTTCAGCTTCTTGTGCACTATGTACTATGCATTATTTGCTATTAGTTTTGTGTTATGCATGAATTAAAACTCAACCTAAGTAAGAATTTAATCATTACTTTTTTACTAACGTATGTTTTTAATGAATTATTCTCTGTACTCCTTACACTATGATTAATTGTTATGCGTTATGCATGTCTAATAATCAAGCCTTAAAGAGTTATAGGATTAGCTAGAGAAGTTAATATTAATAATTATAGTTGGAAATGTAGAATGTTTTAGACTAAGACTACAGTTTTACACTAGATAACAAACTATATTCTAATATAATTTGTATTCATTTTTTAATTATATTATTAGTTTTTTAAATATCATAGTGACTTTTTAAATATAAACTCTAAGTGATTATAACAAAACCTTATACATCGATCCTCCTTACAAAAATGGTAAGAACCTATCTATTTAATAATAACTAAATAGAAACGTAGATGTACCTGTCTAATTATGGGTGATATTTTGATCTAAGTGTATGTGAACCTCGACTCTAGCTCAATGTTGACAAAAGAGTTTATTCACCACATGTTCGGCACGTCACACCACATGTGACGTATTAGTCTATTATGACGTTTCATTTTTCTTGTTGTAACTTGTAGGTCGTGTTGTATTGTGTCAGGTATAAAAAACAATTAACAGTGGGATGATTTGCAAATAATAATAATAATAATAATATGTTGTTGTGGGGGCTATGGGAGAGTGATTTCAAATATACTTTCTGCATTTTAATCCATGGAAATTTCATTTGTACTTAGTTATATATGTTTTGTTTTATTTATTTTAATTTCTTCCCTTTCAATTGGAAATAGTATCGATGATGTGGAGATAGGAGAATTACCATTTTGTGATCCTGATAATGCTAGATCAAATGGAGAAATTAAAAAGTGAGTGGTTTCTTTGAAAATAGTTTGGAGATAAACACATGTCCCACTGGTGACATAGAAATTTGCTTGTTATTATGCTCTAATATTTATGTCAAGCTACATAGGTAGGTAAGCCCTAGGGGAAAAGTGTGATTTAATGTCTTTATATTGACTATAACTACCAGCAGCTTTTAAAGAATGAGTTTCAAGCACTGGCAAGTCATATTGAAAAGTTGTTCAAACATAATTTGGGTCAAAATTTAAACTGTTTAGTGGGTGAAACCTGGTAGGAGGTTAGGCCCTTCTTACCTCACTGCCATCAAAGTACATTGCCTAGTTATGGTTTGGAACACATTTACAGAATTTTGAATGGTTTATTAATTCTCTTTTTGATAAACCAAGAATAAAATAATCGGGATCATATGAAGCGAGGGTGGAGTTATTTATTTTTTCCCAGTGTCACATTTTTAGAAATATAATGTTTTCTAGCACCAATACACAAGTTTACGATTATAACAAAACAAACCTTGTCATACATTTTAAACTTTTTTTTTTCTTCTAAAATTCACCTACTTGACTGGATAACGTTCCGTCATATGCTGTAGCATTACACAGAACAAAATGTTCCTCGTGGTAGTAAAACTTTCATAGAACAGTTAAGAACCTTAGATTATAGTCCAATTATGATTTTACAAGCACTACAGTTTTTTTTTTAAAAAGTAACAGACCTAAATTTGGTAAATGACTAACTATTGTTTACTATCTCTATTTTTAAAAAAAACTTAGAATGTCCTCCAATGAAACAACCTGGGGCAGATCGTCAAACATCTCGACTGTCTAGGAAATCTTTTGGTGCTTGATAATCTCTTTCGATGCAAAATATTAAGTTAGGCATAGTAATGTTTTCACTAAAAAAAACCAACCAAGCTTAACCTAACCTTTCATGTGTATATAAATAAAAATTACTGAGCTTTGCCTAGAACCTTAAATGTGCGAACAAATACAATTTTTGACAAACTATCTTTAGAACCTGTGCTTAAAAATACCAATTAGGGCCTAAGTGAGTTTCCTAATAATTTTTTAACGATTTAGAATTTTTTTTATTACCATTTGTTTTGTTATAATCGGAAACTTCATATTCTTGTTGTGTGTTTGGATACTATAAAACAATATATTTCTCATAATTTGGCAAAGAAAAAAAAAAGAATCCTGCCCTCAGATCACAATATAACCAAATAATCCTTAAACATATTTAATTAGCTTTAGAAATGAGACAAAAATCACTCAAACATATTTTGGGGATAGGCATTTATAAGATATCAACATTTTATGACTAAAGCATAGATCATAAAGGTAGGATTAACTCAGCCGGTAGAGTGTCTTTACTGAGCTAAGAGTCCTGAGTTCGATTCCAAACATGGCCGAAAAATTTATCAGTGGGGAAATGTGGCTTTACCCTTTCACAGTGATGAATTAACAGCCGGGGATGTTGTGCCGGTACTAATCTTAAGTTATATTATAAAGTATACCTATGAAGCTACGACATGCCTAGCAAGCCGGTAGTGGAAAATATACGGGTTGAATTAAAAACTGGCCCAGACCACAGGCTGGAAACTATAATGTATGTAAAAAAATCAAAAGGTGTGATTGTACTTTTAAAGCCGAGAACTCGTAACTTTCATGTGTTTGCGCCCACAAACTAATGAACATATATGATCCATATTTTGAAATGATCAAATAAGGGTGGAAATATATTACTACTTAGTATTAAGTGTTAGATTGCCCACTAGGCCTAAATGTTTTATCAATTTGACTTTGATCAATTATTTTTTTAACACAATTTTTGAAGCTTATAAAAATAATCTTTAAAATAAAGTACTAATTTAATTTATAAATATATTGACATTTATTATCAAGAAGATATTAAGTTTGGGTTATTTTCAAGCATAATGTATATCCAATAGTGAATACCGCATCGCACATAGTGTGTGATATGATGAAACACATTAATTTCAATGACGTCTATACTGACTACATATAATAGTGAACATTGTGCATTTTTTTTACAATCATTTACTACAATTGTATGTACATTTAAAAATAAAGGGAAATATTACAGTTTTGATTTTGTTTTTACATGGTGGCTACAGACAGGGAAAACCTGGAAAAGTCAGGGAATTTTTGGATGACAAGGAAAACAGGGAAATGTCAGGGAATTTTTTAACTAAGAATAAGGAAAAGTCAGGGAATTAAAAATATGTCTAAAATATCCCATTAATTTTGCAACTAAACACTAAAACAAAAGTTAATAATACCTAAATAAAATAACATTTTAATTTTTTAAATAACTGATAAAACTGTTTATGTTCAGTAGATACAAACTTTTTTTTTTAAATATTTGATCAATAATAAATTAAACAAAAGTCATCATCCACCATTAAAACTGGAAAAAAGTAGTCAGCGAAAATTGAAAAATGTTGCCCGGAAAACCTGGAAAAGTCAGGGAATTTTGTAAAATATGTTTTGTAACCACCCTGTATTAAGAAAATAATGTATACTATAATATTTATGACAATAATGAAATCAAACCAAATAAAAATAACCAAGTATTTCTCGCATCAACTGCCCTGGTAAAACCTCGGGTCCCACTCTACTTGTAAACACATAGAGGGCCAACTGTTGTGGTACTTTGAATGTTCACATGCATTTGCATTCCAATAATACAAGAAAGCGACACCAATAAATCATAAGGGCATGTCGTCTAATTATAAAGTTTAACTTGTTTTAGTGAGCAAAGCTAATGTTTTATTTTTTCAGATTGGTTTACGTGAGTACACTAGATGGCAAGCTGTGGGCTCTGGATGCGGCATTGGGAGGCGCAGTTGTTTGGAATGTCAACACTGGCTCCGGACCAATGCTATCTTCTAGTATTCACAGGTTGGAGGTAAGAGTTTGAATCTGTGTCGGTCTATAAGTTGATGCTGGACGAGCAACTGCAGGGACATCACTCACACTAGAAATTGTGTTTGTTGTCTCTACATATAAGAGAATTCAAAGCTCTGTGACAATGTTTCTATGAATAACATTGATTAACTCCATCGTGCAAAAACTTTGGGCCAATTTTTAGAAGTCAACTGACTACACCTTGGGTGATGAGATATACTAAATACAAGACAAACACCTACTTAAACTTGAATGGATGGGCAGTCTGCTTATGAACTGGTCTCTACTTAGACCCAGTCTCGCTTATGAAACTGGTCCATTCTAGTCTAGATCAGTCTCGCTTATGAATGGTCCATCACTTAGACCCAGTCTCGCTATGAAACTGGTCATCTAGTCTAGATCCAGTCTCGCTTATGAAACTGTCATTCTAGTCTAGATCCAGTCTCGCTTATGAAATGGTCCATTCTAGTCTAGACCCATCTCGCTTATGAACTGGCCATTCTAGTCTAGATAGGTGTCGTACTTTATTTAATATAGTGCCACACTTATTGCTTGCTGAGTACTACTGGTTAGATTTTACTAGGAGCTCGACTGCGCAAGTAGGGCTGGAAGGTACGAGAGAGGGATATGGTGGGGGTAGATAAGAATGTCATTCGCTCTCTTAGGTAGGAGACATTCTTCACTACTATCCAGACACAAACATGTTCTAACTACCCTATATATCTTCTAAAGCTTCCACACCACTTATATTATCACCATCATCACCTGAAATTTTTTGTTGTAACTGTGTCTGACAAATCGTCCCCCATGTTGTTGATAATATTATTGGATAACTCATCAATCCTTTGCCCTGATCTCAAGTATTCTTCTTAAGTTTTCTTTTTGCTTATGCATCACACTAAGCATTCCCCTTTTATTATATAGTTAATTCTTTCCTCCTTTAGGCTCATAACAGTGTTTACATTGAATGTAACGTTCTTATTAGAAATGTAGTCCCTTACCTTTGCACCTATCATTAATAGCCCCATGGCTTCTTTGGGGTTGACTGACAGCTGACGGCTTTGAAAAGCTACCAGACCAAATTATGTATTCTACGCCGAACCTTATGATCTGCAAAAAACATGTGTTTAGCAGCTGTCGCTTCTGACAGTCAAAATTTAGGTATATACCTATGAAGGAAATATTGTGTGGTTTCAAACAATACATTATTACTATTTTACACGAAGAGGTCGGTGGTGGGTCTAATTGAACGTTGTGGAAGGATGTGTTGTCAATAACTAGTAAATTGGCAGTTGGCAAGTTGGGGATCATTTTGTTTGATATCCATTTTACAGAAAAAAAAGTTTAAAAAAAATGACATTAAGCACCACATGGCTGCTCACTGCTCCCTGCGTTACTGATATTGTTGGCTTGTCTTTGAACTAGCCGCGCATGTGTACATGCTGTCTTGCTACTGCGCAACTATAACAGTTCCGTGTTAAACCTCATCAGTAGTTTCACTTTGTCTGTAAAACAAGCACAATATCTGCAAGCCTTACCTGAAGTCAGTGAAACACCATCGACGGAGGAGTTAAATTGGATATTTTTAATCCTAAACTAAATTATAATAAAATGGAATAGAAATAAAAAGCCTCAATAGCCTTCACATACCAAACTACAGTTATATAAGTTACTAAAACACTTTTCAAATATTTCTATGTCAAGTCATGTCAATTTTGAGAAATATTATCAATAATAATAATAATAATAATAATAACTAATAATAATAATAATTAATAATAATATAAATATAATAAATAATATAAAATAATGATATGATAATGATAATGATAATAATGTGATGATGATGATGTGATAGAGGATGTGATAATGATAATAAAAATGATGATGATGATGATGAGATGATTGATGATTGAGATGAGATGATGATGATATGATGGATGTATGATATAGTAGAGTATAATTATATAAATAATAATAATAATATATATTACAATATAATAATACAATTAATAACAATATAATAAAATTAATTAATCATTAATTATTATAATAATAAATAAAAAACTACCAATGGTCTTAGAAAATAATCTATGTCAAATGCTATTTATCATACCCTAATAAAAATAAATATCCTACAGTGTTTAATATTGACACCATTTTACTGTTTCCATTGACTTTTTTTCCATTGTTTCATGAAAATGAAAGCATGTCAATAAACAATTTGTTCTTTTGGTATTCTTATGTTGATTAATCAATTTTTCGAAATAACCAACTGCTTAATTTTATAAAATAATTTCTTTAGCATTACGTATAATTTAAAATGGTGGGCACCATAAAGTTTGAACTCTAGCAGACTAAAAGCAAATATTAAAATGGCTGCCAGTTGAACACTGCACCAAGGTGTGTTGACGACATATTGCTTTCTGTCCTTGGACTCAAGGGCGTGTGACAGGTCCATCGCCAACCTACAATTTGGACGGATCTACATTTGGTCACGTGATTACTAATGCAATGGACAAGGGTACATAATATCAAGACAACAGTGCATAGTTATAGAATTATAATACAGGCATGTTAAAATTTGGTCATTGTAGATGGCATTTGCATTTTCTCAAATTTACTTCCTACTAGAATCTTACTATAGCCAGGCTATTTGAAGACTGTGTATTTAATAATTTGTTTCAGTTGACTAACAATGGGCAGTGGGTACGGATGATTCCTTCCCTTAGTGGCGGACTCTACAGGTTCAATGGTGACAGCATTGAACCTGTACCGGTCACTGCAGATAACTTACTACAATCATCAGGATTTCTATTCTCAGATGATCTGGTCATCTCTGGTGAGTAATGTGTGTCCAAGGAGAAATTAATGTATTTTTACAGACAAGTGCATGTGAGCCAGTTTGTGAGATATTATACCTTGTACCCAATTTAAACTCACTTGAGCTGTGATGGGCTTATTGGAGCGTTGTAATAAAACACAACTTTGCTTGTCAGCATCACAATTGTGTTAACAGTTATTTGGATTATAAAGAGAGGAAAAAATTGTGAATATATCCAATAATTGGCATATAAACTATCTTCGTGAATTGTCATTATATTTTGATTAGCCACAAGAAATTTTACAATGTTTGCGCCAAAAACGAAACACCGAAATGAGAAGGTGCAACAAATTTCTGATTCCTATATTAATTACAGCCTGTGACTCACATTGCTGGCTGGTGAAGTCCACTTTTTCAATTCAAAATGAAGTCGAATTGAATAATATGAGATATTCCTTCGAAGCTAGTCAAAGTTCAAATATTTAAAAAAAATATTTGATGTTGGATAAAATAATTATACTTTTCATAACTATGTAAATTGTGATGGAAATAACTGCAGAAAATTAAAAAAACAAAAACATGAATGTGTGTTTTAACATTGCATATTTTTTTATGAATCTACTTAACCCTTTTGCTGCGTTAATTGGATATATCCGATCTCAGCATTATAGCCATTGACTGCGGAAATCGACTTCACCCCACGGCGTGTAAACTTTATCTTCCTTTGCTGCGACGTCGGAAATAGCCACAAGAGTGTTTGAACACTGAATTTTTCATACTAGCATGCCCGTGTGCCTCTGACATCTGGTGTTAGTTTTGAGAACTGTCAATTACCAGCTGCTAAATCATAACAATAGTAGCGCTTGTTTACTTCCGTATTTCACTACTTGTAGTACACGTGCAATATTTATGTGGCAGAAAACATTGTTGAAGGGATTTATTAGTGTAGTATTTGCTATATTTACCCTGTTATTATACTGTGTTAGTAACATTTAATTATGATTGATGTATGGCCATGTGAAGAGTAATAAATATAATATTTGGTTAGTATAGCAATTGACAATTAAATAATTCAGTGAGTTTTAAAATTTATTTTATTCTTCTAATTGCTATTTTATTTTTGTTCTTTACCCCATTTCCTATTTTGAAACCATGCCTAACACATTATTATTATTATTAGCACCGCGTCTTACTACCCGTTCGGGTTATACGATTACGCTAATGTGTAATGGTAGGGTGATTGTGAGATGAAATGGAGGACCTACAGTTTAACATGGGATCCGAACCACGGTGGAGGCCTGGCATTCCTCACATTCACAAGTTGTGATTAATACACGTCTTGTCAGAGGTGAAGGAAGGGTTTGGTAGTCAGATAAATCTGTTGCCGGGACCGAGGATTGAGCCCCGGACCCCCAGCACGGAAGTCTGACACCTTACCCCTAGACCGCCAGGTCACCCATATGATCTTATAGACTACACTGAGGAAAGCACCAATGTAGCACAAAATGGTTCAAGTTGTGTTGATGTAACCTAATTTTCATTAGTTTTTGTTTTATTACATAAGGGCCTATATTAGGCCAATATTAGGCCTGTCAAATCCTTATTTAGCGATTAGTTTGACCCTATTGTGGGTTGATAGTAAAATAAAGAATGGTTCTGATAGCAGAATAACATTGCATTTGGGTAAAATGTGACAAATAATATTTGAGATATAAAATTTTATTGATATAAAATATATATTATTATGTGATTTATAGAAAACTTATTGCTAAATTTCATATTTAAAATACATTACTAGTTGAAAAACACATTATTTGATCATAATCATGATCATCATGCAAATTTTCAGATTTTGAATTTTTGACTTATAATTAGCATTTCTGAAGGTAAGAAGTAAAAATTAAATACGCAGCAAAAGGGTTAATGTCAAATTTGGAATTTTACTCTCGAATCAAAGTCAAAGTGAATGGATATTCAAAGCAAAGTCAAAGTTTTTAAAGCTTTGCACACACCTACTGAGTGAGCTGTTTCTATTTTGGCCACTTTATTCAGCATCTTGTATAAAACATGTAATTTATTGTTCAGGTGGTAAAGAAAGTCAGACATATGGAGTAGATGCAAGATCGGGCCGTGTGATGTACCATTGTTCCATGCACGGCTGCCAAAACTACACTGAAGATGGTCTAGAGAGTGATGGTGTGATGGTGATTCAGAGGGTGACCCAAACAGTTCGAGCTGTGGAGGCTCGGTCTGGTGCTGAGAGGTCAGGGCTGATAATTAATTATGTTCTCGATGTTTGACAATAAATAGAACTAAAAAAACAAACAAATGTTACAGCAAAAATGAGTGGAGTCGATTAATTAACATAAATTAAAATAATAAAATAAGTTATAGTTAAAATCGTAAAACATAAAGTTTGCCATCAATTGTTAAAAATGAGAAAATAGTCAAGACTTGATTATCAGCCTAGAAATAAAAAATGAGGTGTAATCATCGTGAAACTAAACTCAATAAAACATGTAAACTTCCAAGAAGAATATAATTTACCTTAGTGAAAAGTGGATTGGTGTGTAACTCATTCCGAGTTATAATAACACAACTGTTGATGTTATGTTATGATGTTTTAATTTCCTTCCCTACCTAAATCCATGCATTATGTTCCCCCTATGTTAGATATAACAAACTAGAGCTGGGTCGGATATGGTTTTTCATGAGTTAGAATCTTGAATCCAAATCTATATTTTATTTTTGAACGTATAATAAATCAAATCCAAATCTTAGCAAAGTGTTAGTAATCCTTATGATAAAGATTCATAAAGCATCCAAACTCTCCTACTGTTTATCTCAGAACTACCAACAGGGCTCTTTGAGGAAAGGGAGAGGGGAGAAGAACCTAACAAAGAGGGTATTGTGTAGCAGATGACCATTGAAATATCAAGGTCAGCAACTGAGTAAACTGGTTTTATCTAAGCCACATAAACTCTTCCTTTCATTAAATAGGACTGTATATCTATGACTAAGGACCATGTTGTTTGTTACTTAACCTAAAACTGATGAGTCATCACTACCTGACTTCTAGGGTACACAGTTCAAAATATTGGTGAAAATAATTGAGTTCAAAATGCTGATCACGGATTAACATAACATGATATGCCATAATCGGCTGGATGACTAGATCGGTAATCAGCATATGCCCTGTCCTAAGGGAAACTGATTTAATCTCTCCCTCTCCCATTTTTTTGCAGGTGGAACTTCAGTGTTGGTCATCATGATCTAAAACTAATGGCAGGTCTCAACTCAGATTGCCATAGTACCGGTTCACCACCCTCCACTGATGACCTTTACTTTGAACTAAAAATTATTGTTCCGGAAGGTCTGGTGTGTGCATTAAGCAAAGTAGAACCTGGAAGAATCTTGTGGAAACATAAGGTGAATTGTGGGGTCTTGGATTTTTACAGTTTTATATATTTTAACACAAAACTGTAAATGGCTTTTACCTGTTATTATTTTTATATTTAAAAAAACACCCAGACACAGGAATAGGATCCGTGAACCTTGGCCTAATGCACCAATTCTCTACCACTGAGTTACACAGATCTGTCCCAACCTCAGGATTACTCTTCACTCACAGTTTAAGGCAGATTCTCTTAAGGACGTTTAGAAAGCATCAGCAACTATGAGCTATCACTGATACTGGGGGGTCAGCTTTATGTTGCATTTAGTACAGTTACTATTGTACATGAATGGTGAAGCTTATAAGGTGGAAGTGATCCTTAGGTTATTGATGTACAGGGCTGGCACACATCTGGACAACCCGAAAAACAAGGGACTTTTTGTGTCTGTGAAAAACCAGGAAAACACAGGTAATTTTGCAATGTCTAGTAAAAATACAGGAATATTTGTTAATTTGGTACATTTAACAGAAAGGTTAAACCATTAGGTCTTTGGATGGACGAAAAAGTGAGAACCTGCTTCACACATGTTATACTACCCCTTAAACAAGTGTTATGAAGTGACAGAGTATATATTACCCATCCTGTTTTAAACATAAGTTACATGACTTCACACTAATAATTTTGAATAAAAATGAAATTGTATAACTTTTCTTCAACGTGGAAAAATGGAAATTCCCTCTGGAAAACACAGGGAACTAGGCAGTAAAAACAAATAGTGCCAACCCTGATGTAGCATCGCTACAAATAATTGTCCAAGCATTAGCATTCTTCCAGGTTGTTTTAATTTACAATTGTCCTTGTACTAATGGCATCATAAATCTGAGCCCCCACGCCTCCCTTGCGTGTTGCCATTGGCTGTGATGAAATATTATATGAGTAAAGATGAACTTGAATGTGCAATGAGAACCCCTTACCGCACTGGTAGAGCTTTGATGCGCTAAGTGAAGGGTCTCTGGTTTGATTCTCGTGTCCAGGTGTAATTTTTCAATTTAGGAACATGATACATGTTGTGGCAAAATCCATACCCTAAAGATAATTCTCATCTTTTAAACTTCAATTTTCATTTATAATTAGTTGTACAAGTAGCTCTCTTACATTTTACCTGTGGATTTGGGTAGTATATTTTATTTTATTTGGGTTCACTTCAAATTAAAAAAGTGTACTTTACCCCCACCCCACCCTCTCCCTAATGTTACTAATTTTTGAGCCTCCATAAATGACTTATAACGTTGTAATTTCCTATTCATTATTCATTAGGGTTATTACTAATTACAGGGCATATTTTTTGGCTTATTTACCTGTAGAGAGCAGTTATCCAACATCTCTCTTACAGTTTGACACACCAGTAGTGTCAGCGTGGCACCATAAAGAAGGGAAAATGACTGAGGTTGACTGTTTAGTGGGGCTCGCATGTTCAACGACAACATGGGTTCCATCACTCCTTCGCTCTACATCGGAATGCACAATAAGCAGGTACAGCTTGTTATCAAGATTTTTGAAAACAAATACCTTGCGACAGTAAACTTGATAAGGTGTTTTAATTTATGAACATTAAAATCATTCTGTCAAATTTTCAACTGAAATTAAAAACATATATTTTTATGTAACATTTTGATTAATGTATATGTATTTACGACAATTTTTGGTTTTATATATTTTATTTTTATCAGAAACTAATTTCCAGTTTAAGGTAAATCACTGGCCAAATAGTTAACCGGGATAAAGTTTGTGAATGTGTTTTTGAAAGTTGTTTTCAGAAAACTGTAGGCTTCAAAGTTCACAATAAAAACACAACAAAACACATAATTTTAAAATTTTCGCAGTGCATCATTCACCTTCAGCAGAAGAGAGTAAAACACCTGTTGGTATTAGAGTAATTATCAAACATATATAAAATCTGAACAGGTAGTAAGATGCAGTTATTAAACAAAACTATATATATACTTTTTACATTTTTTTCTGTTAATATCGAAACTTATGTGTGACTTTCTTCATGATTGTTGTGTTTCAGCTATACATTCAGGAAAGTGTGACGGTTCAAAGAAGTGTGGGAATTGGGCGTCAAATTTATTAACAGATGAATCTTCCAACACCTCAGGATTCCTTGGCATCCAGTACCGGCAACAAGTATGTTCATAACGTGGTTGTCTATGTTGTCCCATTTTAAATTATTAAACTGTTTAGTACTGCCGCGCTTCTCGACCTAGTTTACACTCTAGCAAAACTCTCTATAGGGGTGTACGATGTATCATAATCTTTGACTTTGCTTTGTAAAAATAATCCATGTTTACAAATTTGAAGCTATGCTAATGAAAATATTAACTAGCTAAAATACACATTTATATACATATTTTATCATTATGTTTAATTATTTACACTTTGTTTATGGTGAAAACTTAGTCTTACTTTACGGGCTCCGCTATGACCTTATCACATATGCTGGTGTTAACCTCGAGGGGTCTTGGAGTGAAGTGCTTGCCTCAAGACCCGGTGTTCTTGGGTTTGACAGATTTTCCTTAGCGATAAAAATCTGTAGCAAAACTTCCATCTGAGGGGTACTAAAGCCGTCGGTCTCATGTCACTTGTGACATGCAAAAGAACCCTGCACGTATTAAAAAAAAGTATATCTTAACAAAATTTGTAGGCCTTTTCACGCTGTTCATAGAAATCCTTGTGTGCTGATGTAATCATCGGTTCAGAAAGTGCGCATTAAATACCACAAATAAATGAAACACATGATGTTACAACAGTTTAATCAAATTGCATATATTGCAAATTAATGTTCATGTGACAATTTGTAGGAATTAAATTCCATATTTTGATAAAAATTTGATCGATCAATTTAGTCTTAAACACTTTGTAAATATGCACAATATAATAGATATATTTTTTAGAGAAGGGGCTCTTAAATCCCTCGAATCCTATGATAACTGAGAAATTCGAGATTTGTAAAAAATTCATAAACGCATCTCTAATACAATTTATTAGGACCTTGGCTTGATATAAAATTTTAATAATTTGGTAGAAGGAATTAATAGACATGAGTATTTTGGGGAGTAACAAAATCACAAATAAAGGACAAAATCGTTTAATATAATTTACAAAACAAAAAGAATTTCAGTAGAGACTCGATAATTGAGGGGAGAGGAAGCACGGATAATAGAAATCACAGATAATACAAAAAATCCCCTTTTTCGTATATACATTATATACTTATGAATTCATGAAATAAGTCCTTTATTATTGTTTATCTCTGAGGGTTGTACTAATTGCCGGTTCTTTTCATATTGCATGCATTCATTGTGTTTGTAAAGTGTATCCTGCTTCTCCCAATTGGTCACGTCAGCACCCATTCCTCAGCCTTCAGTTCCCTGGCTACTGACTGCTTTTCACCGAGATAAGCTCTGCTTTCTTCCCCTATCTCCCCATCTATTTCCCTAGTCTTGTATTTGTACTGTCTTCACTCTCACTCTCTCTCTCTCTCTCTCTCTCTAAGAGATTTCTGAGCCTGCTCACTGGGTGACAATAACAGAACGCATTCAGACGTTGGTGTATTGTTTGTGACATATTTAAATACAGCTATGGTTAAGCCGCAAACTGGTTTATCCACCCCTGGTAAATGGAGCCTACTGTAGTGCCTAATGGCTTGGAAATGTATAATATGACAGTGTATAAACACTGTACATTAATGTAAAGTAATTGATAGTGAAGGAAGCCAACCCTAAAGGATAGTTAGGTTAGGCTTGGATAGAAAAACACACTTATCTCTTTATTTCTTCTTAAATCTTATAAAGAACACATTGAACAATGTGTCATGAAGAGAGAAGTGTGTTTTTCTATCTAGACCTAACCTAACCATCCTTTCAACTTGGATTCCTTGACTCTCGATTATTGTACATTATTGTACGTGTTTCTTACTTTACACCTACTACTCTTTCCAGCCAATGGTCCGGGTCACTTTTTTACTCAAGCCATATATTTTCCACTCTCGGCTTGCTAGGCCTATTTTAAACGTCATATGCCTTATAATCTAACTTAAGACTAGGACAGGCACAACATCCAGTCCCTTGTAGTTAGTTTATCACTATGAAAGTAAACCCACATTTAACCAATTACAAATTTTCGGCCCGCCGGGACCCTTAGCTCAGTAGACAGACCTGCTACCAACTGCGCTAAGGTGTTGGATTGTAAAGTGTGTCTACACTCTCTTATTATACATAACTTAATAAAAGAAAGTTGCCAACCTTCTTCACTCTGACAGTGTGTATTATCACAACTTGTGAATGTGAGGATGCAGGCTCACCGTGGTTCGGATTCCACGTTAAACTGTGGTCCTCCATTTATTCATAATACCCTACATTGCACTTAGCGTAAGTGCGTGTAACCGAACGGTAGTAAACGCGGTGCATATATAATATAAAGAAAGTGTTCTTTGTTGTTTATGATGTATTTACATGCAAACAAATATCATTTGTCAGTAGCACCAGCATTAAACAACCTTTTTTAAGTTATATTTTAAATATTTTCAATTTAAATAAAATTGTACATATTTGAAGATTTGAGATTTGAAAAAAATATATATATTTGAATTTGAGAAATATAGCATTCAACCCAACTCTAACTTTTTTGCGACATTAAAAATTAAAATATATTCAAACTTTGATTCAGCTTTGGGAATCTTCAATATTATTCGATCTCACTTTGAATTAAAAAAATAGCTTAACACAACCCTCTTTAGTGAATAGTGTAAAATATCTGTAAAAAAAAGGGGTGTATAAAAGGTCAGGCCACTGGGCCAGGAATAAATTAAAAGATGGTAATTAAATAATAAGAATGAAAAATAAAAATAAGGATGGATTATTTGAATTCTTAAATGCTTAAGAAGGTTCAAGTATTTAAAAAAAATATGTATAGGATAACCCCAGAGCATTAATTTTTCACTTAAATGAATGTCAATTGGCATTATAACAAAATATATTATAACTTAGTTACAATTTCATTTTTCAATTGCCACTAAAGAAGCCATGTTAACATAATCTAAATTAAAGAGAAAAGGTTATACCAATTTGGAAGTGTTAACCTCTTATGCCCATCACATTTTCTACGATTCAAAGCTGTGAAGAAGGGAATTTGACCCTCCTATAAAATAATTAATTAAAATACATTAAATTTAATACTTATTTCTTTTTAGGTGTACTATATCAATATAAAAGAACATAGTACATTAAAAGTGATAAATTAGTCATCAATCCCCTGGTCACTGTGTTTTCTGAGACACTAACACATCAATATATTTTACTTATGTGCTTTAAATAACAATAGATGTGGGTCAAATCCGCTTTTTCTCGAATCCCAATAAATCCCAAATCCCAATCTTCTAAGCACAAGTGTTGGCGAGTTAATTTTATTGTTTTGATGATGACTTCCCAGTTTTGTTATTCAGGTACAGCTCTAGGTTTACTTGATGATCAGTTGCTTACTTCTGAAGACCCAACCACTGATGACGAAAGTCAAGCATCTACCACGGCTATTTCTGTACTCTACGGCTCATCTATGTCAATGGTAAAGACCACATATCTTGTATATCACACTTTGTTAGATATGGAAGAAGGCACAGAAAAGTGGGATGAAAATAGAAGTGTAGGAACACAATATGGCTTTTAGAATGAAAAGAATATAGTTCACACTTAACATTGTTGCCAATGGACAAAGGGGTAATGGTTGCCTCTTGAAGAAAATCAGTCCTTAATGCCGGGATCATGATCAACTTAACGTTACTTAAAGTTAACTTAACGTAACTTAACGTAAAGGACCTCCTCGTGTATTTAAATGGTGGCGATCACGATGCAGTTAACTTAACGTAAGAGATGTCCTGGGAGGTCCTTTTACTTTAAGTAAACGTTACTCGAAGGGTATCACGTGATCTAGCCAGCCACTCATTATGTGAGTGACGTCAACAGGGCTATTTAGTAACTCATTTGTTGGTATTATGACCAATTTTTACTCTTTAGCGTAAGTTTAGTGATCAGACATTGAAACAAAATAATTAAACTAAAATAGGAAAGCTAACTTTATCAAAATATTTTGTAATATACATTTATTATATTGATTGAAAACTGTAAACATACAATCATCACTGTAAAACTAGTACAAATCACAGATCATAATCGAGAATGAAGATGTTTGGCTCGAGTTGTTATGTTAAGTTACGTGAATCATGATCACAAATACGTTAGGTTAACTTTAAGTGAACTTTACGTTAAGTTTAATTCGTGATCCCAACATAACACCTAATTCCTCAATCGAGGTTTAATTTTATCACAACTCATCAAGAGGGGATGTTAAACATACAACACAACTTCCTAAAAGGGAGAAAAAGAGACTTGGTAAAGAATTATAGGACACATCGATAGGAACATGTAAAAGGAACAATTAATATAAAAGACAAACACAGGAAATGGACATTTTTTTTGTTTTTGTTCATTGAAATTGTTTTTTGCCAGTACTTAAGGCCAATCTTTAATCAGTATCTCCTCATCTCACCTTTTCCTTTGCATTTTTGGGGCACAAATAGTCAGGACATTCTCCCTTTTAGTGTACCAAAAGAATCAAATGCTTATACATCAGTGGTATGCCAGATACAATTTTCACTAAGATAGAGCTCAAATCGAGCTTGAATTATTAAATAAAGTTTTACTCTAGTTTAAGTAATACAGATCAATAATTACAGAACAAATAGTTTTTAAATTTGATTTTCTAAAAGATAATTTTTGTGAAAAATATTATGACTTTACAATTAATATTTTCAACTAAATTTTATATAACTGTAAAATCTATATTAAAAAAAAATTGAACAGAAAAAAATAATATTGGGGACTGTTTTGCTGAGAAACTATATCATAAAATTGAATTAAATTAACTAAACTTAAACTCTCCATAGATGAAATCAAATTTTTTAAGAATTCATATTTTTTGAATTTAGGAAAGATTTTTGAGTCTAGTTTAAACAATTTTAAAAAATAGAATTTTTTAATACTTGCACATCCCTCTTATAATTGTAATGTTATGGGTCCATGGTATAATTACTTTATTAGATTTACAAACCTGATTTTTAACTACTTTGTTGATTAAAACTACATTCAATAAATACCCACTACCAACCTATCTGGGAGTTATATTGTGGTGAACCTTGCTAGGACCAACATTTGGAAAAAGGGTTATAAACGAGAATAACTTAATAAAAAAAACTCCATGTCAGGAGCTCGCAATAAAACTGTGCACAGACGTTAACGATGATAACACAATATTTACGGATAGAGGCTGTCATTTGAGCGACACACCAAACTCTTCGGCCATGCTGAATGAGAATATGAGAGGTAATCCTCCATTTAATCAGTTGCCATTCAACCTTGGTATCTCTAGTAGACCACTATGTTATCTCTACATCCAAACTAGGCTAGTTGCAATAACAATAAGTAACTTCTCAACTTTGTAATGCGCCTGATTTTAATTTGGTAAGCCACAGCAGAAGCTCAACTTTGTATTTTTCCTCGCTGTTCTCAGTTGATTGCCCTACGATTCCTCTTGATTTACCCTGTCCCCTTCTACGACCCCGTACCCGCCTCGGTGGCGTAGTTGACTAACGCGCCAGTCGTGTTGAGCTCGGCCGCCAAGGACGGGAAGATCGAGGTTCGAGTCTCGGTCGGGTGAACTAGGGGTGGTTTTCCCTAAATGGTTTTCCACTCTTCCTCCACGCAAATGCGGGTTCACTTCCTCTAAATTCAACCCTCCCAATTCCTAATCCATTGGCGTAATTAGTACTTAAGCGTATAACCCGAACGGGTAGTAAGACGCGGTGCTAAATATTATTATTCTACGACCCCGAGCTAAAATGTATTACCCAAATAACTGTTGTGTTTGTAACAGGGAATGGTTTTTTCCTCTTCAGCGAAGAATCGTTGAAGAAGACCAAGCACTCCCAGTGTCTTAAGAATGCCACTCTCTCACTAGATGGTGACACTATCACTATGGAGGGAGATGATGATAATGACTTTTTCTCTGAGGAAGAAACCCCAGTGCAGATCATCATTGTATCACTTTGGTTTTGGTGGTCAGTACAACTCTGATAGTTTGTAAAACTAAATTTATACTTTCTTTTTCTATCTACACATTAAACTATCTAATGTATAAAAACTAATACTTCAAATCCAATAGTTTATAAATCTGAATCTAAAGAATCTTCATTTTACCTACAGATCTCAAATACAAATCTTAGAAAACATGGTGTACATATAATGTTTTTTCTACTGCATTAATACAGGTTAAGTTGAAATAGAAATTAAAAATAGTAACTAAACATTAATATTTGTTGTTATAATGCATTTATTTAAACATTAATACATTTGGTCGAGTGGTAAATTAATGGTCAGGGGTCAGGTTTTTAAGTTTGTCCCAAAATTATGTTGGGCCAAACCACCAAAATGTAGCATAAGAGTTAAAAAAAAATTTCAATCAAGATTTTTAAAAAAATTATCTTTTTGGTCAAATTATATAATTTTTTTTTAATCTCCAAATATTCTTAAATATTTGGGGATTCCAAGGTCCCATCCCCAAAAAGAAAAGTTATTTTAAAATTTGAAAACGGAGAACAATAAGGAATAATAAATGTTTATATTACATATAAAGCAGAAGAATGATTTAATTTAGTTTTTTGAGTGACTTTTTCTAGCAAAGAATATAAAAGAAAGAAAGTTGTCAGCATTCTGCATAAAATCTATTTACTTTTTCTTTTTCTCTGGTGTTGGGGGTGAGGGGTGTGTGGTCGGAAAGGAGTTCTTTACCTATTTTAGCTCATTAGTCTATCCTTATTTTTATATTAACTCCTTTACTTACGACTAGCAAATAACAAAGTCAACATTTACTTGGAGGAAAAATGGAAAACCTTGTTGTGGAAATAAAACCACCCCATTATGAGTTACCGACCAACGACTACATACTGAAACTGACGCTTTTTGCACTATTTGTGCAATGAAACTAAATTAACACTAAATGTAGCTATAATTTTAGTTTGAATATAAATTTGTATTATTATTTATCACATCTTGAAGTTTTTTTTGTTTTGTTTTTCTAGGAAAGAAGTTCTGGTGATCAGTTGTACCACTGCCCTGTTGTTTAATCTGATGATAACACAAAGGTTCTTGCACATTTTTGCAAATCAGCAAAAGAATGTTATAGTGCAAAAGGTATATATATATTTTTAGTATATTTAAAACAGCCATTGGCTAAATCAAAGTTCAGTGGAAGGAAAGTACCCGGATCACTGATTTAACTAAGTTGAAGGGTATAGCTGCCCACACAGGTGGGTACTCGGACTGAATGTCAATCCTTTCCAGTTAAATTTGTTGGTGACGAAAGTTCAGGGTTGGAATTCCGGTTGGATGTACCTAACAGATGATGTTTCGGCAATGATTTCCCACTCTTACTACACAAAATGGGTACATCTCGTCTAAATTCTACATTACTCATACCAATTCATTTGGTTAAATTAATACCTACAGCTTGAACAGGTATTAAGAACATTATCTGACAGACTGTACCTCCAAGTACTCTGATAATTTGTTTCCTTCTCTAAAAGTTTCATAAAGCTAGTATGTTTAAGTGAACTGGATATTTTTCTTCGTTTGAACATAGCTATTTGAGGCAAATATTCTAAGATTTAAATATTCACCCATTACTAATTTCCCAGTCATCTTGAAACCAAACTATGCCCTACAATAGATTTCAAAAAAATCAACTTATTTTTCCATCATTGTGATCTGCACAGACATAAAAAAAACATTAAAAATGCTATTGTTTATAAAATCTAACTTTATAAAAACTGTTGTTTACCTAAATTCAAAACAAACCAATATTTTTAACTACTATTTTATACATCTTCATGAACCTTATTTTAACTGTCAACCTGTCTTTAATTACCAGGAAGTGATTGTGGTGGAGAAACACATCCCAATGAAACAAGACACAGACTCAGGGGTGGATATGCGCCTCTCTTTACGGAGTCACTCTGATCCGGGCTCTACTGTCCTGACACCAGAATTTATATCTCGTTACCTCACTGACTTTGACCCTGTTCGTTGTCTTGGGAAGGGAGGCTTTGGGATAGTATTTGAGGCAAAGAATAAAATAGATGACTGGCACTATGCAATTAAGAGGATTGCTCTTCCAAACAGGTGAGATTGGTTGATTTTACAAAATGTTTTAGTAATGAATTAATCTGGATGGTTGGTCTCACAATTTATAATGTCATGATCATTAAACTCTACTGTCAGTTTGAGGATTGGATGTCAGTTGAATGTACTGGAGGTTAATTTATTCTTAAGCTCTTATATAGAATAGAAATAATAACTGCATGTTAGCATATTTTATTGTAATGAATTCATTGTAATATGTATACATTCAGTTAATTGGTACAATACATGCTCAGAGGTCTAATTGTTAAATTTGCCTTAAAAGTTGAGCTAAAAACTACCAAGGTAAAAGAATTTTCAACTACAAATTTGAAAAGAAGAGTTTTTATTAAAATCTATTTTTTAAAATTTTGGATCAAACATATTTTCTAATCCGAATATTTTTAGTACCCTTAAGAAGATCAAAGGGCTCGTTCATAGTTTCTTACTAAGAAGATGTTACGGTGTTTGTTGGCAGACAAGAATCTCGTGACAGAGTGATGCGAGAAGTGAAAGCGTTGGCCAAGTTGGATCACCAGCATATTGTCCGTTACTTCAATGCTTGGTTGGAATGTCCGCCACCAGGATGGCAAGAAGATCAGGACAAGCTCTGCCCTCTCAAGTGCGAGACAACTTTTAAGTGAACTTGTTTTGGTTTTCTTTACAATTCTTGTGAATTTGTATTAAAGATATTAGCGTACACACTCTGAACCATTTGATTCTATTAGAACACGATGTACAATCTAACTTAATTTTATAACAGATACAAAAATAAAGTTCCTTTATGTCAATTAATTACTGAAAGGGAAAAATTCCAACCTCACCAGTGATTCATTTTTTGGCTGTGTTTGAAATCAAAACAAAAACGATCAGCTCAAAATTGAGAGGGTGCAAAATCACTTTTCACAGTTCGAAGCAAAGCTAAATCAAATGATATGATATATTCACAAACTCTTATTGAAGTTCAAATATTTTTACTAATGCTTCATGTTGGAAAAAAATTAATATGCTTTGCATATTCAATAGCCTTATACACAAAATTTCATATTTTACCCTGAGCCTATAACCAAGTAAATATCATTCATAACATAAAATTCAAGTATTGCATAATTTTTTCATTGGAACGTTAATTTGTATTATAGTTGGGTGTTTGTGAAGCTTCAAAACTTCGACTTGGCTTCGAAACTTATGTCACCTTTGACTTTGCTTCGAAGAAAATTCCAGCTTCAACAATTTACGAAGCTTTGTCAATAAAAATATTGAGAGCTAAGATACTCAATTTATGTTTAGTAACTGCCATTCTAGCTGTTGTATACATTACAAATTAATATTTATAAACAACTGAACTAATTTACTTTTAAGTTTTTTTTATCTTCTTTTAAATCGTATGGTATATATGACCAGGAGGGACATAACAGCCAGGTTCGAGCCACCTCATGTGTAGAATATTTGCCGCTCTGGTGGCGCAGAACATTGCCCAGGGTACACTGTAGGAGGTTGTACCCATGATGAGATGATATTAATGATAGTTCTTATGATGTTGTAGAGCCAATGTGAGTCTTAACCTAACTTCAGCCTAATTAATCAAATGCTGGTGATCGTTGGGATCATTCCCCTTTAGGTAAAAATACCCACAGTACCAGCCTAGAATCAAACCTGGTACCCTGCACTGACTACTACAACACAGGGCCAGTTACTTTTAAGTTTTGATAGTAATTAACTTTATAATATTAAAACGAAATATTATAAACAATTTGGCAATAAAACAATTTCAAGTCATTTTAGTGCATAAAGTGGTGTATAAATAACCACAATATAATTTTTTTCCAATCATAAACAACCAACAAAAAATATTCAAACTTTGATTCGAGTTCGCTTTGAATTGAAAAACTGGACTTCACACACCACTAATTATAGTACTGTAGCTAACCGTATCAAAATTACAAACATTGAACGTAATATGTGTGTATTTTAGCATTCAATGTTATTATTGCTGAAGCCTATACATTTTTTTTCATAGCGAATAAAATCTAGCACATGACAAATATAAAATCAGTCAACTTTTTCCTAAACTTCCCACACTCCTTCTCAGAAGGCAGACATGATACACACTTTTAAGATTTAGACCCATTATTGATTGGTTGAGTTCCAAAACAAATTATATATGTGACCATTTTAAAATTCTTTGACGATAATAAATTTGTATGAAATAATGATACTAAAGAAAGGAAGCATTTTTATTTTTGATATATTTAAATGTGACTACTCTATTGACTTTTTCCATTTATATGCTCACAATTTTGAATTTGTCAGAAACTGGATAGCTAGCACACCTAATGGCTATCCTTAAAATCATCAAACTGATTTATTAATGTTTCAGTGGTCAGTTGTCCTATTCTGAAGATGCTACAACGGATGGAACCGAGCAATCCAGGGAAAAAACTCATGTCAATAACAAGTCTCTGATCGACAACTCTTCAGTGTATTTGAACCTTTGCAACGGGAAAGGACTGGACCCTCTTTTGATGGGTAGCATCAAAGACAATTTTAGTAACCGCCTCTCTTCTGACATCAGCGACTCGTTCATTAAGTTTGAAGCATCGGAGGGGTATGAAGAGAGTGAGAGGAGAGAAGAAAGTGTGATCAATGTGAACAGTGCAAGTTCTGAAACTGGCGACTCTCCTTTTGGGCATTTTGGAAATCAGCACAAGTCTAACAGTGATGAGATGAAACAGGTTGGAGAAATAAAAATGTGCTTCATTTCTCAAACTATTAAAGTGTAGTTGAGATTAAAGTATTTAAATATATTTTCCAAATTGAAAATTATAAAAAAATATAAACATTAGAGATATAACAAACCTTATTTTCCTCAATTCCATTTCTTTTATTTGAACCATGATTCTTTAGTCCTTAACATTTACAATTTCAATCTTTTTTCAATGCATACTTTAATGTTCTTGAAAAAAAAAAGCCATGTTTGTTTTGTGCAAGATCATTAGAACAGGAAAGTTATTTTGAGTAAATTTACACATTAATGGTAAAATATATTGATTCCAAATCCAGTTCTGATCTTTAAGCAATCTATTTTTAGGGTTACAATTCTGGTTCCTTAAAAATAACTGCTAATATATGTTACTACTCTTTAGAAGGAAAACCTCTGTTCCCTTTTTGAGGTAATTTGTAATATATATTTTAAATTTATATTACTAATATAATATGTTATTGTTTCTGGTTCTGGTTTGACCTCTTGTTTGAAAAGTTAAGTTGTCATTCTCATGAATTAATTGTTTTATTTCATGCATGTATTAGTGGTTCAAAAAAATGATACAATAAACTTTAAATATATTTAGATAGTCAATCTTCTAAATAAAAGTTTGCAAGAATATGTCTCAATGTCTCTATTAATACGATGTATATGTGTAACAGGTCGTCGTGAAGCGGCCAATGTCTTTGCAGATCTCCTCTGGAGGAGGAGTTATTGTCCCTGTGAAGGCCAGTCGTATGTTTCTGTTCATCCAAATGCAGCTTTGTCGCAAAGAGTCACTTCGTGAGTGGTTGAAAGACAATGTTGGGCCAAGGGACAAACGAACAGTGCTCAATATGTTTCTACAGATATTGGATGCTGTGGAGTATGTCCATTTACAAGGGCTCATTCACAGAGATCTCAAGGTTTGGATATATAATATTCACTCCATTTGATTAGGAAAATTAGTAGTTATGAAGTTAGTAGGGGTTTGAGAATATTTGAAAATACAAATATTATTGACTAAACATTTCTGAGTTATTAGTATTCAAACTTTGAATTGTGACATTTCAAATCTTTCTTGCATTTTTTAATACCAAAAGTCAGATATTTGTTCATTCGATTTCACCACACATTTAAATGGATTGTGCAATGATTATTTAAATATCAAGAAAAATATGGAAGGAGCAGATAACATAAAGCTTGCAAGGAAAAGGAGGAGAATGGAAGCGATTAAAGAAGGAGAAATGGTGGAAGGAAAGAGGAAGATGGAGGCATTTTACTAAACTGATCCAGCCAGAAGCTGGAAACATTAGTATTTTTCTAATGCATTTTTTTTAGAGTTGGGTCGAATCCACTATCCGAATCCTGGAAAAGACATAAGAGGAACTATAAATATGATAAAATATTAGAAAATACAAATCGTAACTAAATGTTAACATTCTTCCTTATAGTCCATTCATTATAGCATTCATACATTCAGTTAAGTGTTAAATTATTGGTCTGGGGCCTGGTTGTTGGGTTCATCTTATATAATTGATTCTGAACCATCAATAAACAGTTTTGGAGCTCTAAAACAAATTTCACTTGAGACAATTTTAAACAAATTTTTTAAGGATTTAGGTCTTGAATCCGAAATTTTCTTGAATCTCGAATATCCTTAAGGATTTGAGGGCCCATCCCTAATTTTTTTTACAAGCCATTTTCAAATTTTTGTACAATTTAATATGTTTTTTAAAGTTTAACAAAAAAGTGTAAACCTGGAATTGATTTTGATGCATTATAACTCAAAAAGTTATATTTTTATAAACAACTTTGATATGTTTAACATGATGACTTTATTTTTCTCTGCAGTGAAAGTGAGAATATATTTCACAGGGTTTTACTAAAAATTATTCTGCTAAAATATGTATACCAATAAGTAATATCTAGTTGTACCTAGATTTTATTAACTATTAAAATTAAAAATTATTTCATTAAACATTTTTTTAAAATAACTTTAGTACAAGTTTGTTTTTTGATTGCATATTTAAGTTTTAAAATTATATATTTTTCAACCAAAGCTAGAGTTCGATACTTGGGAACTTCATGGGAAACTCGCTCGAGATTGCCTTGAATAAAAAAAACTGGAGCTTGAAAGTCCATAACGAAAGGGAAGTTTAAATACAATAATGAAGGCCAAAAATCCTATTTATTTCTTGGTAAGCTGATGCTTTGTTGTGTTTAGTCGAGGTATTTATGGGAAAATCTTTACACTATATGTCGATATTATTAAAATTTAAATTCAAATAACTCTCTGATATACAGATAATTTGGTAGATACTTAATAAAATAATGAAATCATACTCATAATCTTAAAATACTGGTACATTTAAATTAAACCATTATAAAACAACTCGAAAACTAGTTCGAGGGGGAGGAGTACTCTAAAACTTGAGTCAAGGTTTAGTTTTAGTAATAGTTTAGACTCAACTAAAAAATGTTTCCTAAAGTTGGAAAATCCGAGTACTTGAAGTTTTCAATTTCATCTTGAAAAATTTTAATTCAATTATTTTAATTCAATTTTAAGATACTATTTCTTAGCAAACAGTCTCTCAATATATCACTTGGTGTGGTTATTTTTAAAAATAACGTCTGCAACTATATTATATTTAATCAAAAATCTGAATTGGTGTAATAACATTTTTTACACCCACTTTAGTGACCGAATGGTTTAAGGCGTCATTATTGTGTTAGACAGGGAGATCGAAGTTTAAATCCCTTTTGGGCCTACTGAGAGTTGTTTTTCTTTGTGGTTTCAACTCTCCTTCATAAATGCGTGTAGATAAGTCCCTATCTCTAAAATTCTTCCTTCCTCATTCCTACCCGATTAGAATAATTATTAGAGCTGGGCCGATCAGCTATTTTGCCGATTAGTCCGATGCCGATCATTTGTTGCCGATTAGGCCGATCACCGATGCCGATTTTTTTGTTTTCAATTTTAATAAGTGTATAAAGTAAAATGACCCTTAAAGCAAAAAAAAAAAAGTTACTTTTACTAGTTTTATAATGTCCAATATAGTTTTGTTTTAATAATATTTAAATAGAAACTTTTCAAATGTAAAGGTTGTTTAATTATTATTTTATATTGTTATTGTTAGGACAAGTGAACCTGTCATCAAACAAAAACAAATCACATTAATAAATAGCAAATATACTGGTACATGTTAGATAATTAAAATATGATTTCACATTTATGATTAAATAGGCCTACTGACCCTTTTATTAGACAAAGACAAATCATAATCAGCAAATTTAAATTTAATTTTAATGATAAAAAATAATCAAGGCACACATATTTTTGCACACAAGGAGAATAGGCCTACTTCTATTTTGTTTTTAGATGAAATAGGAATTTTTACATCCAATGTCTATTAAAATATGGCTTCAATATTAAACAATTTTTAACAATCGTAATATTTTTGTGAATTGTGATTTAGATATATCATAACATAGGTTTTTGTGATTCTACAAAGCATTCCATCATAATTTAACTACTAAATATTAATATCGTATAGAAATAAGTGGTTTCTTAAAAAAAAGTATAATAAAAAGGCATCACCATTTTTAAACAATAATCCGATCTTTTTTTTTAACAATTTAAATAATCTTAATGAAAAATAACATTGTTTTAACTACATTTAAATAGAAACTACCTTTAGAAAATCGAATGAACGGTGAACGGGTCAAAATGAACGGATCATTGAACTGAACCAGATACAATGAATCGTTCATTTAAAAGAACGATTTTGCCCATCTCTACTTCAATATGATAAAATAAATAATAAATAACATAATGTGCAACGAAAATTATTTTTCGTGTTTTTTTTTAAGAAATACTTCAAAACGTATTTTAATTTATTTTTAACTATGAAAGAAAATGTAAAATCTAAATATTAATATATATTAATTCAATTCATATCGAAATATGAGCGAAACAAATTCCCTGCCAGTCGAAAGTTTTGTACTTGCATTAAAAGAAAAACAGTTTCCATTTAAAACAAAATGTGCGCATGTGCGAGATTATTACGTCCGATGTTTCATTTTTTGGGCATCTTTAACAAATCGAAATAAAACAACACCAATCTGCTAATATTTTATTTTATGATTATTAGATTTGTTACTTGAGTATTTTTATTTATAATAACGTGTATAAATTGGAAAAAGACCTATGGCAAATATATTTATTTTGATATATTTTGTTTGGAATGTTGGATGTGCTGTTTATTTCAAACCTAAGTCACTAAGAACCAGCTAATTATTCAAAGATCTCATACGAGAGAGCAGAGATAATTTTTTTTAGGACTTAAAATATACACACACATTTTGAATAATCGGCATAAATAATCGGAGATTCAAACACCGATCATCGGAATCGCCGGTTATGCGATAATCGGCCGATGATCGGATTAATAATCGGCATCGGCCCAGCCCTAATAATTATATTATAAAACCAAAACAGATGCGGTGATTAAAAAAACATTTTTCACAAAAAAGTATTCATTCTTAAAATATTATAATTGTTATTATTTTATTATTTATTATGGTTTATACATTGATATTACAAAAATTCAACTTGAGAAATATATATATATATTACAAAATTGCTAAATGCAACTCTGATGTGAATACAACATGATTTTCATTCAAACTTGACTTAAAGTGTTTTTTGATGCAAGTTGGTTAAATTTTATTAATTTTTTTTTTTTCAGCCTTCCAACATTTTCTTCTCTTTGGATGGTCAAATCAAAGTGGGTGACTTTGGCCTTGTTACTGCTATGGTGGAAAGTGGCGACCAAAGAACGCCTGGTGGCGATGGCGACACATTTCTGGGTGATGAAATACATACTGCTCAAGTAGGAACTCAACTTTACATGAGTCCAGAGCAGGTAATAACAGCGATAAAAATATCCTGCATAGAATTGTGTTTGCATTTTCTCTTATTCAATCTTGTACCACATCTATTTCATAACTAACTCTGTGGCCTTAAATAACTCGAAAGCTCAAGGCTGCCAAAACGTAAGCTCGCCATTCAACCCTATCCTGAGACACTTCCATCCCATCCCTCAACTGACAACTAACCTTTAAATTTATTTTAATATTTTCCTCCAAATGATGTTCTACCAAGGGGTTTTATTTCTTCAGGCTTCCCAACTAAAATGTTGTGTACACATCTAACATTTGCCATCACCCATACATGCACATGACCATCCCATCTCAGCCTATGTGCCGTTTTTATTCTATATGTTTGTGGATGCGTACAAGCCATGGAGTTCTTCATAATGTAATTTTCTTCACCCCCTTGTTTATTTATCCCTCTTAGGGACAACCTTTCTCAGCACTTTATTGTCAAAAACTCTCAATTTATTTTCTTTGTACTGTAACGATGTTACCAACAAGTACGAGCTCAACCGATTCAACGCCAAGTATAATGGGGCTCTACTCACCAAACTGCCCTCTGGGACGCCCGTCCAATCGGTCATCATGCTCGCGTACACACACAAGAATATCTCAACACCAAGTAAAGGCGGGCCAGCTGACTTCACTGCGCCGGCGATCGAGGCCCCGCCCACCACGAAGAAGAAATCATCAAACTTGACTCAACCAGTTTCCGGTTGTTCTAATTAAATGCTAACAGCGCTATCTTTATGTTACCAGAGTTGCCCTCTCTTCCCGCCCGGAGCGCTAGTCGTGTCCTTTTCTTTTGTTTCCCTCTCCCCTCCGAACTCCCCTCTCTGTGGTCAGAATCGACGCTGGCAAATCGTATATAACAGGCTGTACGTTTCAAATCTTGACTAATTACATCGCAGGTTTCATTAAGGTGAGAGCGTTGTTAAACGTCTCTTCTGGGAATATTTATTTACTTTTCTAAATTCTTTTTCGGCGTAATAATGGGGGGAACTATTTTCCAAATTCACTGTTAGGCTTATCTTGATTGATTTAGATTTCTTCACAGTTAATGAGATTTAAGTGGCGTAACCACGACTCGTTGAGATTAACTTAAATTTCCTTTAACGCGCTTTGAGCGCTATGTACTCTCTTACCTTAATTAGTCCAACTTGGGGTACTTTCAACCAGAGGGTTAAACGGTTTATTTACATGTTATTTAAGGTTAGGTTCATAATGTACATTATGTGTTAGGCACGTATATCCTTGAGCTACGTTATGTTTGCATAGGTTTAAAATGAAATTAATATTGGAAAACTTGATTAGATTTAGTAAATGGGAGCAGTCCATTATGGCTCATCTGACGGCTAACATGCCTTGTTGTTTGCATTTATGAGGTTTAGGCTGAGAGCACGGCTCAATGTTAAATATAAATTATGGGCAGACTAATTGTAAATATCAAATGAATAGGGTAGTTGTGTACCAGACGCCATGTACCTTTAAATGTTGTATAGGATTCTTCTTTAGGAACTCTGGTAGGGCTAGTGACAGAAATGTGTAGTAGATTTGGCCTTAATGTGAGTCTTATAAACTTTGCAAGCAAATATTTAGATAATTAAATTTCTAGCTGATGATATTTAAATATGGTTGTGTGTATAAAGGTTTTACTCTGTAATGCAGAGCGATAGGAAGTTGCTAACTGCGTCCTAATGGGACAAACCTTATTTTGGCAAAGTATACAGAGATGTTGCTTATAGTCTGTTGAGGCTTATGTTGATTATATGGCGGAAGGAGAATATATAGCTAAGACAAGTTTAGGCTGCTGGAGCCAGGACGAGCGTCCTGCTTATTAGACTGTCACTATATAGATACTATCCACGAACCATACGAATGAACTTGGTAATTTTGATGAATTATGAACTGATCTTTAAATCTATATTTAACTTGGTGACCTTTAGGTCGAATGCTCTACGGAGTGATTTAGGTTATGATTGTTCCTCTGATTTTGTACATTAGTCTATTTTTGATTATATTAAATAAAATGTCAACATTATTTCTTGTATTTCTTTTACCCTCTGAAACGCTTCCATTGCATTGACTTGATGGAGGTGAAAGACGGTACAGTACAAAGTGTGACACCCCACCATAACAATCTCTCATACCTCTATACAAATACTTGAACAACATTATTTCAAACCGGAAGAGTTAGTTAAGGCTGTTCTATACCCTCGCGCATGTTGTTAATTAAATATTGTTTTCTAAATAACGATTTCACTTAGACAAACTAACTTTTCCTTTGTTTTGAAGTAAATATATCTAATACGTTTGATACTTTTTGCAGGACTATAAAGTAAAGTTTTACCAGTATTAGCTAGTCTAGAGTAATTTTTAAATATCTTCTGAAAGGTTTATCAAGCCAATAAGTTTAGGTTTTCAAATGTTTGACTTTGGATTGAAACTGTTGACATCCGTTGAATCCGAATCTGGTACCTATTTCAAGTTTCAAATTAAATACTAACCTTACTTAGAATACGATATATTATATATTCACATCCTATGTCCTTTTCCTGTGTTTGTCTTTTATGTTATACCTTTTACATGTTCCTCTCTATGTGTCCTATTATCCTTTACAATTTTCCTTTTCCTCCCTTTAGTGTTTTGGTTTTGGTTTCCTCTTTTAGAAAGTTGCGTTGCCCGTTTCACGCTCCTTCCTGATGAGTTCCGATAGAATGAAACCTAGGTCGGGGGATTAGGTGGTGACGATCAATATAGTTAAGTGCCTGATAAAATGTCAACTAAGAATAATATTTTAGGCAAACTCGGTGCAGTTTCATTTGTTATTAAGATAAAAAAAAGTTTCATTTCCCTCAGCTATACTGAGTTTAGCACTTCTCATTTCAGTCAAAAGGTCTTCCTTACAACTACAAAGTGGACATCTACTCTCTTGGTGTTATACTTGTTGAGCTTCTGGTACCGTTTGGTACAGAAATGGAGCGAATACGCACACTTTTGGTGTCAGGAAGAACAAACTTCCACCACACTTCAAACAAGACTACAGTGAGGAGGTGGGTACTTTGTTACAAACAAGTTTATTTTAACATTTGGCTTTTGGGTGTTTGGTTTGTAAGCTTCTTTAATCTAGCCCTGGGAACTAACATTCGTTGACAAGATTCACTATCTCTTTAGACTCCCGAGTGACTCGTCCTCTACTTAACCAGCAAGGTCAACTAGTAGTATGCTACGGCAACATATACAAACTAGGGTAGGGTAGAGTAGATGGTTCTTCAAAAGCCTGTCAAAAAATGGGTTTGTTAAAGCATTTTTGGTCGATTTAAAACTCCACAACACATTAGCTTAGCCATTTTCAGTAGAGTCACAAATAATACTGGATTGTCGGTGACGATGTGGATGGGATTAGAATCTCGACATATTGGGGTTATTTTCCACATGTCACATCTTTGTGCTAATACGGATGTATTTATTTAGTATTTACTTTACTTTCCATCTCTTACCGCTTGGAGTTAGTTCTAAAACCCATTATTTCTTAACACCCATACAATTATTCATAGTTTGATTGTGAATATCTAATATCACGCTTTAAGAAAAACCTCTTTTCAACCCTTGATGTACATACTTCACACTAAATATTGCTGCCACCAAACAAAGAACTAATGACAGTCTCGTTAAGAAAACCAATCGATACCATTTAATCCATCAACCTAGGTTTCATTTTTGAGAACCACAGTCTTAATACCTACAGTCACAAAGTTCTCGCAAATATTTATAACTAGCGGGATGGCAGAGCTACTAGTGGCAAGCAAGCATCACTAATATTTCAATTAATTTATAATTTATATTTATATTTTATATTTTGTAAAGTAACACACACTATAATTCATTTATTATTTGAATTAAACGGAAGGATTTAATAGTCATGTTTTTAAAAAGGCCCAATATGATTATTATATTTAAAAAAAAATTATCTTCATTATCATTCTAGTGATATGTAAATTCTTTGATTAAGGTTTACTGGCAGTAATAGTATCAAAGAAATTTACTAACCCAGATAACAATTTAAATAGGGATTGGCCCTCGAAATCATGAATTTTTAAGGATATTCAAGATTCAAGAAAATTTTGGAATTTGAGACTCAAATTATTAAAAAATAATTTTTTTTTTCAATTTTTCCAGTGAAATTAGTTTTAGAGTACTAAGCCTGCTTATTGATGATATAGAACCTATTATGATAATTAAAGGATGAACTTAACAACCAGACCCCAGACCAGTAATTTAACACTTAACTGAATGTATCAATGTTATAATGAATAGATTATAAGAAAGAATGTAAACATTTAGTTTCTATATCTATTTTATATTATTCTCTTATGTTTGTCCTCTTATATTCACAACGAAGATAAATTGGAGAGTCGGATTCATAAAGTAGTGGATCCGACCCAACTCTAGTTTTAAACTAATATTCTTACTGCAGAGCTATACATCTTAATGGCCAGGCCCGCAGCTCTGCTTGCTTGCAAAATCAAGTCGAAACTAGTCATCACTCATTAGCCGCTCACACAACTTTTTGACGTAAGGAGGGCGAGACAGACTGAGGAATCATGATCTCTAATATCACCTTTTATTATACGGCAATGTAGTAAGTTGAACTTACGGAAAAATGGAAGTAATGGAATGTAATTTAGCAAGAGTAATATAATTGTTGATGGTGTCAAAGGCTTTTCTAATGTCAAGTTCAAGAGTACCATCAGTGTCAGCTGCCTTCTATCCAGTGCTAGTTTCATTTTATGAGTGATGTGGTTGTGGTTGAAACCCAGATTGGTATATGTCTAGCGGCTTGTGATGATTTATGAAGTCTGTGTACAACATATTTTACTTTACATCCATTAATGTTTCTAGCTCATGATTCGGGTCACTTTATTATTCATTCAAGTCATATATTTTCTCACTACTGGCTTTCTAAGCCTGTCATAGCTTCATATGCCTTATAATCTAACTTAGGTTATAACAGCACAACATCCAGTCCCGGTCGTTAATTCATTTTTGTAAAAGGGTAAACCCATATTTCACCTATGATAAATTTTTCGGTCATGCCGGGAATTGAACCCAGGTCCCTTAGCTCAGTAGGTAGACACGCTACCAACTTCGCTAAGGTGTCAGATTATCCACTGGTACCACTGAGAAATCATATTTTGTTTGTCATGTCAATTACTTCATAAACAACAAAGATAGTATTGTTTGTCATTTCTATTACTTCATAAACAACAAAGATGGTATTGTTGTCATGTTTATTACTTCATAAACAACAAAGATGATATTGTTTGTCATGTCATTACTTCATAACAACAAAGATGTATTGTTTGTCATGTCTATTACTTCATAACAACAAGATGGTATTTTCATGTCTATCTTCATAAACAATAAAGATGTATTGTTTGTCATGTCTATTACTTCATAAACAACAAAGATGGTATTTTTGTCATGTCAATACTCATAAACAACAAGATGATATTTTGTCATGTCAATTACTTCATAAACAACAAAGATGATATTGTTGTCATGTCAATTACTTCATAACAACAAAGATGATATTGTTATTTAAAGTCAAGGTCTTAATAATTGTATTTGATATGACTTCTTGAGATTTTTACAAATTTGAAATCTCTCGAATAGTATAATAGTCAAGGGATTTTAGGATCTCATCTTTATAAATGATGTATATCTCATATTTTTGTTGGTGTTTTAAGATCTACTACATGGACTGTCAGTTCATTCTAAACTTTGACTCAACACCATCGAAACTTACACTTTGTTTGAATTATATTAACATTATTAATCTGTACTTATTTTCTTTCCAGTATGGACTACTACATCTTATGCTGTCTCACTACCCTGACCAACGCCCCACAACATACGGTATCCGTGCACGCGCCCCGTTCAATCAAGAGACAGAGTCAGATGAATGGCACTTTGACTTGCCGAGCAGTCGTCGACGAACTATGAGCAATACGTTTTCAAACACTTCTAGTCTGGACTCATCGTGTGAGCAGAAGGAATTGGTCAAACAATCGTGTTGATATTTGAATGTGCGCTGGGGAAGACACTAATATGCATGGTATTACCTTTCAATGTGCAAGATAATATGCATTAAACAAAATGCAATAAAGAAAAATTCATAAATTTTTAAAATAAATAATAAAAGTGTAGAAAATGTAAACACAAATTTTAAGTCAAAACACATTAATAGGTATTTAGTCCCAAAAATTTTAATGCCTTTAAAATGTAGTTTTGTAACACAACTTCTTGAGAAGATGCCATGGAAGCATTGAAATATTAAAATGTTTGTAAGTGCTTTTACTTATATTTGTGCTTTATCATTCTACAACTCTATCATATATATTTAACTGCATATTTTTAATGTGCTAGAGCGAAAGGATAAACTGCAGCTTTAGATTTACATGTCAAAAACTTGTATAATGGAAAACTTGTTGATTTTACATAATGTGATGGTTTGGTGTACAAGTGCACTAATAAAACATAGAATAATATTTTACTCATATTTGACATTAATTGTTACAAATTATCTTCAACATAAGTTTATGTTAAACAGAGAAAAAGTATTAACTTTTGATATAGAGACCACTTTTTTTTATTTAAACTTCAATTTTCACTATTTGGATGTCAGTATTATTATTATCTTTGTATATAATTTACGAAGTTCAATTGTTTCTTATTGTCTTTGTATATAAGTTATAAGGCTTCTTTTCTGTTTATCATCTCTACATTCCTTAAATTTGTTATTGATTAGTGTTTTTGTGTATGTGTATGTTTTAGGCCTTTTAATGACTATCTGTTACTTAAAGGCTCTAACCTACACGATTAAGAAACAGGGGGAGGTAAATCTCGGCCTCTAAGGTCTTACCATATTTACTTGTGCATTGCGCAATTTTCCCTCCTGAAATAAACTAAGTGATCAAGTGTATGATATACACAATAGCATGTTATAGTAGGCTGTAAATAAACTTGAACATGTTTTTATACTACGTATTAAATATAGGTTTGTATTTTGTTATGAAAACTTGTGTTGAATATGTGACACACTTCTTGCTTAGAAAGGTGTTGAGGAATAGCAATAATTTACCAGTGGCTAAGAAATAAACATTTTAGCTGACCTTGTTTACATTAAAATTGCGGTAGAAAGTAGGTATTTGAAAGCTATAAAAAGCTACTATAGTTCTGTACAGGAAGTCAAACGTCAAATCATATGTTCTGCAACTGTTTCTTTTTCAAACAGCATAATTGCTGATCATTAAATAAAACTAAAAAAGTTACAGTTTGGCAAAAATTTTTTGCATCTTCTAAACCTACCTACCTACCTATGATTAAATTTTATCAACACACAGGCTGCAAATCATTGTAATTACGCCACTGTCCATATATAAGAAACCACAATTCAATCAATTTAAATTAGTTGAAAAATGACAATTGGACACAATCAAACCCAGGACTTTTGTCTTAGCGTGCCAATGCTCTCTATAACTGAGTTATCCAGGATTTGTCCCGTGCTCAGGATCAATAAACAAGTACCTAACTACAGTAATTAGAAATTCCAACACACAACCAACCTTCCAAAAATGTATTTGGTTTTGTAGTAAATTTTTAATTCATTTTCGTATTGAAAGTTAGTTTTTGTGGAGCAGAATATTATCCCAGTGAAACATTCTCTCAGGTGATTTTGTGTGTTTAGTTCAGAAATATTTTAAAGATAAAAAAGATTGTTAATGGTGACAAAATAAGGATGTATTGTTATGGATAGTTAAAATAGTAAAGGGGGTCTGAGAGAACATATAAAACACTTGTGAACTGTCACTATGTTCATGAACTAACAGTTAACTAATAGTTGACTAATCAAGAACACCTCTTTAATTATCACTTGTCGGTAAGCTGTGTCACAATTGTAATTTAATTTAACTTTCTATTGTAAATACACAGTACTATGTTTATTTAAAGAATGTTAAGTTTTGTCAAATAATTTGTGTAAAAATATTTTTTTTTTAAATATGGTTGGAATGGTTTTTAGAGATGTGCGTACTTGAAAATTTGAGTTTGATTCAAGTTTTAGTAGCTGCTCGAACTTGACTCATATATTTTTACAAAGTTCAAAAAATTTGAGTGCTCAGAATTTTTGATCTTTTTGTCAAAAATTCCTAGTTTAATTAATTCTATTCAATTTTAATATATAATTTCTTAGCACACAAGAGTCCCTCAATAATTCTTTTTGTTTAATTTTAAAAGTATGTATTATTATTTATTATATTAAATTTATTTACAAATTCAAATTTGTGTGATTATAAATTTTTTTCACAAAAAAAAAAGTAATTCTTAAAATTATGTTTGTACTTATTTATGGTTCATGCATAGATCTCTTACAGAAATTCAACTTGAAATATTTCTTGTACAAATATACTACTCAAATTCGAAAAACTTTTCATTCAAATTCGACTTGAATGAAAAATGCCACTTGCATGTACCTAATGGAGTAATGGTTACAATGACCTTTTGAAACTTTTACGGCACAATCGATAATATTAAAGAACAGCTTTGTTACTGTACTAATCCTGTTATTGTAGAAATTCTTTAAAAGGTTAAAAAGACTCGAGATGCAGCAAGTATTTTTTTTAATGTGTTCATGGGGTGGAATCCATTGTATTGTGAAGGCATGGTAATGTTATTAATACATACAGTACATTGCTTACTAAGGCTACATCAAAATGTACCTAAGCAATGTGAATATAAAGCAAGTATTAAAAAAAAAGTTTTTTTTAATTTCTCTTGTACACTTTAAACAAGCTGTGATATTCTATAAGATCAATTAACTTTTATATTAAAAAAAATTGCTTTTATTGAAAGAAAGTATGCAAGCTATTTAGTAGTAATTTGTCTTAAAAATGACTATCTTTATTTTGTTTAGGGATGGGCTCTCGAATCATCATATTGATGTTCGAAGATTCAAGAACAATATAAATACAAGACTCAAATCCATATAAAAAAAATCAATTTATCAAGGGAAATTTGTTTTATAGCTCTAATAATGCTTATTATTGGTGGTTCAGAACTTAACCAGGCCCCAACCCAGTAATTTAACACTTAGCTGAATGTATGTATTTTAAAATGAATGTATTATAAGAAAGAATGTTGACATTTAGTTACGATTTGTATTTTCTCAATGATAATAAAATGAAACGTAATATTCTCTTAGATTTATATTTTCTCTTTTGTTAATTTTTTTTTTCCTCAATTCGAATTCAAAGGTAAATTGGAGATTTGGATTAATAAAATAGTGGACTCGACCCAACTATAAATTTTGTCTCAATTCAAAATATATTTTTACTAAACTATCTAGTGTGTTTAAGAGTTTACTTTATTTTAAGAGGATTTCTATTGAATGATTGTATGGGGTTGATGGCTTCCACAAGTGAATTATGTTTGAGAGCAGATTTATTAAGTTATTCATTAGATGGTAAATAAAATAGGAACAAATGTTTCATAGTTCTCACCATTCGAAATATGACTACCTTTTATCACCCATATGAATTTAGATAAAAACTTGAGACCAAAAAAAATATTGCACCCACGTTTTTAGTTTAACTGAATGATTTTCTTTTGTATATATGATTAAAATATTTTCTGAAATAGTTTATTCCTGTGCTTGTGGTTTATTAAATGCTTTGTTCTACCTAACAATCTTCTCTTGGGTTAACAGCAATACATCTTTATTGATCCATTAAGATAGTGTAACTTATAAAATAAATTCATTGTGTGATGGGTAAACACTGCTTGCTACCTTTCGGGGTAAATGGAGTGTACACTAAATTCATCCTGAAAAATAGCAGTTTTCTGTAGATGAATAAAATAGTGGAGTAGCTTATAAGACAGGGCCATAGTGTAATCCTGTAAGACTGGCAACGGATACCAAGAAAGAGATGGGAGGAACAGATAGCAGCAAGGGTGCAAGTGAGAGGAAGACGGTGAAGGCGTAAGAATATGGTGGAAGGACAGAGGGAGATGAAGGCATTTTACTAGACGTACCTGGCCACAGACTGGAAACAATTCATGGTGATGATGATTTTACCTTTCAGGGTAAACATAGTGTACATTAAATAAATTGGACTTATGATCAATTCATTTAAGCTGTGCAGATCTTTTGAATAAATGTTTTAAAGATAACTTTTTTGTTTTTTTTAACGTCCTCTTTTAGGAAGCTGTGTTGCGCGTTTCACACTCCTCCCTGATGAGTTCCGATAGAATGAAACCTAGGTCGGGGGATTGGGCTGTTACGATCGATTTTCTTTAAGAGGCAGCCATTACCCCTTTGTCCAATGGCAGCAATGTAAAGTGTGAACTGTGTTCTTTTCATTGTAAAGCCATATTGTGTTCATCCCTTTTATATGTTTCTATCCACCTTTCCTGTACCTTCTTCCAAATATAACACTATGGCTAGAATTATGTGCTTTTATTAACTTACTTTTTTGAATGTGTGGGATGCCAGACCTACACTGAGGTTCGTATCCCACGTTAACCTGTAGGTCCTCCATTTCATCTCACAATCACCCTACCATTGCACATTAGCGTAAGTGCGTATAACCCGAATGGGTAGTAAGACATGGTACTAATAATAACTTTTGCATACCATTCACAATTTTATAATTTTGACTTAGTATTTAAAGGTTCACTTTCCCTATGGGTGAGTAGTAATGAAATATAGATCCACTATTTTAACACAGGCTATCTTTTTATTTGGGGTCCTATCATTGTTGATTTATTTAATAAGACAGGTGTAATTGATTAGTTTGACTGTTATGAGTCTGAACAACTGGGACCCGCAATCAGATATCACACACACTTGCTGCTGATTCCCTCTAATAGGGAGTTGTGCTGTCTAAAATGTTTGGATCATGATTGATCCTAGATTGTATCCTGCACACAATGTTTAGAGTCCTGAATAAGATTTGGTGATTTAGCTGAAAATATGTATTCTTTCTTATGATGGACTAACTCCCGGACAGCTCGGTTACTACTAAGCTAATGATGAAGCTTACGCTTTCCAAAAGGGTGTATCTAGTATCTTGATGTTAAATCCAAGTGCACCCCACCCCAATGTTTGCTCTTAAATATAAATTAACTTTGGCCGGGCCAATACCTCATTTTCTTTACAATATTACATTAGTAGTATACAAAACAACACACATTTTTGAATACACTACATTTTTTGTTCATTAAATTTATAGGCTACATAATGATGAGATGTATACACTGTACTCATCACCAGACATTGTTATCGTAATAAAATCCCACAGGTTACGGTGGGCAGGTCATACAGCGCGAATGGGAGTATCTAGAACCACGTTCAATGTATTGAATGACAAACCCAATGGGAAAAGACCACTGGGAAGTCCCAGAGGCAGATGGGAGGATAATATTTGGATATACCTGAGAGAAATAGGGTGTAATGAGATAGACTGGGAAGAATTAGCTTAAGATAGGGATAGGTGGCATACTTTTGTGAGTGCAGTTGTAACTCTAGCGTGTACTGCTAATATGACAATGTTATTACCCACCCCTAAACAAGCTAATATTCATAGACATCCTGCAAAAGAAATACCATCCCAAAGAAATCTTGTACTCATAGACATCAAGCATTATTAAACACATACTGTCAATGTAGGTGTTCTACTCACGCATATGTCTGCCGGAGTAGAGCTGCTTGCAAGTCCAGTCTCATCACCTCGAATGCTAGATTGAAGAGAAGTCCAAAAACGCTACAAATTGTGCAGAATCCTGATGTTCCAACAGAATGAGCTGATTGGCTCGTGCTGTACTAAGACAAGACCACTCGTGTTCCTGGACACCTGGCTGGCCTACGTGACCTAACAAGCATAACT
Organism: Timema podura; assembly: GCA_033556935.1. NCBI lineage: Eukaryota > Metazoa > Arthropoda > Insecta > Phasmatodea > Timematidae > Timema > Timema podura. The sequence continues at coordinate 122,238,570 of JAVRXN010000009.1, read as the reverse complement.
CTACCTCTGAGCGTCCGGCGTCTTGGAGTTATGAAAATGAGTCGAATGCAATGGTTGAATTCAAGACAACAAGAACCTGGCATACGTGATAACAACAAGCAGCCCTCTAATCTGATGCTAGGGAATGACGTAATAACAAAGGAAATCTCCCACCTTCCCTCCTTGCAACTAGACCTATATAACCAGGGAACACAGACAATATTGAAAACCTTTACATCCACCACTTCCATGAGAAGTCCTCTTCAGGACTAGGACGGTATCTAGCCAGGATGGCTATAATAAAATCTTTGTTTGAATCTAAAAACTACATATTGCTGCAATGGGTGTGATTTTCTTAAATACTTTGATTTAGTTTGTGATGGAAATTTGTTAGTGTAGGCATCGGCAATGTTATGCTAAAAACTTTTAATTTTAAAAGTAAATTAGCGTATGGAGCACTTAATGTTTCCTGTCGCCGCATGGGCGCTAGTATCTTTTTATTTTCTTGGTTTAAATATGTAGCCACATTCTTGGTTCTTTTATGTTTGCAATATATAGGTAAATATTATATATTTTTTCTTTGTGGTTATCAGTACTAATTTAAATTCTTTAAATTAACAATGTTTCTTTTATCGGTTATTTTGTAGACTTCTTTTCTCTGAAGTTATTGTTAAAGTAACTTAGTTTTGATTAATATGGTTTTGACTTTAATATTCACAGATTCATTTAGGCAAATTTAATAAGTTTTCTAACGTAACTTTGTTTTTCTCTTAGAAATTTAAAGGTGGAATCTTATTTAATTCTTAAAAAGTGACGAGGGTAATGGTGTGCTTTACGTAAATATCTAGTGCGATATTTTCTTTAAAATGTATATACTTTAATGTATATCTTAAATTTAAAACTATTTTGTCTGTATTCACAAGTGTGAATCAGACGCGTTGTAAATCCATTTAAAAGAGGCTCATTAAGCTCTTTGCAATCTTTGTAATATTTAAAATTTGAACTTTTGCTACTAATTTTGTTTCATTTTAATTCATAGTGGTGAATTAGAAGCTTGTATATCATAAAGAAAGTTTCTTTAAATAATAGCAACAATTTTGCTTATTTTATTGGTCTCTTCTAGACAAGTTTATATAATACTATGATTTATTTGTTTTCCAACACACTTCAGTTTGACATGTAAGGCCATGCAACTTATTTTAACACTATTTTTACTGTGAATAAATTATTCAAATATTTCTTAAATTTGCAAATGTTTCATCTTTTTTATAATTATTTCCTTAGTTCCGCCCTCCTCCTTTTTAGTCTATTGTGGCCGTAACTAAATAGAGTGAGAGTGGGGCGGTAGACAGTAATGAACTTTGGTGGTCCTAATGCCATAGAGTAGTAAGTAAGTAAATTTATAGTAAAAATATTATTGAACATGAAAAATAATCATTGTAAAGATCTCACATATGCTGTGGGAAATATTTGAAAAAAAAAAAAAAAAAGGGTGGCAATAGTGCTTTAGACCTCTTGGATAAAAATCCAAAATGTCGACTGAGTATATTTTAAGAGAGCTTCTATAAAATAATTAGAATTTGTCCTAGCCTCCGATAGTTAGGGGGTAGTGTTGACATAAAAAAACACTTCAGATAGCTTCTAGAACTATTTTTTATTTGAATTTTTTCTAGCTTCCATTAATTAGGGGATGGGCCCACCAAACCCCCCCTGAAATTATTGGCTGGCTACGGCCTTGGTAAAGGTGGATAAAAACATATAAAAGGGACTAACACAATATGGCTTTTACAATGAAAAGAAGAACACAGTTCACACTTTACAATGCTGCCATTGGACAAAGAGGTAACTGAATATTGTAAACAACTCTCCACAGATTTCCAAAGCAGAGGTTACCCCAAGCCTTTAATAGACAACCAAATCTCCAGAGCACTCTCCAGGGACGACTATGACCCCCCAAAAAAGTTGAGGACACAATACCACCCTGGTCTACAATGTCTCAACACCATCCTTAAAAGTGGTTACAAATTCCTAACCAGTTTCACCGAGACCCAAAACTTTAGTTCATCCCCGCTTTCAAACAGCCGCCCAATCCCCACAATATTCTAGTCCTACAGTAAACACTGTTGCAAAACATGTGGGCTCTACCTACCAGCTAAATCCTTCAACAGCAAAGTTACTAGATTGGAATATAAAATCATTAGCCATTACAGCTGCAAAATGGATTAGGCCTACCTTTACTTTACATCCATTACCGTTTCAAAACTGTGGCCTGGGCTAGTTTTTATTCAAGCCGTAAATTTTCCACTACAGGCTCTATAGGCCTGTCATAGCTTCATATGCCTTATAATCTAACTTAAGACTGGGAAAGGCACAACATCCAGTCTCCAGCTGTTAATTCATCACTGTGAGAGGGCAAACCCACGTTTTACCAATGAATATTTTTCGGTCATGCCAGGAATCGAACCTGGGACCCTTAGCTCAGTAGATAGACATACTAGTGACTGAGTTAAGGTGTCAGATTAATGGATTACCACCAAGCCTTCCTAGTAGATAGTTTCTTTCTTCTTAAAGATTAACACTATTATTATTATATATTTTTAAATTATATTATGAGATAACTATATATAAATAATAATATTAATATGTATGTATTATTTATATTGGATAATCACAGCCAAAGCTTTGAGAAATTTATTTCTACTCTTGTTTACTTATGTTTTACGAAACATAAGAAAATGTATAATTTTAATTATTTCTTTACATGCACAGGAAAAGTAATAAAAAAAAAACTATATGCTTTTCAACAAATCACAGAGCACTTCTTATGGTTAAAATATAAATAACATCAAAATGTATTGATATATTCAGTGGTTTGGTAGGGCAGCATACAAACTGATCGACAAGTTGTAAAAAATATTTCGAAGGCTACATGGGTCAAGTGTCGAGACGACATGACTGGGACCAAATAGTTGACAAACTCATGCATGGCACAAATTAGTGACAGCCAACTAGTTGACAAAATTAAAACAAATATTTCAAAGATTAGGTGGGTCAGGTGGTTGACAAAAGTAAGAGCATGTGATAGCAAGCTCATCAAGATGTTAGATGTTGAAGTGGAGGGCAGGAGGCCTAGAGGATGACAAAAGCCAACAGGCATGAATAAGGATAAAACCAAGGTCTCTTAAATCAATTGGGGAACATACTGAAATTATCACAAATTATAAGCTGTTGTATGGTTTTAAGGTGGGGATGCAGAGAACACGAGAAAAGTTGTGTTTTTTGCCGTTTTTATAGCAAAACTTTTTTTTGGTCGAAATAAATCAAATATTGCTTCTATAAAAACATAAGTGTTTAATTTTCTTCACACAATGATATCAAAAGTTCTTGAATATCTGACAAGAGTGTCTTTGAATTTGATGAAAGATTATCTCTTCATTTAAAACGTTTGCTAGATAATCCCACTATGCTTACAACAGATAATAAACAACTGTTGATATCACCATGTGAATAAAATTAAAATCTTTGTTTGTATAGAAGCAATATTTGATTTATTTCGACCAAATTAATGTTTTGCTGTACATATTGCAAAAACACTTACCTTTTATTGCATTCCTTGCATCCCTACCTTAAGGTGACTTAAAGATGCACAAGAATAAAAATGGTATATATTATTTAAAATTCTCAACACACATTATTTATTTACTTCATCCTTAATTGACAGAATATGATACCTTTATACATATTTTCATGCTCATTATTTTAAAAATCGATAGTTACTTGTTGAAAAATTAAGTTTATTACATAATAGGTTTTATCATTTTTAGCATGTTACACACAACCTTATTAAATCACAAGATCAGAAAAGTAGAGCCTTAACTTATAAATATTAAATAATATTATTTAAAAACAACATAAATCATTGTGGAAAGCTCATCAAAACAGGATATCTGGGTCATAGGAATAACCACCGTTTTAAAAAGCGGAATTTAAATACAAACTGTGTACATCCACTAAATGCCATTTATACTCCATTCACAGTAGGAATTACTCTCTGAAAGGTCTTTTTTCCTACTAATATACTACTATATAATAGCTTTCTGGTAGGGAAAAAGGCCTTTCAGAAAACAATTCCTACGCTGAACAGACTTTACATGATAGTTGAAATGCTGAATATGCTAGTAAATATATAAATGTTTGTAATTTTTTTTTATTAAAATATTTTATTAATTAAAAACTTAACCCCGTATTTAACTTTTAGTGAAATTGTAAGATACATCCTTTTGAAGGACATTTGGTAACTTTAATCACAGCAAAATTGTAAATTCTTATGTTAAATATTTGAGTTCTTAATTTGGCTTTATGTGTATTATTTTATATTTAAGCGATGTTCTATGAAAAGTATCTTATTGAGATCAAGATGTATCTTGTATAATATATTAGGCCTAATTTATTGTGAACTCTACCATAGCTATAGCAAAAATAGTAGGATTAAATATTACGTACAAATTGAAAAGTAATGCAAATCTTTGCTGTTAGTTAAGGCTTTTAATTAATTAATAATTTAATTGTATAGTAACTACTTTTTTTACAGTGAAAGCATAATCATAGCACCAGTAATTTGTGGAAGGCTGAGAGGGGGATAGGAGAACTAGCAATTAACATTTAAGATATAGGTTAACAACATAAAACCCGCCTCGGTGGCGTAGTTGGCTAACGCGCCAGTCGTGTTGGGCCAGACCACCGAGGACGGGGAGATCGAGGTTCGAATCTCGGTCGGGTTGAATGGGGTGGTTTTTCCTAAATGGTTTTCCACTCTCCCTCCACGCAAATGCGGGTTCACTTTCCTCTAAAATTCAACCTTCCCAATTCCTAATTAAATTAGTGTTAATTTAGTACTTAAGCGTATAACCCGAACGGGTATTAAGCGCGGTGCTAAATAATAATAAAAAAACAACATAAAAAATCATCAACTATTTCCAAACCCGCCTCGGTGGCGTAGTTGGCTAACGCACCAGTCGTGTTGAGTCAGGACCACCGAGGACGGGGAGATCGAGGTTCGAATCTCGGTCGGGTGAACTGAGGGTGGTTTTTCCTAAATGGTTTTCCACTCTTCCTCCACGCAAATGCGGGTTCACCTCCTCTAAATTCAACCTTCCCAATTCCTAATCCATTAGTGTAATTAGTACTTAAGCGTATAACCCGAACGGGTAGTAAGACGCGGTGCTAAATATAATAATAATAAATAACTATTTCCAACCTGTGGCCGGGTCATTTTGGTAAAATCTCTCTATCTTCCTCTTTCCTTCCACCAACATTCTTATCTCACACGCACACTCACTGTTATATGTTCCTATCTCTTTCTTGGTCTTCCTTGTGGTATTTTCCTAATATACTTAAATCTCGTCATTTAGGTTAACATAAATAATACAAACATATTATTTAAGGATTTTTTTTGTTTGTTTTTTTCTTAGCACCGCGTCTTGCTACCCGTTGGGTTTTACCCCTTATGTAAGGTTGTTAAAAGTTAGTGATTTTTTTTAATGATGACAAAGCGAATGATCTACTTACTTTAACAATTGCAACATAAATACACAATCTTGTATTTATCAATTTTAGAATAACGTGATCACTGATTTTAAAAGGTTACAAGGGTTCAAAACTTTTAATTTAATTTGCTAAATATCTCTAAAGTCAAACTTAGTTCCTAATGACACAACCAGTTCTGAAACTCCAAATTAAGAAATATACTACTTTTCCTAAAAAAATAATTTTCAATATTGAATAATACTTTTTTGATATTATTTGAAGTGGCAAGAATTAACTCTTGATACACTTAAATTTGTAATGCGACAGCTGACAAGTCACATGTAGACTTTTACTGTGTGACATGAACTATTAAGTTAAGCAAGCCAACATTATTTACAAAGTAATAAAAATAACTAGCTACATTATTTGAAAATATTACATCAGTCATAACATTATTTGTTACAGTTTTTATGGAATGTCAATATAACAAGAGAAAATGTTTTACTACACCAAGATTATAAAAACAAAAAAAAAACTCATTTAAGAGTTTTCACAGCCCTTGCTGGGTAACACCAAACAAAATTACATTCATGTTTGTTGAATAGTTTGATAAACAAACAATGATATATTTACATTGGGGCCTTAACTCTATTTGAGGTGTTAAACTTCAGAAGTTACTCATCGTATCTGAAAGAGACTGTTACAAAATATAGTCCGCACACAGCAAGCTAGGCATAAGTGATCCAAGGTTCGCTAGATGCGGGATCTCAGATTCAATGACCCAACTCATGTTAAGCTCCCATAAAGTTAAATAATGATATTTTAATTAATGCACAATTTACTTTAACATTAATAGGGTTGCGAAGTCTACTTTTTAAATTTAAAGCCAAATTGAATTATATAAATGTTCCCCCATAGTTCAAATACTTTTTAATGCTTTTTATTTATGACAAAAAAAAGAAAATTGAGCATACAATGTTTGTTGTTGTGAAAATGTTAAATATATTTCAACCAAAGCAGATGGATCAAATTATTATCACAACATGTAATTAATTCAATTATTTCAGCTTTTCACTAAGATATTTATTTGTAATTTATATAACAGCATAAAAGTCACCAAATGTGTATTTCGGCGTCCAGTGTTTTTATTGGTGAAGATTTATAGTTTTCAAAGCTGAATTATTTTTTCAAAGTAAAGTCGAAACTGACAAATATTCAAAGTGGAGTAAGTTATTTATGCTTTGCACACACCTATACATTACATACATTATTGGAATTAATTAGGGAAAGATTAGGGTTTGGTGAATTTGACCCAAATTGAATCAAATGACAGAGTACAGTTTTGCTCAAAATTGAGCTTTAAACATTCAAATACACAAGAGGCTAGAGTCAAAGACTATTAAAACCACCAAGGCTGGAACTAGAATTGGTGACGTCATCAAGAATAGCTGGATCAACTTGCTCTGCATGCAAGTATTCCCAGCGTAATTTTTATATATAAATATATAAGAACTAACCTTCATATACTTGCGCATTGGTCTCTCAGACCGACAAATAAATAATTCGTTGTTTTCTCAAAAAATAACATCACTGGGACTTTGCGGTTTTTAGTAGCTTCTTAATTTGTTGTTAGGCATTGTTTAGTGAGGCGCGCGCGCTGGTGCCGAGTGCACACTTTATTACTGTTATCGGTCCGTGAGACCGACGCGAGTCTAAGTGTTACTATTTTAGGTAAGTAACAATTTTTTTATTTTAAACATTACTCAATGAAATGTATTAATTTATTTTAGTGGTGTATAATACTTATTGAGTTTATTGTATTACATTATTTGAGAACAGTTTTCTTTGTTTTTAGCCATTTTTGTCACCACAATGGAGGAAGAAAGAATAAGGGCGCTGTTAGAATGTGAAATTCGATTCAATTACGATGACAACAGTGACAGTGAGGATGTGCCAAATAAAAATAAAAATGTTCTACTTGTCTCTAGTATGCACGATGATGCACAAATAAATGAACGACCTGGAAAACCAGAGATAATTATGGACTACAATGCTACAAAAGGGGGCGTTGACACTGTAGACAAAATGTGCGAGACCTATAACTGCGCTAGAGGAACTAATCGGTGGCCTATGGTTATTTTTTACAGCCTTATGAATGTTGCGGGGATATAATTCTTATATTATATATGGTCTTAACAATTTCAACATAAAAACAAGCCGGAAGAAGTTTCTAGAGACGCTTTCATATGATCTCATAATGCCCCATCTAAAAAAGCGGGCATTAATTTCAAGTTTGCCAAGAACACTGAGATAAAGGTTGTTAGAAATATGCAAACTTGATAATACAGAACCTTCATCATCAGGTCATCATCAAGCAGGTCATTGTTCATTCTGTTCGTCAAAAAAAAACACAAAAGACACGATACAACTGCATGAATGGCAAAAAATATTTTTGTCTCTAAACGCAGTTATGGTATGTTTTGATTGCTACACAAACAACTCTAATAATGATTAATTCTTATTTTTATAATATTGTATTATTTTTTATACTTTCATTTATTAGATTTCAGAGTTTTTTTTATAATTAACACATGAAAAAGTTTATTTTTGTTATTAAAGTTAGAGTACAAAAAAAATTATGTTCTTTTTTAAGAGACTGAGTTAAAAGTCTGTTTCCACCAAATAAAGTAAAAGTTCTAATATTTTTCTGTTTTTTTTTATTCAATTATACCCCCTTCTATATAATAAATACCAACAATCCTTAGAAAGTATATAATTAAAATAATACAGCCGAGATCAAATCTCGGTCTGAGACACTGTGTGCGAGTATACAAAGGTTAATCAATAAATTCAGTAAAATATTGTGTCTCTTTGTCAATTTGACTGCAGGGATGTCTTTATTTATTTATTGTTCTTCTTGTATATAGCTGTTCCAGGCTTGGAGTATGTAGTAGGCCTGCTAGAGTTTCCTACATTAGTCATTATCTTTATTTTTTGACAAAAAACGAGAGGGGGTATGGGGTCTGCTTCAAACTTACATCACATAAATATGTAAATATTTTCACCATTTCTTTATTCCCGTTCGAGCAGCCATATAATAGTAATAGTTATCTTCATGATGTTCAAATAGAAGAAACAACAATCAATTTATTGGTTAGTTATATAGTTTGATTGTCCTGTGTTAGGATGTTAAAGAACTACTGCGTGAGAGAGAACTTAGGTTTTATTTCCAGGTCAAGGTACTAACTTTATTAAATGAATATAAAATTGTAATAAAGGTTACCTTTTATATTCCATAAGAAACAAAAATTAGAGTTGACTATATAAATACAATTTCGCAAACTATTGAATCAAGAGAATAAATAGTAATGTCCAATTTTCTTTATTTTTTTTAGATTCAACTATTATCTATTTAAACAGTGAGAGAGTGAAAATGTGATATTTGTTCCTCTTTTCACTATGAAAGCTTTTTTATGTTTGTTCCTCTCATATATTCTTACTCATCTTTTGTGTACTTCTTTCTGGCACAGTCTTAAATATGAAAATTTAGACTAGCTAAGAATTGCTCTCCTACAGTTTGAAGATGTTTCTAATTTTTTTTTAAACCTCTCAAGCAGTTACTGATACCCTTCCTGTGGGTAACTTAATTTCTGTAGTGCGATAGTTCAAGCCTGTAAATACATTATAAATTACTAACGACTGATGACATCACACATGCTGCAACGCACTTCATAAGTGGGCGACTAAGGACGCCGTGCATACTAGAGAGGTAAATCTCTTGGCTAGACTTAAGTCGGTGCAGTTAATCTAAATTACAACTAAACATTTTGAGTTAATCTATTTTTAAAGTTTATATTTACAAAAAGCCTATGATGATTATGTTTGTTTCATTAATATAAAATTATAGACTGCCATGAATTAAACTTGGGAGTCTTTCAATTATGATTCATGTGTGGTTAACAGTCTGCCACAGCCTCGACAATTGAATACGCTGAACACATCAGTAAAGTTTCTGATTATACATTTTATAATGTTATCCCAACTAATTCTTAAGCACACCATATCGACTGTATAACACTTAGCACCAACTATTTAGTCACATAAGTAATGTTTTTTTGACCAGCATCATGTTATACACAACACCAAAAAAAATGTTTATTTTTTTAGGTGGAAAGGGGAGGTGTGAAGTCCACTTTTATTATTCAAAGCTGAAATAATCATCATCATCAACTGTTTCCAGCCTGTGACCAGGTCAGTTTAGTAAAATGCCACCATCTTCCTACTTTAATTTCTTCCATTCTTCTTCTCTCACTTGAACACTTTCTGTTAGCTGCTCCTCCCATCTTTTTCTTGGCCTTCCTCGCAGTCTTTTTCCTACATACTTCATTTCCAACATTTTCTTTGGCATCCTCTCTTTTTCCATCCTCATTAAATACCCATACCTTCTCAGTCTTGCTTCCTCTAAGCTGAAAGTAACATCTGAAATATTCCCAAAGTCGAATCGAGGGTTTAATGTTTGTTGGGGAGGGGGGAGGGGATATTATGAATATTTAAATAGCTTTAGACACTAAATATGTTTAACATATTTCATCCTAAGCTGATAAATCACGTTATTGCAACATACAATTCAATTACATCAGATTTTTGTAATGCACATTAGAACACAGGATGACAAAAATCAAACATAAATGTGCATTTCAGCTGTCAAAAATCCAGTCATGTTTTAAAACTATGAGGAGCTTTTAATTTTCAAATTCAAATTCGGTTTAAGTTATGAATATTAAAATCTAAAATAAAATGAATGATGGCTTAATGGCTTGGAAATAAATTCAAATATCTCAATTTAGAATCTAAAATTCAAACTTTTAAATAATTTAACTTTAACTACCTACCTCCATTATTAACATATGGCTAACAATTTCATTATATATATATATCATCTAAAATTTGATTCAAAACATTTTCATTAAAAAATATTTGATTCAGAATTAATTCGCGTTAGTAAAATTAGATTTAAATTCAATTAAAATTGAAAATGTTGGAATCGCACAAACTTATTTTTTTTGAGCAAAGTTGAAGCTTTGCACAATCCTGGTTTCCATCCTCGAGTAAATATCAGTTTTTCCGGCCACCTCACAGTTCCCAACTGAAGAGAAGCAAATCTCTGTCCTAGAGATCCCAACTGAAAAGGTGATGTTTCACAAGCATGTCTCGTACACCGTCTTTTAGTGGCTGCGACTGTTCCTTCTTGGGGGGCAGCTCCCAGTCGGGGTTCAGATTGAAAGCAAACTGCGACAATACGCGCAGCTCACATTTAATTTGGACCCAGCCTGGGCTGTTCAGGAAACTCCACGGGTAGTACCTGTACACAAATATTAAGCCCTTAACCTGATTTCTACACTTTATAATCATACCATCCTTTGTTATCTTTAGGGGTGGCAAAGTCCAATTTTCAATTCGAAACGAACTTGAATTGAATATATGAAATATTCTCAAAGCTGAATAGAGGTTTGAATATTTTTTGTTAGCTGTTTTATGATTGAAAAAATATTATATTGTGGTTATTTATATAACTTTTTGCATTAAAATTAATTGGAAACTTTTTTGCACAATTGTTTGTAATGTTTTGTTTAACCTGATAGGTCAAGTTATTATCACAGAGAACAATTCAATTACTTCAGGTTTTTTCCATATGAATATTAATTCGTAATGTACAAAACAGCTCAGAATGGCAGTAATTGAACACAAATGGAGTATTTTAGATGTAAGTATTTTTATTGACGATGCTTCGAAGCCAGCAATTTTTTTTGAAGCGAAGTCAAAACTGATGTTTGTTTCGAAGCCAAGTCGAAGTTTTGAAAGCTTCGCACACCCCTAGTTATCTTAAGTTAGGATAATTAAACATTTTTTTGTTTTATTACCCATTTGGTCTGTCTCGATATTCACACTTATGGGAATAGGGGTGAGGAAAGTAGAATTAAGAGGAAATGCACCTACTATAGGCAAAACCACCCACAGTGCAACCCAATTATGATTAGAATCTTGAACTCCTCTTCATCGACAATTCTGTCTAATGGCGAATGAAACCTTAGGCTATTTGACCAGTGATGTAGATTTAAACAAGTTTCAGTTTGAACTCAAATTACACACCTGTAATAGACTGATATCCAAGAAAAAGTACAATATTTGTCTAAAAAATGTATCAGAAGAAAATACATAATTGTTAGTCAATCACCATTTTCATAATTTGCCTTTTTAGTTTGTTTCTTTCTTTTTTAAAAAAAAAAATCTTCCATCGCCTTCAAAAAAAGAGTTCCAGGAATTGTTTATGTTTGACAACATTTTTTTCTTGTTATTGGTAGTTTTAAAGTGTTTATGCCTACATTGTGCCAGAGGTTAAAAAATGTAATGAAGCCAATTTACTAATAACTTATTGAGTAAGAACTAAGGTTATTAAAATAAAATATTTATGCTGTGTTTTAAAGCAATTAAAATGGCATTCAAATAAGGCCAAAGTAACAAACTAAAAAAGAAGTATCGTGTATAGACACTAAAATACCAGTTTAGATAATTAGAAATTGTGTGTGCTATCATTTGACACAAATGTTTCTTGCTTTTGCTTTTTTATCATATAAATAACCAGAGAGAAATGTCCTAAACTTTGTTGAGTATTATTTAAATTTAAAAATGAAACCTGGAGATGGGAATCAAAACTGGAAACTTTGGCTTAATATGCCAATGCTCTAACCACGAGCTATATCTGGGAGTCGTCTCATGCTCGGGGTAATTATCTGTGATATAAACTCACCATTTTTGAACACCTCAACACACGAACACAACACTTCCAACCAGAGATGTAGGACCTGCTCGTTCAAACCGAGACAAATTAGACTGCGCAGCTTCACATCCATCTGTGAATGAGCATCGTCGTGGGTCTGGTTCACAGCTTGAACGCATCGGTACATCAACTATGACAAAGACAGAGCAATGGGCTAGAGCTTGGTTAAAAGTTACCATGTCAAACTTGACTATCTAATACCCTTGATTCCACTAACTGGGAAAAGAAAAGACCGCAAGGGAGGTCAAGAAAGAGATGGAAAAAAGTAGAAAGAAAAAAGTGATAAAAAAGTGTGCAAGTGAAAGGTGAAGAATGGAAGTAATTAAAGGAGGAAGAATGGTGGAAGGATAAGGAAGATGGAGGGCATTTTACTAAAGTGATTTGGCCACAGGCTGGAAACAAAGATGATGATGCTGCTGAAGATGATGTTTCTCAATGGTATTGAAAGGATTGAGGATCATCTTAGTATCACAATTTTCAATACCTTAACTCTCACCTCTCAAATTCCAGAAAAATAAAGTTTTGGCAATTCCAAGATGCCAATATTCAGAATTGGGTATTTTTCATTTTAATCATTACTAGTTATATTGTTGTTTGCTTAGTGCCAGAAAATTTAATATACTCAACATGATTTTTGAGTTTCAGTGATCTTACACAAATATGGCATTTGCTTGGATTTTTACACTTTTTAGATTTTTTAAACCACATTATTATATAATATATAAATAAATAACATATATTTAACATGAAGGTGGATGATTTGAGAAATGATTTAAATACTAAAAGTAAAAGTTGAGGACTCAAACTTGAGAAAAACAGGAACTGTGACAGCTTTATTTAAAAGTAAGTGAAGTAGGTAGCACAATTACCTATTTAGTGTCAAAATAAAAAATATTTTGAGATTCAATAGTACACAAACAAAATAAGAAACACATTCAAATACAGATTTTTCAGAGATAGGTGGCTCCCTAAGTAAACAAGAAGAGACTTCAGTATTTAAGATAAATGTCACCAGACGAGGGGGGACAATTGTCACATAACTAGAATCTTGTAAAGCATGATGGTGCAGCCACATAGTGACAGTGACATTCGACAAACTAAGCCCAGCTTTTATTGTATTTATGCTACCAATCATTAATCATAGTCACAACAGGAACTTTGAAAAGAGTTAATTACACCAGGAATTTTGAGAAATGAATTCCTTAATATTAACCTCTTCTGGTGTGAGAACTTTTCCATCTTCATCCAGCCGGTATGTTTTACACAACACCAATCGACTATAGACAGAGTTGAAGTCCCTTTCTACCTCCTTCGTTGCTGCCTCCTCTATGAATAACCAGGGATGGCATGGACCTCCTTAAAACACACACAAATACCTCATCCGAATAAACAAACAGAAATACTGCCAGGAGAATTTTTCTAAACTTGTTTTGAACTTATTTTTATTCTTAAGAAATAAAACAAATCTATTTAAGAAATGCACAACATATCTCTTGTAGTGAGGGTAGTAAACCACCCCAATTAATGGTCAAGACAAAGCACTGGCGGATACACAATGTGCAGCCAACTCTGATGAGTTTGAACAATAGCCTCTGGGTGTTAGGTCTGATTAAAGGTACCCAGTATGTTAGGTTTCTTCATGCCATGTTCCAAAACTTGCTTTACAGCTGGACAAAGTGTCCCTCGGACAAGGTCCGTTACGGCCTCTGACACACTGTCGTCCCCGGCACAAGAGTACTGCTTGCTGCGTTCATCCAGGAGCTCTACAAACTTGGCTGGGAACCATCCTAACAACAGGGTACACAAAACAGTTCAGCCACACCACAAAATTAAAACTTAATCAACTTAATTCCTAAACTAATTAAACATATTTTAATGAAAAGAAAATAACTTTATTAATAGTAAGGTTAAGATATGTACCTTGCCTCAAATGTAGCGGTTATTATAAATAGCAAATAGATAAGACCAAATTAATATAATATGTTTTAAGAGTAATAGAGTTCATGCACTCAACTTCTGCACCTCAAGTTTTCAACCTTTAACTCTAGACAGACATGCTATTGAATGAGCAAAGCTGTCCAAGAGTCAATAACTATTTATTTATTTATTATTAGCACCGCGTCTTACTACCCGTTCGGGTTATATGCACTTACGCTAATGTGTAATGGTAGTGTGATTGTGAGATGAAATGGAGGACCTACAGTTTAACGTGGAATCCAAACCACGGTGGAGGCCTGGCATTCCTCACATTCATAAGTTGTGATTAATACACGTCTTGTCAGAGGTGAAGGAAGGGTTTGGCAATCAGATAAATCTGTGCCGGGACCGAGGATTGAACCCCAGACCCCCAGCACAGAAGTCTGACACATTAAGAGTCAATAACAATAACAAAGCAGTTCAATTATTCTAAAACGTATGAATATATATAAAAAAAAAGTATAGGAACTAAAGTGCTTGGTAAGAAAACGAATCTTGTTAACAATGAAAAAATAACTTATAACATGATGGCTTCTATCTCCTATGTAAGAATTTGAGAATAAAGTTCAACTTATGAACTAGCTCGTTGGCTAGACTGTCTTTTCCCTCGGTTCTTTCTTTGCCACCTAAAGACAACCCCCACCAAGATTAAACTAATGGATAATAACAAGTTGATTGGTAGAAAATACCTCTAAGTCCATTAAGCTCTCCTACCCAACAGTGCTCGTCTTTTTGGCTAACGATGGTGATGATGTCGTTCTTGCGGAAACCTAGCTCATCGTCGTCATGCCGCTCAAAATCTGCACACAAGAGAACAGTGATATTAATCTGCCAATAAATATTGCTTGGAACAAGCTACAGTGAAACCTTGATTCATCGTTTTAGTCAGAGATCTGAAAAAAACTATGGATATGGGAAAGTGATAAATGTGCGAGCCTACAGAAAATTAGTAAAAATTATCAGGTTTGCTAAATGAATTTACTGAATCAAAAAATGTACACAAATAATGTTATTGTTTCCAGTCCCACTGTCAAGTCCACTTCACATTACTTGTTTGTAAAAACATCATTAATCTTAATTTTTTAGTAGAATCTTTCCCTTTCAAAGTGAATCATATACTTTCAATAATAACAATGTTTGTTTGGCCTCTTTCGGTGATAATGCATGAAGTGCTCCGATAAAACTCACCACTGGTTCGAGTTCGGCCTCATTGTCATCCTCACCATCATCTTGCCCCTCCTCCAAGAAACTTTCACTTATCAACCCACCACAGATTTCTTCTACACACAAGACACCAAACATTGCGAGCTCCTGGTCCACAGACACGTAAACAAAATTCACGCCAGCGGTGCTTTCCTCCAGTTGAACCCAATCTTCATCTTGCATGCTGTCATCGCCACATCTGAGCCTTCATTTTTCTTCACATGGCCACAATATGTAAAACAGTTCTGATTGTAGACTGGGACACGTGATGCCATGCCGTGAATGGCCTGCAGGATGTCTATCTTGAGTTGAACCCTCTTCCCTACGTCCATCAGACATACAGCTCTCTGCACTAGCTGCTTCCCGTACAACTGCTTGACACACTTGATAACACCCAAATCAAGAGGAAGTGATTCTGGTGCAGTTAGTGGGTAAAAAACCACCTTTACATTCCTCAAAGAGAATCATTTTTAAAGCATCATGGTTTTGCAGACTTTCCAATAACGATGAGCACTCATTTGTCTAAGCCATCACTGTTTGTGCAAAGAAGTACTGTCAGAAAGGTGGAAGTAGAGAGGATTTAATGAGATTAGGACAGCAGGTAAAGTTGTTATATAGAAGTGTAAGAGACTTGCTATGGAGAAGAGAATTCCTCTTGTAGTGTAAGGAAGTGTTGTACAAGGCGTACTTTGTACCTATTGTAACATATGTAGCAGAAACAAGGACAATGAATGTAAGAGAGACTAGAAAAGTGGAGGCCATGGGAATGAAGTTTGTAAGGAGCAAATTAGCTGTCACAAGGGGAAACAAGATTAGGAATGAAGTTATCCGGGAAAGAGTACATGAGATAGTAGAGGAAGCAAGATTGAGATGGTATGGGCATGTAATGAAGATGGAAAAAGGGAGGATTCCAAAGAAACTGTTAAAACTGAAGTATGTAGGAAAAAGACTACAAGAGAGGTCAAGAAAAAGATGGGAGGAACAAATAACAGAAAGTGTTCAAGTGAGAGGAGAATAATGGAAGAAATTAAAGGAGGAAGATGGTGGCATTTTACTAAACTGACCTGGTCACAGGCTGGAAACAGTTGATGATGATGATGATGATGATGATGATGATGATGATGATGATGATGATGATGATGATGATGATGATGATGATGATGAGTACCGTCAGTCACTCCTTCAAATTTTTTCCTCCATGGTATGTGTCTCCTTTCAATAACAATGTTTGGTCTAGCAAGCAATTGAAAAATAGACCCGTTTAATCTGCATTTTAGATGTCCCGAGCCTTGTACCTCTTTAACGACTTCGAAAGCCTCTCGAACCAAAATTCCGTGGAGTTTCTTATTTACAGCAACACTCTCCCCGGCCAATTCCTTAAATACCAGGCTATGTAATCGATTGAAGCAGAAGATCCAAGCGTTTGAAGTTTAAAAGTTCTCAATCCCCATTGTGACAGCTATTGTGAGGGATTTCTACTGCAAAATGCTCCCATCTACAGGAATGGCTGTTGCTGTGGCCTGCTGGTACCAAATAAAGAGCACATTTTCTAGCTCACTGTAGGTGGACACCTTGACTGCCTTTATCTTCTTTGTTGATGACCAAACTTATCAGCCTGTTCTCTGATTCCCCTTTTCTTCAAAACAATCATGTTTGAAGTAGATGGTGGAAGGCCTAGTCGCTTGACTGCATGAATCCTCTTTTCTGATGGGTTTTTCTCCACCTTTCTATGATGCGCAATCGTTCTTCTAAAGTCTGAACTTGTTTCACAGGAAGTGAATGTTTTTATTAAAAGATAGCGATGACTAAAAATAATTAAAATCACTGTTGAGGCTTGAGCCAACATCATGAAATGTTTACTCAACTAGATGAAAGCACAAAGTGAAATGAGTGAAACTCGCAACACAACTTCTTATAAAGAGGAAACCAAAAAACACAAAAGGAAGGAAAAGTATGTAGGTAATAAAGTGTATTAAACAAAATATAATCATTAAATATTATAGAATTATAGAAAAATAAAGCACAAATAAAAGTATAAACAGATTTTTACACACGGATGGTGGTGGGATTACAAGTTAACGGCAGTATTATGGCAGTGTTAATAGTAAATCAAACACAAACTTGTGAAGATAAAACACTTTTAGGGTGTTATATATACATTTTACTATTACATTGTTTATTTGTTGGCTAACTTCTCATACAAATTCACTGTCCTATGTGTCGGATATTATTATCACACATATTTTATTATAAAATAAATCAAATAAAATATTTAGTGTTTGTACATAATGTAATATTAATTTTACATTGAAAAGCGGAGGCTAATACAAAAATGCCAGAGATTTCTTAAATCACTGTAAGCTAAGTTTAAATCGTTCTTATAAATATTGTGTACAGACAGCTGTTTGGAAAATAAAAAAATAAAAATAACAATCAATCAGTGACACCTATGTTTTTTATATAAATTAACCTTATTTTTATCCTCTAACCTCTTGAAAGGTAATATTTATTTTGAGAAGTGTTGTCAACTGTTGTCACTAATTGAGCTTTTAATTTTTATGTTAAAGCCAGAAGAAAAGTTGACACTAAAAACTGTGTCCGATAAAAATGGTGGTGGTTTTTATAACCAAAATTCTATATTTTCCTCGAAAGTGAAGCTAACTAGCGATAGCAGCTAACTTTGGGTTGATTGATCATAATAGTTCCAGTGAAAATGTTGAGTGAAATTTCACTATTATTTTTTTTGTGAACCAAGCTTTCATACCCATTCAGGTTAGCTGATATTTATGCTAATGGGGTAGAGATGAGGCAGGTAGAAGTAAAGAGAAATGTACCCACATTTTGTGGGAGGAGAATGTGAAGATTTTTTTTTTTAATTGGCTTTATAAGGAATTAAAACACATGATCCCGGAGCAATAGAAGTGACTTCATACCAATGATCTAATGTTCTGTCGTGTAAAACTGCTCACCTAGTAAAGCCTTTGCCCTTCTTTTGCGGTTGCGAGACACGTTTATGTAGTTGTCCTGATCCAGAGAGTGACTCTCCATGCTGTAGTCTGGCACCAAGACTACCTTGCTGAGCTTAGGATCAACAGACATGAAGTGCCTCGCCACTTGCAATACGGCTTCTCTCAAATCCACCAGGATTTCTGAAACAATACTTCCATTAGATAAACACTAGACAAGAGGAGGGTGAATCCTTAGAAGTTATTTCATTAATAAGGTTTAAAAATAGAATAAAGATCTTTGAAAAATATTCAAATTTTGAATCTGAATTCTTTGAGCGAGGTGATGCTTACTGATCTAAAACTATTTTATTATTATTACAAATCTAACAAATATACCTGATGGCATTAAATTTACCACCTTTTTTGAATGTGAATTCGCAATAAAAACATTTTTATATCATCTAGCTAGTTATATTTTATACGGTAACTAAAGAATTTAGGAATCAAATCACTTATAAAATTTGAAGGGGGGGAAACACACCAAAAAAAACATACAAATGAGGTTAAGATAATCTCGTATGCTAACCATATACCTAAGTTTTCAATTAATATTTTTAACTAGAGTCTGTTCATGATAGCTTTTTACCTGGATGACAGTTCAAAAATCATATGTTTAGGTTTTGGGTTGCCAACACTTGTAAAAGATCACTGTTTTGTTGTAAATATTAAGTTTGTTAATTACCTGTTATATTTTACATTTAAAATAACATAAACTTAAGTTTTCTAATACTATTTCATTACTTTTAATAATTTATTTTTATCCAACTCGAAACAATATTTTAAACATGATTAAAAGTACTTCTTCATTTTGGAATGTTATCTATGATGTGTAATATAGTGCATACATTAATATATTTTAATACAAGTATCGTATTTAGTTGGAAAAGAGAAAATACTTGTAATTTTTTTAATATATAATACATTAGATTATGATTATTTAACTATATTTCAAAATAGTTAATGGAATAAAATATTTTTAGCCACTGCGTGGGTGCACCGTTGTAAAGAATGTGTTTCTGCATGTTCAACCACATGGTTTAAATTCATCAGTCGCCATTTTGAAGCTATTTTTGTTAAACCTTTTGGGAAAGTGCTGTGAATAATAATTGTTTTAAGTGGAATAAAATGATAAATAAACTTTGTGTCTGACCTCAAATAATTATAAATAATATTGGGCTTAATTACTGTGGTTAATTATCATATATATATATATTTTACCATCTGTTTTCATTACAGTTATCCAAAGTGATAGATGTCAGCTGTTGGCATAGTGATATATTAGGGACTATTTCTAGTAACATTTTGAGCTGTCATTCAAGTAAACTAAGGTCGTGAATGAATTATAAAATGAAGAATAATGTGAGTTGAAGTGTATTTGACTCACTCCTAATGTATACACAACCAAAGACTCCACAAGAAATTCTACTTTTAGCCGCACTGCTTTAAAAAGGAGTCTGGTCATCTTATCTTTCATCATTTGTGTTTTTAATCTCAAGTCTCTAACAACCAATACTCAATAAATATATAAAATAATGATTTTATGTCTCTTGTTAGCATTGGTTATTGGACTTAAGACTCTCTAACATATCAACTATATAATATTACTAAAAAAGATAAAACTAGCTGATAGATGGTATTGATAAAAATATTTATTAAGATTTAGGTCCAAGAAAAGTGCAGAGCAAAAATTTTTTAGGACCAACCTTTTATATATATAAAAAAATTAACGAGTTTTTCTAACAGTTTCTTTTTGAATTAGTAATTTAATTTATTTAATTTATGAATGAGTAATTTAATGTTTGTGTAAAGTGGATTCCTTCTTCTCCTATTGTTTGATAACTGCAGTAATGCCGAAATATTACTCAATTTGTGTTTAAATATGTGTTTGACTATTCCTACTATAGGAGATAGAAAGATGTCCCCTTTGTGCTTTGGATTCTTCACAAAGTTTCTCTCTTTCTCTTTGTGGGCTTTCTTAATTAAATATACACTTATTAGTTTATTTTTCCTTTTTATTTAATTTTATCAATTTCCATTACTATAAAATGAGTAATAAATTACCATTCAGACTTGAGTACATGCTCATAAGACAAATTTTGGCCAGATTTAGTAATTGTTTTCTTAGCATTGCGTCCAATTACCAGTTTTGATTGTGTGTATATGTACCAATTATGTTAATGTGTTAAGGATAAGGTAGGTTTAATTTAGCGGACGTGTACCTACATTTTTGTGGAGTGTGTGGAAAAACCATTTAGGAAAAAAAAAACTCTCAGTACTCAGTACACCCAACCAGGATTTGAAACTAAATCTCCCCATCATCGGCAGTCTATTATATTACGAGAATGATGCCTTAGACCTAAAGGATATGCTTTAGTGATAAGATATATTCTAGCAATATTGATAGTGTAATGAGTCTTTTGACCCAGTCTGCATTTAATTACATTAAATGAGTGAGGACAAGGATAGTATAATTAAGATGAAATGTACCCACATTTTCACTAAGAGAATAGGAAATCATCTAGGAAAAACTATTTCCAGTATACTAGTGATGGAATTTGAGCCCAAATCTCCCCTTCATAAGCAAACCAAAATAAATGAGCTTGACGTTCAATATGTATGCTTTCCATTACAAGTGAAATACGAACTATAGTATTAGACTCTTTATCGGTTAAAATGTGTAATTTATAAATCTCTATTACTAACGACCAACCTGTTTGTTTAATGTTCTTAGACTTGAAGTCCTCTTCACTGGTTTCCTCCCCAAACAAAAGTAGCTGGATCATTGACCTTGACTTCTTCACTTGTCGTCTAGAGACAACAATACAAACACAATGTGTTCAAATGCACTGTAAATAACGTTCCTATGTATTCCCAAAATTGGCATCGAATAAAGGTAATTTTGTAATAATTTATTTTTTTAACTGTATATTTAAAACAAAAGGTTTATTTAGCACCACATCTTACTACCCATTCGGTTGTATGCCTATGTACTAGTTATGTCAATGTGTTAGGGATTAGGAAGGTTGAATTCAGAGGCAGTGTACTCACATTTGCATGGAGGGAAGGTAGAAAACCATTTAGGAAAAACCACCTGACCGAGATTGAGCCCCGATCTTCCCGTCTTCTGCAGTCTTGTTTATTGTCAGAGTGGTGTATTAGACCATTCGGCCATCGAAGCGAGTAGAAAGATCATTAATAGTATTTTACTATAAGTGTAGAAATGTGCAGGGTAATGTAGCTAAAATACTTCCACATTAGAGTGGAGAGAGGTAAGAGAATTACCCACAGTGCACTTCAGCAGAATTTAAACCATTAACTAAGTGCAATGTGAATCAATTGCCTTAAACTAATTAGCTATTGCTGTAGGTTTTATAATTTTTATAAATAATAATAATAATAATATTTAGCACGGCGTCTTTCTACCCTTTCGGGTTATATGCTTACGTACTAATTACGCTAATGGATTAGGAATTGGGAGGGTTGAATTTAGAGGAAGTGAGCCCGCATTTACGTGGAGGGAGAGTGGAAAACCATCTAGGAAAAACCACCCCCAGTTCACCCGACCAAGATTCGAACCTCGATCTCCCCGTCCTCGGCGTTCGAGCTCAAAACGACTAGCGGGTTAGCCAACTACGCCACCGAGGCGGGTAATTTTTGTAAAATATTTTCAAATAACTGTAGGGGTACCTTAATAAATTAATTTTAAAATACAAGGAGTTTAAAGACTAAACCATACTTATTATATAGCTAACTCTGACATCTTAGTTCAATTCTCGGAATGACTGAAAAGTTTTATATTCTATGAAATAGGTACTTTCATTTTCACAGTGATGAAAAAACCACAGTCAAGCTGGTGTTGTGTCTGTTCTAGAATTAAGTTAGGTTGCAAGTCATGTGCTGCAAGTCTTTTAAGTCTAAGTTAAATACCACAAACTAAAAAGAGATAAGTTTTATATCCTTCCCTTATCTACATTAATGTTGGTTTATTTCAAAATGTTGAAAGATAAGATTCATTTTATGACATAACACAGACAAAATATACATACTTTTAAAAAGTGTGATTAGTTTCTAAGCACCTTTAATCAAGGGAGAAGGATCAGGAAGGGTCAGGTCATAGGACCTATCCTTGGGACTGGCACAGAGAGAGGTAAGTTAGCTGGGCTGTGGGAAAAAAGATAAATAAGCTTGTTTTTTCAAATGTAACAATCCTATTTGACCAAGATAATATGTATGTATTTTAATGGTACCAGTGGAATAACTTGAGTATTTCTGAATTTTTTTAAAAAAAGCTGCTTTCAAACACACACACAAACATATATTGAAATCAAAGCCTGTTTCTGTAGGTTGTTAACCAAAATTTTGATCTTATCTAATAGTTGAAAAAAAAGCTATTACAGTAGAGTCTTGGAAACTCGACACTCGATAACTCGACATTCTGTGTAACTTGACACGTGCAAGTGCTCACAGTTGTTGGTGCCAGTAATCACAATCCAAGGTCATTCGAGTGTAAAATCTCTCAGTTTGTTTAACTCGAGTGGAACATTTGTGCTGTGGTGATTTTACAAGTGCTGTGTTGGTTAGTTTTCCAATTCAGTAACGTGATATTCGTATCAATACAATTATAACATCTGCAGTACTGTACACCTGTATCTATAATATTTGATACTGTACTGTGATTCATCCTTGTTTAATAAACACGGCATAGTAAAGATGCATCTTATGCAAGTTCATTCGTAAAACTCGACATCATCTCAGTCGACATTAGGTCGACAAAATTAATATCAACAAGGATTATACAAAATCCCCAGTTTAGTTTTGAAGTAAAGCCAAATCGAATACTCATATTTAATCATTATTTTTTTCCACTAAAAATTTATTTTGTTTGTTGAATCTACCATAATATAAAGTTATTGAGAATTAAAAATATTAAAGGTAAATTTTAACTCATCAATGATATCGAGGCTAATGGTTATGAGGAGGAAATTTCGTCCCTTGGTCCTCTGCCGCCCACTATCAAATAGTTTCTCTATAATGTTTTATTGCAACAATTTTAACAGATTTCATCCTAAATTGATAAATATGGATATTCTCACAAAAAGTTAAGCTATAAAAGATTTCTAACGTTTGAAAATTTATTTCAAAGTATTAAAACTGCATTTAAAAAAATGTAGAGTAATGATTTATTTTAGATGTCAATTATTTTTCGACCAAATCATTGTAGTCATCAAACATTAAAAAAATTTTTTTTAAGCTGAAGCTTTCCTTAGATGTTGAAGTTTCACAAACCCTGACTTCCTTATTTGTTCTTTGCTAGTATTTAGCAAATTTAGAATGGAGCACTAGGCTAAACCCTGGTTTTAATTAGGGGGTATAGCCAGCACACTTACCTTAGTGATACTGAAATAGAAATTATTTAGATAAAACACTAAAAAAAACACAAATACATTTTTCAAGACAGGCTTTTCACTGTCACAGACAGCTTCTTCAGGTTAAGAGAGAAGATTGACAATCATTGATAGATTTATGTGTTTTTTAGTGTTTATTCTAAAAAATTTCTACTCCAGAACACTAAGGTAAGTGTTCTGGCTATTCCTCCTAATTTAAACCATAATAAACAAATATTATGTGCATCTTTTTCAGCAATAAAGTATGTTGCCAGCACTGGAACTTTTTACTTTACTTTATATAATCCAAGGGAACAGGTTGAAAGTAAATTTTGAGTAAACAAAAAAAAGCATTCACCTGGAGAGAGAAAGGGAACTCCCAATATGGATTAAACGATCCTTCATGCACCGGGCCGGAAATAAATCTGAGGTAAGTCGGGAACACTGTAAATTTTTAAATGTGTAAATAACGCATTGATATTTTTAATGCTACACATTTTTCTGCCCGATTGGTATATGCACAAATAACCTTTATTTAAGCATACAGGAACAAGGAAGTGGAATTTTACGAAAATATACCAGATTTTACCCAGAGAGAGGAATGGAAAATTCACTATGCATAAAAGGCAACCAGGGAACAATTTAAAGTGCTGCCATAGGCAGAGAGATAATGGTGAACCCAGACAGGAAATTCGGCATTGTCACCTTGTTATCAGTTTCATTTAGTACTTCAGAAGGGAGTGTGCAATGCAACTATCTATCTAGAAAGTCTTATTGTGAGTTTCACATTCGCTCCTGAAGAGTTCTGAAAAAATGAAACTTTGGTTAGAATTTTTTTTAGAGAGGCAAAGCTTTTCATCCAATGTAAGCTGTGATATTTGTTATGGTTTTCATTGTAAAAACTATCTCATGTTTGTTCCTACCCCTCTTTATTGTATATTCTTCCATGTTTAAAATCATAAAAGAAATGTTAATTTATTTTTTTAAAGAATAATTAATAAAATAATAATAATATATTTAGCACCGCGTCTTACTACCCATTCGGGTTATACGCTTAAGTACTAATTACGCTAATGGATTAGGAATTGGGAGGGTTGAATTTAGAGGAAGTGAACCCACATTTGCGTGGAGGGAGAGTGGAAAAACCCATTTAGGAAAAACCACCCCCAGTTCACCTGACCGAGATTCGAACCTGGGTCTCCTCGTCCTCGGCGGTCGAGCTCAACACGACTAGCGCGTTAGCCAACTACGCCACCGAGGCGGGTTAAAGAATTAATAGATACCGGTAACTAATTATACACTCACTTTACTTCAAGCACCAATAGAAGGGTATTTTTTACTAACAATGAGACAAATGATTAAAAAAACTCATTCAACAAAATAGTTCTATAAAACTTTAATGCAACTAAAAAGTGGAGTACATTTTATAGTTCTCAAATCAAAGTATATCAATATAGCACTGAGCTTTAATTAAAAAGGTGTATAAAAAGTAACTTTATACAATAAGAGTTTAACATAATTAGTTTATTTTATTTTAAGAATTATCGATGGAACTAAGCTTAATGTGCAAATATTACATTTACTATGGTAAATTAAAATATAAATTTTTAACATAGTAAAATTATTATAATAAAACCTTTTAAGAGTTTTAAAACTATATAGAGTAGCTGACATTGTAAAAATGGCAGTATAAAAATAAATATTATTTGTCTAAGATCACAACCATACTTGCGACCAGGACAATTTTACAACAAAAGCATAGTAATTAGGAAGCCAGCACGCTAAGCCTTATTATATATTATGTGGGTAGCCAAAGTGTGTGACTACTGTCTAGTGACAGCAACGTGAGTGAAAGAGAGTGAATTTGGTTCAACTATATAAATAATGAAGTTTGACGTTCTGTCATTCTGGGCTAGGTGTTTGTGTCATGGATACAAGGTTGCAAGTATGGCTGTGCGTTCCCAAAATTGACAGGGACAAAACAGACAGTTTGGTTTATGAACACATGACACTTTTTATTGTGTCATATAAAGTTATTTCTATTGCAATTTAAATATTAAAAAATATACATAGTTAAAGAAACTCTACCCTTAACCTTGAGAACTATATTATTATATACAATTATTACAAAATGCAACAAGCAAATTAGTGATCAAAAATAGTAAATAATGCACAAACAAATTACAGAAACATATTAAGGTACCAAGCAACAGATTTTTGCAGAGCAAGCAAATTGCAACTAAAAGAAGTTAGGTGAGATTGAAGCAATTAATTCAAGAGTAGCTTATCATGCACATTACTTTACACCATCTCAATATTTAATTTTTAAAACTAAAATAGAAAAGTTGGGTACAAGTGACAAAATTGAAGCTACATCTAGAACTACACTGAAGGGTACATTTAAGATAGTCTTTATTATTATTTTAAAATATTATAAACATAGACTTTTGTGGTAATCAGCAACTTTATATTTGTGATAATTAAAGTTTGGCATTTGAAGAAAATGTATGATTAAGGAGACAATAAATGACTGTTACTCAAGAAAGTCTCTAAAATAGTGTTTCCCAAACTATGGTATGTGTACAGAGTATGCAAAGGATTTCTGGAGGTACTCGCCGTACCACTGAGTTTTATCAATAAAATATGTTTTGATAATAGTAACTCTTATAAACAAACCAATTAATAAAAAGATTTTTATGTGATAGAATGGACATTCTTTGCCTCAGTCACGGGTTTGCTTAGATTTTAACACTGAAGCTTTAATAAAATTTGGAACACAAGCGTTTTCATTTTACTAGGTCCTTGTTTAGGCCAAGGCTTCGAAATAAGTTGATACGGGAGAAATTTGGGAAACACTGGTCTAAAGTAATCGTGGGAGATTTGGAAAATGTAACTTGCAACTTGTTCCTGACAATACTTAAAATAATACTAAAAAAAAAACATTAAAAATACAAGAAGAGAAAAAAGAAGAATGAAAATGGCAGGAATTGATAAATATAATAGGTTGATAGGAGGATAAAGCCTGCACATTTTCCAGAACAACTGCTAAGTGTGCATTATTCGCCCTTTAAGAGTCAATCCACAGAATGAAGAGCCTTTTCTGATGGTTCAAAAAGTTACAAGAAATTACTCCTATCCTTTTATTCCCTATGAGATGTACTATGTATATCTCGTTTTTGACAAATGGTGTCAATTGAAAGTTAATTTTTATCAATATTATTTTTATCAATATTAGCTAAGCTTACAATTCTTTATTTATATTCTCATAAAGGTGCACATAAGAAAATTTCTCTTTTAATAATACACATTGCAAGAATGTAAGTACACAAATCAAATAGGTAAAAATGAAAATGTTAAAATTAAGAGTGAGACTTTAAAATCCTTGAGTATTTAAGGTGATTCAAGGATTTGAGAAAATATTAAATTTGAGATTCAAAATAAATATATCTTTGTTTTAATCTTTAGTTGGAATGTGTTTTAGAGCTTGTTTACTGCTAATTAGTGGCGTTGCTCGGCATAATTATAGAAAAGAATTTAACAACCAGACCCAGATCATTAATTTAACACTTAAATGTAAGTATAAATGTTTTAACTAATGCATTACAGCTCGGGATGAACAGGAATGAAATGTTTATATCCGGATAAGAACAGAATGGAAATGAGTGAAAATATCGGGATCAGAACGGAAATTATAAAAATTATACTTTATAATAATTTGCGATTAAAAATATGTATTGATTTTTAAACTAATAAGTTAAGCCTTATAAAAGCTTGGACATTACTAAACCTAATATAATAAAAACATAATAATATAGATAGGGTGTGCAAAGAGCATTTTTTATCAAATCAAAGAGCAAGATTTTGATAAATATTGAATAATACAAATCAAATAGTCAATTTTAATGCATTTTAAATAGAAATTATTGTTATTAGTTTATTTCTTTTGAAAATTGTGCTTTATTATTAACTATTGCTAGAGTGAAAAAAACAAATAATATAATTTTTTACCTTTCTTAAATGTCCTCTAGGTTTGAAAATTTTTAAAAGTTATTTAGGTTTGATGCCCCTTAAATGTTCTCTAGGTGTTATTCATCTTAAATGTTCAATGAGTGTTAAACGCCTTATATGTTTTCTAGGTTTGTCACACTTTAAATACTTTCTATGTTTGAAATCTCTTAAAACTTCTCTTTGTTTGAAGCCC
Organism: Timema podura; assembly: GCA_033556935.1. NCBI lineage: Eukaryota > Metazoa > Arthropoda > Insecta > Phasmatodea > Timematidae > Timema > Timema podura. Next base: position 122,210,454 of record JAVRXN010000009.1, on the reverse strand, counting down.
CTTTGATGTTATTTAAAATTGACACCCCTTAAAGGTTCTTTAGTTTAACACCCCTGTAATGTCTACTCTTTGTTTGGTTTGGTTCGCTAACAACAGACAGGCTGATGCTCATGAATGGATGACCCTGGCGACCTACTTTCTCTTCACCTTCATTTCCGGCCCAAATATGATAGAGTAGAATATATATCTCTAAATCTTTCAGGCTCTCTCACTTGCTGAACCTAACAAGCAACTGTTGACTGTCTAATGCTGTCTACAATAGATATTGAGCCAGCAGCGTCTACTGGATAGATATTGAGCCAGCAGCGTCTACTGGAACAATAAGGACTTAGTTTTCAGAAGGACTCTCTGGAATGGCTAAATCTCCCCCTTATTTTCTCGAGTGAAATCATTTTTCGAAAAATTATAAATCTGAACAAAAAAATTAGAAAACATTCCAAACGCGAAAAGTTAATTTTTCCACGGTAAAATATTTATTGGTATGATTTACTTTTTACATTTATTACTGTTTCCAGTCTATGGCTTGGGTCAGTTTTTTTTATTCAAGTCGTATATTTTTCCACAATTGGCTGGCTAGGCCTGTCGTAACTTCATATACCTTACACTCTATCTTAAGACTAGGACAGGCACAACAATAAGTCCCCGGCCATCAAGTTATCAATGTGAGAGGGTAAACCCATATTTTCATCAATGATAAATTTTCGGCCATGGCGGGTATCAAACCCGGGACCATTAGCTCAGTAGGCAAACACTCTACCGACTGAGCTAAGGTGTCGGACTTATTGATATGATTACATTTACTTTAGCTTTGACTTTTTTTTCATATTCTTTAGTAGCTTTAAAACTAGTAATCAATAAAAGTTTTAATTAAAAAAAAAATAGAAACCCAAATTTAGTTGGAGTTGACAAAGAACAATTTCCACATTCTGTTAAGTGGTAAATTAAGGTCTTGGTGTCTAGCTGTTACATGTATCCTAGAATTATGTTGAAATATGCCGATAATATTGCATCAACAACAACAAAAAATTATATTTTTTAAATTTTAAATATGTTTGAACCCCTAAATATCCCTCACAATTCAAGGGTACAAACATTTGAATGACAAATCTCAAGCGTATCTATTCTTTCTCTCTCTACATCTTGTCTTCTATGGCTAATGTAACGTATTTAAATCATAAATAAATCACACAAAAGGACATTTTGTTTCATGACCTCCTCAGTGTTGACATGCAAGTTAGCAAAGCTACATGCATCTGTCGCCAAACCTTGGCCGCCGAGTCCAGCCAACCAAAAAAGCAAACAGCGAATACACGATTCTGACAAGGATTCTGGCCAACCTGCTAAGGTGCTGCTTGGGGAGATTAGGAGCTGCCTCTGGGTTGCCAACCAACGCCCCCTGATCTGCCATCAAGTATGCAAGGTGTCGTCGGCGGTGTGTTTCTATTACCATGTCATTTAGAGATGAAGCAATGCTAAAAGACACCTGGTAATTTCACAAAAACAATCCAAGAGATTAAAAAAAACACTCAAACAAATTTTGGCTACTTTTTAAATTAGGGTTGTGTAACGACACCTTTTTCAATTCAAGGTTGACCTCGGTTGTTTTAGGGTAAAGTGCTCCCTCAGGACCCGATTTGTGGTTTAAACCATCGGGGGACAGATTGTTATGAATTTAATAATTAATTAATTTTTAATTTTTTTTAGCACACGTCTTACTACCCTTCGGGTTATACGCTTAAGTACTAATTACACTATGATTAGGAAATGGAAGGTTGAATTTAAGAAGTGAACCCGCATTTGCGTGAGGGAGTGGAAAACCATTAGGAACCCCCCCCATTCACCACCGAGATTCGAACCTCGATCTCCCATCCTCGATGTCAGACTCAACACGACTGGCGCGTTAGCCAATATGCCACCGGCGGTGATTGATTATTGATTTATTGCATGTTAGAGAACCCTGGAAGGTGAGTGACAATACTTTTCCTGGAAAAAGTGGTAGGCCAATTTGCTCTCGCTGATAGAAGCTATCATGTGCTGATATAATCAGTTGGTTCAGAAAGTGTACATTAAATACCTCAAATAAATAAATAAGTTCAATTCAAGGTGAATTTTACAACTATTTGGAGTGGTCCCTTTAATTGCCTGCTGATTTTCAATTTCATACTACAATGATAGATGGTTATTTTTATCAGTTTTGGTAATTTGAACCCTTTTTCAGACTCTTTCCTCTGACTCATTCCTTAAAAATTAAAAGATTTCAAGATTTATTTGGTTATATGGAGTTGTCTCTCTATCCGTCTGCCAAATTTTAATTTTACACCTCTTCTTTATAAAGTATTTTCCTAATTATAACACCACCATTTCTTTAGACCCATTTTGAAATTTCCATTTATTGATTTTTCAAGTTTTCAGGTTCATCTATCATAATGCATTAGCTTTTTCTGGACACACACCCGCGCGTGTGCACAAAACACACACACACACACACACACTTTCTGCAAAATATATATATATATATATATATATATATATAATTAGTCAGTATATTATCACCCGTTCGAGTTATATGCATACATTAATTTTGCTAATGGAATGGGGATGAGGAAGGTAGGATTTTATAGAACATGTACATTCATTTGCATGGAAGAAAAGTGGGAAACACTTTAGGAAAAACTGTCTACACTGGTGTGAGTTTAAGGACTGTTCTTAAAAAGAAATTATATATAAAATATATAAATTATAAAATAACTAAGCCCTTAATATATCTCTATAAGGAAAACCTCTTTTCGCTTTATGAGGTAATTATATTTGGAAGAAGGTATAGGAAAGGTGGATAGAAACATATAAAAGAGACGAACAAATATGGCTTTTACAATGAAAAGAAGAACACAGTTCACACTTTACATTGCTTCAACTGGACAAATAGGTAATGGTTGCCTCTTAAAGAATGTCCAATGGCAGCAAATGTAAAGTGTGAACTGTGTTCTTCTTTTCATTGTAAAAGCCATATTTGTTCGTCCCTTTTATATGTTTCTATCCACCTTTCCTATACCTTCTTCAAATATAAGCCCTTAAATATAATATATTCATATTAAGCTCAATAAACATTATATATACCCCGTTGATGGCTGCATGGTCTAAGGTGCTGAACTTGCAGTAGACTAGACTGTCGATGACGGGGAGAGAGAGTTTGAATCTCAGTGGTGTCTACTAAGGATGGATTTTTCCTAAATAGTTTTACACTTTCCCTAAATGCGAATGTGAGTACAGTTCCTAAAATATAACCTTCTCCATCCCTAAAACCATTAGCGTAATTAGAACATAGGCGCACTATTAATGATGTCTACTCAACATGACGAATGAAATCCCCGACTTTTTCACTGATTTCCCTTGATTATTTCCTAAAATTCCCGAACTCATTATGTCACACCCCCTTTACACATGTTTTTATTGATTTTTTAATGAATAATAGTAAGTTTTAAAATTTAAATAATCAACTTTCTTTTATATGTATTAACATAGTCTACTACAAATTTGAACATTATAACTATTTTACACAGCAACAAAAAAAAAAGTTTGAGTCACATTGTAATTAACTGATTTAATGATTAATGATTCTTATATTTCATATTTTGATTAAAACAACATTGTCCCAGATTTTTTATTTATTTATGAAATTCCTCGCTTATTCCCGTTTTTTTCCCCCGACCAATTCAAATTTCCAGCTAATTCTGATTTTCCCAGATAGTAGACACCCTGGTATAACCTGAAGAAGTAACTAGATGATATGCTAAAAAAACACATGTATTTAAAAAACTATAAGCTCGTGGCACACCGACTGAAAACAATTGAAATAGAGTGTCTAGAAGTTGCTGGACATGTGGGCTAAAAGTCAATCTTGTCTATCGTCGTTTACCTGTGATACGGTGGCCAGGGTGTGAATCCCAAGTGTGTACCGAGTGCTCTCTACACTAATCCGGATATTTTCCCTCTAAATGCCTCGTCCTCATTCCTACCTCTCTAGCATAATTAACTGTAGATAGCCCAGCCATGTTGTTAGACAGTGTAAATACATTATAATAAAAGAAAGCCTATGAACATCAAACCCATCTTTACACTTACAAGACTTGTACACTAAAAATATACAAGTTTTTGACCAGATTAAAAGTCCCTCTTATTATTATTATTTTAGTATAAGATTATACAAACATTAAAGCAGATTAGAAGAAATGTACCCAAATTTGTGCTAATGTGGATACACTTCCTCCATACTCTACCTTCCTCATTACTTGCTAATTTGTGTGACAAGCAACTAGCCCAGATGGATATTAGAAAGCTAAGCATGCAATTATTTTAAATATATATTATTTCTTACACTGTGTTGTACTACCTGGCCTGTCTTTTCACACTTTTAATGGTGTGGGGAGGAGGGTTTTAGATTAAATGTACCCTCATTTACGTGGAGGAAGAGTAAGAAGACATTTAGGACAAAACAACCTCAGCACATACGGCTAGGATTCAAATGTTGATTGACAAGCTCGCCAACAAAGCAAATTAGACCAACTTGGCGAGAATAAGACTAAACTTTCTTAACTTCCAGAACCTGTGACCTTAGTGAAACATATACTTTTATTTGGGTGGTAGTGTCTAAGTGGTGAAGATGGTGTTAGGAGTGTTTTAGGGTTTAAAAATTAGTTAAAATGACAACTAAAATTGCCCTTAGTCGAGCATGTGAGATATAGTATGTCTGCACAATAATGTCTTATGTGAAGTGATGTTTAAAAACTATGAACACCATGAGATGTGGCTCAAGCCATTTTAAAAACTTGACCTCCTAAAGGCAAAAATCAAATATCTAATGGTTCAGAACTAATCCACCCTTAATTTGAAATACATCTAAAATCTTAACACATTAAGTTAAAAAGTAACTAAATAAAAAATAAACTCTTAACATAAAAATGTAATTTTTATGTGTAGTACTAAATATTTAATAATTAAGAAAGTATTCAGTCGATCGGATTGAAATATTTACATCTTCATCTATAGCAATTTATTAAGTCAATATAAAAAACAAATTCCTGCAGTTAATAGGTTTGAAAAATTTTATACATATAATTTCATCAGTTAAATAACTTTTAAAAGTAATTAAAAATTTAAAAAGGAATTGAAATCAAAACACAATTGAGATCTGTTTTATTAAGAAAAAAAGTTGTTTTTTCAAAAAAGGTTCAATGCACAAATTGCCTTAACATGTTCCTATTTATTTGATCTATCATTTTTTGCCAATTTCCCATTCCTAACTTTCTTTTTTAATTCCCTCTGTTAGGAAGTTGCATTGTGAATTTCACACTCCTCCCTAATGAGCTTTGATAGAATGAAACCCAAATGGAGGATTGAGCAGAAAATCAGAATTTGAGGAGTATTGACATTTTTATTCCATATCTGAGCCTTGATAGGATTTGTATTTGATTCAAAATTTTGAATCTTAATATATGAAAGCTTTGTATCAGATTCTAAATTTAAAATCCAAATATATTTCAGAATCAGATTCTATTGAATTTAATTTTAAGTTTGAATCTCAAAGTCAAACAAATGAGTGATTGAACTTTAAGATGTTATCAATGATACATTATTTGACTTTACTAACTCTCATAATATTTAATATAGTCATTGTTTGAATGTGGTTTATTGACTTTTTTTATTAGACTCACATAAAAAATGTATATATAATTTAGCCTAACATTTTATTTGGATATGATAATATTTCATTATGAAATGTTATAATTTGATTCAAAACATTTTCATCATGAAATATTCAATTTGGAATTGATTCAAACCATTTTCATTTTAAAATAACAGATTTGAAATTGAAAATCTAGGATTTACACATACTTAGCAGTAGTGATTGATTCCAATTATTATATATTTAGCACCGCGTCTTACTACCCGTTCGGTGATTCCAATTAGTAGGCAACCATTACCTCTTTGTCCAGTGGCAGTAATGTAAAGTGTGAACTGTGTTCTTTTTTCGTTGTAAAAGCAATTTTCCGCTTGTTTCTTTTATTTATTCTTATCCCTCTTTCCTCTACCTTCATCCATAACAAAATATGTTGAAAAACTTTTGAGATTTACAGCAAGTCTAAATCTCACTTGAACACTTAAAACATGTTTTTCAAATAGAAATAATGGCAACGCCAACTTGTTCTATGAGGTATTTTTTTAAGACTAATGTAATGTGGTACCAAAGGTTCAAAAATAAACCAAGATAACAAGTTAGTACACAAGATGGTTTTGTTGACTGTTTTAAGTGCAAACTTTGAATACATATCTAGTTCATAATATAGTATGATTACTTACTTACTTTATGACATCAGGAACTCGAAAGTTCATTGTCGCAGCTACATAATTACACAACCCATCAATATCTTGAGCAATTTCTAAGAAGTCAGCCTCTTTACACACTGTCAGGTTTATTCTAATTGTATAATATTTAGAAGAAGGTACAGGAAAGGTTGATAGAAAACTTATTAAATGGAACAAACAAAATACGGCTTTTACAATGAAAAGAAGGACACAATTCACACTTTAAATTGCTGCCATTGGACAAAGAGGTAATGGTTGCCTCTTAAAGAATGTCCAATGGCAGCAAAGTAAAATGTGAACTGTGTTCTTCTTTTCATTGTAAAAGCCATATTGTGTTTGTCCCCTTTAGTAAGTTTTCTATCCACCTTTCTTGTACCTTCTTCCAAAGATGTATTTAGTCGATAAATGTTCAACATATTTATTCATTTTCAACATAAAACAATTTTTTTTAAATATTCAAAACTGCGATTCAGTTTCAATAATATTTTATATATTTAATTCAACTTTGTTTCAATTTGAAAAAGTAGACTTCATACACTCATATATTTAATTATTTTTAAAAATGTGCAAGCATCGACCCAGCTTTAGCTCCTTGACATACTTTAATGAGCAGGGCTCACACATTGTGTTCTTTCTTCTACTTCATAGATGGCAGGAGCTGTATGAATAAAGCTTGGCGGTTTTAGTCCTTATATTTCAAACAAACGTTTATTTTTGTGTTTTTTTTTTTGTTTTCTTTCATGAATTGCCGGTGTTACGCCATTGACGGCAGGAGCGTAGTAAATATAACTTGGCAGTTTTATTACTTATTTTTCTAACCCCCCCATGAAAAGCAAGTGTTACTTTCATAGATGGCAGGAGCAGTATGAATAGCACTTGCAGTTTTATTCATTATATTTCAACCAAAACTTTCATGTATGTGCTTTTTTTTTACGAAGAGGTGTTACTCAATTATTAGTACAGTCAAGCTATGAAATGTCGTCAACTAGTAAATAGAAAGTTTCTTGGCCTAAAAAATGGCTAACTGAAGAAGAAATGACACAGATACTTTGTGATTCTGACAATGAAAATGATTTAGTAGATACTAGTGATAATGAGGATGTAGATTTTCTGATGATTATGATAGTGAAAGTGTAGAACTAAGTGAAGGTGTCAGACAATCAAACAAATGTAAACAAAGAACAATTATTGAGAAAAAAAACACTTTATGGGGTAAATCAACACTATGCTTTGTAAATAATTGTATGTTATGTATAAATTTGATTTTTCTTGAACAAAGTATATACAGTCCAGAAAACTAGCCTTTGCCAATAATAGTTATAATTTGCTATGATAAGAACACACATAGTGTGGAAGAAGGGGAGAGATATAAATTGAAGGATATGGGGGAAATAATATATGTGGGAGGGGAGTGAGATAGAGAAATAAGTAATAAGTAAAATAAAGTGAGACAGAGATAAATAAGGGCTGAAGGGAAGTGCTAGGAGAGAGGGGCAATAGTGGAGGTAGAACGAAGGGAAACGGGAGGGAAAAAAGAATCTAAATGTGAAGAGGAGGGAGGATAAAAAATGATAATTTAGCATGACAAAATGCTGTTTAGGGCATTGGAATTGCAAATATATTATAGAAGTTTTATCAGTTAAACTAAACTTGTACATAAAGTATTTTGATGTGAATTTAAATGGTAATCCTGGTGTAAAACAAAGCAGGTCAAATGGTAAGTCAAGGGGTTAAAACATTAATACACTCACCTCAAATAAACACTCCACATCTTCTACATCACCTGGTATGTCCGACAGAGCATTGAAAATCTGGGCGGAATTCTCCAGTACTTTTAGATCAGGCTCTAAGACAAGAAAATTACTAAATAAGGTTCAATCAAGCTTTATATTAAAAAAAACGGAATAATAGATCATGAGACGGATGGATTTTTTCTAATTACAAAACTAACATTAGTTAAAAATTTAGGATGCCATCTAAACACAGAAATTGAACTCTTGAGTCGTTTTGCTCAAATTTATATCTAATGCTTTGTCTAGGTGTCATTTTTCAAATTTGAAAATATATGTGAATATAGTGATGGTTCATATAATTAAAGAATTTCAATTAACAAAACAATTTGTTTCAATTTCTAACTGCAAAAATATTTTAAACAAAACCTACAGACCATAAAATAAAAAGTGATTTGATTGTGTATTCTTAAAATAAAGTCTGACACCTTAGCTGAGTCAGAAGGATGTCTGTCTAATAAACTAAGGGTCCTGGGTTCGATTCCAGGCATGGCCAAAAAATCATTGGTGAAATGTGGGTTTACTGGCCACAAAATAATTCGTGAAATGTGGGTTTACCCTTACACAGTGATGAATTAACAGCCTGGGAGTGGATGTTGTGCTTGTCCTAGTATTAAATTAGATTATAAGGCATTAATGAAGCGACGACTGTCTGAGACAGTCGTTAGTGGAAAATCTATGACTTTAAAAAAAACTGAACCAGGCCATAGGCTGGAAACAATAACGGATGTAATAATAATAATAATAATATTTAGCACCGCGTCTTACCACCCGTTCGGGTTATACGCTTAAGTACTAATTACTCTAATGGATTAGGAATTGGGAGGGTTGAATTTAGAGGAAGTGAACCCGCATTTGCGTGGAGGTAGAGTGGAAAACCATTTAGGAAAAACCCCCCCCAGTTCACCCGACAGAGATTCGAACCTCGATCTCCCCGTCCTCGGCGGTCGAGCTCAACACGACTGGCGCGTTAGCCAACTACGCCACCGAGGCGGGAATAACGGATGTAAAGTAATTCTTAAAATAGAGCATTAGATTAAGTCATTGGAAATTTAAAGTAAACTCAGAAGACTTTCTTGGGAGTTAACTGGTCTTGAAAATCTAGTAAAACATATAAGGTCGTAAGCAAGAACAATGCTAAGCACAGTTGAAGTACAAGTAGAAGAGGGAGAGTGGTTCAATTCCAAGAAAGGACACAAAAATGTTAGATGTGGAGAAGTCATGCAAAAGTCTGATCTCGAGTAAGCTTCATCTGTACTTGGCTCATACGTTGATGATATTTCCTCAAAATGGCGCAGCGCAGATTATCTATCGAGAAAACACGTATTTTAATATTGCTTTGTTTTCACGACAAAATATGGCCGCCTTTGGCGGGACAGATTTTGATAAGACAACTACTAGATTAATATACACCAATATAATATATAACAGATCCAAATGAAAAATCTATGACATTATATACTGATCAAAACATACTCACCTTTTGGAAATTACCAGTAGAGTTAAAATTCCTGATTATTTCTTCCCACACTCTTTTTTTCACTGCCGTAGTCCAAACTTCGATTTTAATATTAGTTTTTAACCATACAATTCCTTGGTCTGTTTTATAAAGAGATTCGCTCTTCCATGCTGAAAACTATGCTTTTCCCCTTTTCTGCCATTTTAACTAATTTTTGTTTGTTTATAATCAGTTTGGTTAACTTTACGAGCAAAATCATCACTATAGAAGGCAGTGGATGTAGATAATTTTATTTCTCAGCGGCATGTGGTACCTCTGTTAAGATTTAATCACATGACTGAGAGCCAGACGTTTTAGCAAAGCATATGATGGACTTGACTTGAACTTTTATTCCACTTTATTTATGCTTAACTGGTAAATTCTACTGTCACACTTAGCATTGTTCTTACCGCCTGTAATATTTCCACAAAACACAAATTTTTCAAGCGTTCACTGTCACAGATAGATTCATTAGGAAGAGTGTAAACATGGTGTACTGGTAGTTGTCCAATAATCTCCCGCAAATAACTCTTACTGTCTCATTTCCTAGCTAGCCCTATGAATGTTCACAACTCACCTTTAGTATGGGCTAACAATAGTTCTATAGGAAAAAATTGGTATTTTAAACAAAAATTTACTTCAAAGCATTTCCTTTATAACAATATTCCTCCCACTTTCACCAGTCCTGTACCCCTTTTGGGGCCATGTACCCATAGGTGTAACTAGAACCAATGGTGCCCAGGGCAAATAAAAAATGGCACCCCTTGATTGTTCTTTAAATTTTGGCTGAATTCCAATATTGGTAGTCAAACTGGTTACTGGTTTTAATACCGGTTTCTAAATAATCAAAATGAAATACATTTTTAATTGTTAAAAAATTGAAACTTTATCTAATGTTAATATTGCTAGTAAATTTGGCACCCATAGCATGTACCCCACCTGCCTCACCCTAGTTACACCACTGCATGTGTCCCTTCTAACTGTTCATAAATAAAAAGGACATAAATACCTGATATCTTGTAAAGCATAAGTGAAGCTGTTCCAAATTTTAATAAAGTCTTGTTTGTAAACTAGACAAAGCCGTCCGTGATTGGGGGACATATGTATATGAAATCCCATGACAACACACCAAAATGTGGGTTCATTTGAATACCATCCAACACCAAGACTAATTTCTCAGCATGGCAGAAAAATGTGTAATTGGTGAAATGTGGGTGTCCCCTTTCACAATGATTAATTGATAACTGGGGGCTGAGTGATATGTATGTAAAAAGATTTAAGTTAGAGTTAAGTAATGCGCTGATATAATCAATAAGTTCAGAAAGTGTGACTTACAGTTACCAAAAAGTAGTTTATGATTAATAAAACTTTGGGATACATCCCATTTCCCATTAAATCCTTAGCTTACCTCTAGTGGTACGCATACCACAGTTTGGGAACTGGTGATATATAGGAAAGCCTTCAGGCAGTTTTAAGCAAAAATGAAAGAGAACAAGTCTTAATAATCATACCCTTGATCTTGAGCATGCCAAGTGTGGTCTGGAAGAGAACCAAGGAACCATCGAAGAAGAATAAATCCCAGACCCTGAGTAGGATCTTCATGTGGACAACAGAAGCAAAGAGGGTTAGGAACCAATGGAGGGTGATGAGACTGAGTTCGATATCGTGTTCTTTCAACGCCTGATCAACATCGGGCAAGTAACTAGCGATCAGCGTTCTCAAGACTCGCTGGTCAGCCTGGATGCCTGAACAGAAGGAAAAACACTAGTTTAAACACAAGAGAACATCATTATTGTATATGTGCAGTGTTAAAACCTTTTAGAGTGATATAATACACCCGATAAACCAAAGCAAGACATAACATCTAAGAGGTATAGATTCTTACACTCTGATTGGTGCTTTAATTTCAATGCAAGCACATATATTTTCTTAACTGTGATTGGTAGTCGATATAAACTTAGTTGTAGAAACTAAAGTTGATCCAACTTCTGCGAAGTCATAAGTAGTTAGGACTTACAGATAAGGAATCTGTGGCCAGAACCATCTCCTACTTTGGTATCAACCTCTTACAGACCAATAAGTACCTTACAGATGCAGAGTGTGTGTTCCAGGCTTTAGTCTAGTGAAGGTGTATTTTGTGCATAATTAGTTATTTAAAAGCCAATTTGGTCATTAATTTGCACTAAAAATATGTTCTCCTGGCTTAAATCTATTCAGTGATAAATTATATGAACTTTGGTTATGTTGTTTAATGTTCCTCAGTAATGTTGACAGTCTGACACCTTTGCCCAGTCAGTAGTGTGACTGTCTATTGAACTAAGGGTTTCAGGTTCAATTCCCAGCATGGCCAAAAAAGTAATCATTGGTGAAATGTGAGTTTACCCTTTCACAGTGGGGAATTAACGAATGAGGACTGGAGTTATTTTCTAATTTCAAGTAGCTATAATCCTTGTCAAATATGTAAGCAACATAGCTACAAAATTTTAATTCAATAACTGTATTGTTAGGCTATTAACTTTTCAAATCTGTAATTTCTTTTTCTTAAAAAGCCATTGATTTAATAATTTATACCTTAAGATATCTCTATCTTTGTAGTAACCAGAAACTTGGGGTTTGTGTTTAACATTTCTGATATATATATAAAACAAGTAGCGTATGCAGGATTGCAAAGTAGGGGGCCCAATGGGGGTGTGGGGGGAGGTACTCCAAACCACCAGAGGCTCTCTCTCTCTCTCTCTCTCTCATATATATATATATTACCATTATATACACCTAAAAGCTTTTTTGGAAGGTTTTTAATTGGTATTTGTTAGCTTGATTATTTATATTTTCACTATTTTAAACGTGATAATCTAACAAGATAGTAAATAAATAAATCTCAAATACATTTGGTGATTGATATAGAGACTATTTATTTATAATCACCAGATTATTTTTGATCACAATGTTTAACTGGTCATATCCCCCCCACACCCCCCATTTATTTTATTTTCGGATCTGCATAGATCTCGGAGCATCCCCAAACTATGGTAAGGAGGGCTCGAGCCCCATCAAACCCTCCCGTGGGTATGCTATTGTACACAGCGCCAAGCAGGGGAAATTAAGCACCTATTGTCAACCAACAAGCGTTGAGGATTTGGCTTCTGTTGGAATAAAGAAAGGGGTTAAGCGGGAGGACATACGATACAATTATTGGCATAAACCAAACTTCAACAAGGTGTCTACTCAACTTGACCAATGAAAGTCCCGGCTTTTTCTCTGATCATTTTATTAAATTCCAGACTAAAAAAAAAGTATGTCACACCCTTCTAGACTCCCTTCCCCCCCACCACCACAGGCTTTTATGAATTTTTTTATTAAGTTTTAAAATGTAAATAAAGATACTTTTTTTATTTGTACTAACATAGCCTACTAGGAATTATAAAATTATAACATATATTACAAAGTTACAAAAAAAAAGTTTGTATCACAATGAATTTTACTTGGTAAACAGCAAATAAAACCCTCGTTTATAAATAAGTAGGCTAATATTAATCATTTATCAAACAAATATTTAGAAAATTATAACATACTATATTTACAAAGTTAATGATTACTTATTAATTGCTACCACAAGATAATTATGAAACATATGAAGTTCATAAATAAATACAGTATATATTCAGCTTGCAAGTTCTGGGTAATTGGCTGCTACTATAAATCAAATGTTTATGAATGGTAACAAATTATGAACATAAGTTTGATACATTAAAAGATCATTGCACACAAAGTCAGACATAAATTACAGCTTTTAAGCATTAAGGAAAATATATTATTTTCTTTATTTTTTCGAAAAAGTATTTATTTTTACTTACTACTTCTCAAAATCATTCGAATGATTAATTTGATTATTTGAGAAATAAATGATTATTCAATAATTGAAAGCTTTTGACTATGGCCATCACTAGTTTAACCGTGGATTATTATGGGCCTACTTTTAAAAATATACAAAATAACATTCCATTATCTAATATATAAGTCATATGGCGAGGCCTCAAAAACCAGCTTTCATCTTTACATTCGTTTTTTTTTAAGTAAATAATATTATACTTTTAGGTTAAAACAAAATTCTTACCTTGAGTTTGTGTATATTTTCAAAACAATTTAATGTTCAATCTTCTGTCTCGTAAATAAACTACCATAACGTATTAAACACACAATAACAGTAAAACCAGCTATTCAGGTCATTTTAAACAGTCCATATACTAAAGTAAGAATAATATATAATGCAGATATTATTTACACTATAAACAAATTTATGAAATTGAAGTAGCAGACTAATATTTTGCAACCACGTGTTAAAGCTGATCGAAAGAAACAAAGGCAATGCGATGTTGACAGAAGCCCTTACCACCCCCCACCCAGATCCAAGTAATGGACTCGTCCAACTACAACTGTCTCAGTCAGACAACAGGTGCAGCTTACGGCCGATGACTTAATAACTAGATATGACGCTTACTTAATGCAATAATAGTTTGTCAAGTTTCGATAGGGACAAATTGCGCTATTCATTTATGTTTTCCTCACTGTGATGGTTGTCGGGCATTCGACCACTACCGCCGGCATGATGTGTGTGTTGTTTAGAAGAAGTAACACCGGATTTGGTTGGGCCAACAAGTTAGATCGTCTGTAGCCCGCTCTTTCTCCCTTCCACACTAACATGCCTGTCCTAGCTGCAAGACGGCTGTCACAATAGATAACTGGCGCGGAATATTTAAAATAAGTCAGTGCTCTCAGACATTTTTATTCTGATGTGGATAAATTTCACTCTGCTTAGATTTTAAGATTATTATATTTCATATTTTAAGTAAAACAACATTTTCCCAGATTTTCCCGATTTATTTATTACAATAAAGTGTATACACTTTGAATAACTTAGTAATTTCTAGTATAAAAATTGTCAATCAGTCTTATGCTGATAAACTCTTTCAACTGCAATCTTCCTAAGACCTGTACTGCAATAAGAGTGGAACAGTCTAAAGGCCCAAAATTTTGCAAGAATGTAGAACGAAATTGCTGTAAATTATGAACAGGCACAATTATCGTAATTGTTTTAATTGATTAGTTGATCAAATCTATGGTCAGTTGGTCAGAAATTTTTATCCCTGATTAAATTTGTTTCAACCTAAACCTTTCTTGATCTAGGATTAAGCTGATTGGCAATCCGGTGATTGGAGAATCAATATAATATTTTTATAACCGGCTCAAAGTTGTGACAAACATCTGAAAGACGTGTACACTTTTATAAATTAATTGCCGATTAATATCCAACTATATACATAGACAAATATGATATAGTCCTGTACAAGTAGAGTGGACATACACCAAAAATATGCAAACTAATATAAAATCAAATAAATAGTTTAGAATTTAATAAAATGAATTAGTACCTGATGGCTTGGAAATGTAAAATAATACAGTGTAGAAAGACTGTACATCAAGTAATTGATAGTGAAGGAAGCCAACCTGAAATGATAGTTAGGTTAGGCCTATGTAGAAAAACACACTTCTATCTTCATTTATTTTCTTCTTAAACTATTACACTCTTACACTTATAAATTTACACATTGTTTTGAATTTTCAGAAATATTCCTATATCATTTGAAGAGACATTGAAAACATACAAAACACAAAGAAAGATATGCTATAGAATTTAGCTATCATTATAATGTTAAAAGTGGGATTATATATATAACACAATTCTATGATAAAATAGGCCTAAAGAATAAAATATTTTTAATGGTAAATGTGAGTAAAAACCCACAAACAAGAGAATACAATGGGCAGCTGAAGGCTGTGAGGGGATGTGAAGGTCATACCTATGAGTGTGGAGAGTAGTATGATGCTGGCAGTAGATCTTCAACTATTGTGCTCATCATCCAGAAGGCATCCTCCTCTTCCATCAACAGAAGAAGTGATGCTGCAATCATACCTGTGCCTTGGCAGTACCTGCAAGGAACAGTAGAGCTAGGATTAGGACCGCAAAACATTTTATAGTTCAAAATATATTTAAGTGTTCAAGTGATATTTAAATTTGCTTGAATCTCAAAAGTTTCTCGGTATATTTTGTTATCTAAATTGACAATTCTGAAATTGAAAATGACACCTGACACGGAATCGAACCTGTCCAGGTGTCATTTCAATTTCAGATATGATTCTAGGTGGAGTAATCCCACTAATAAGCATAATATACTCTGGCTATTATTCTTAAATTGACAAGGTACAGCCAATAGGGATGAGAACAACTAAAAGGAACATATGCAATATGGTTTTTAAATGAGAATAAGAACGCATTTCACACTTTATAGCACCTTCATTGGTCAAAGAGGGCTGCCTCCTGAAAAAAATCATTACCCCTCAATCCTTCGACCTAAGTTCTGGTCTAAAAGAACTCATCAGGATAAGGTGTGAGATATGCAATGCATTACTCTTAAAAGGTGTGTGTGTGTTTTAGTACTCAACCCGAAAGTTGGTTGTATCCTCAACAGTTCCATCAGCTGTAGAGCCAAGGCAGCACTGAGGAGGTGGACTAGGGAAATGAGGAGTGAGGTAGTTTCCCGTTGCTCTCCTCAATGAGCCAGAAGGTACTATCATATATCAGTCTGCCAACCCCGATGAAATGCATACACAAACTGACCCTACAAGCGACACCTTCATTCCAATCATCACAGAGATTGGTTGTATATTGAATGTTATTGCTAGTATTGTTTATACCTCTGCCACTCATATTTGTCAAAGCCATAAGTGAGGCTGAGACAGAGCAATGAAATGAAAGTAACAACTTTCTTTAACCCATACCAAAGATATAGTGCATTGTAAACACTATATCTGACCAGTTATGGATCTAGAGGTAAAAAAAAAACTAATGGGAGGAAAAGGAGATCAAAAAAGAATAATACACATGAAAAGGAGGAACATGTAAAAGGAATTATTAACATAAGGACAACCGATATTATAACTTCAGATCATTTCCCAGATTCGACACTCACCCTATATCCGGATAGAGCCACGCAAGTCCCCTTAGCACTCGTCGGAGTCTCGGGATACCTGTGCTGGTCAGATGACTGAAACAAGCGTTTCCAGGCATAGTTCGAAGTAAGTCCTTTTCTATCTGCTTTGATGTCATGAGGGCATCATTACTCGACATCTTGACAATATCCTTGTAGCTCATCTCTGATGAGAGTTTTTTCTGGAGACCACCTTTATTAAACAAAAAAAATAATAACTTATTTGTTAGCAAAACTAATTAGATTCAAACAAAGTTTGAATGGCTACAGAATTCTTTTACTACTAATGGGCTAGTGTAACACGCCAGCCTAGGACTTCTTAGCGCCCCTAAAGGGTAAATGTTCAAATTATGTTTGAATTAAAATGGAAATTTAAAACGCGGCTCAAACGATAAGTTCAGAGTAAATTATTGTTAGAGGGTTCCACTAAGGCGTAGCTTGTAAGATAGGGTCATTGTGTAGTATATCAAGGTAAACCGTGTGTACAATATGAGGGTACATGGATTTTCAAGACAAATACAAGAGATTGACTATGAGAGTCAATCTTTAAAACAAAGGAATCATCTAATCAAGACAAAGTAGTTTACCTGAGAGTCTGAGCCACATTTGAGGCCTCAAAGAATGTGGAATACCGGCATGACCATGGAGCGAAGCTTTTCAGTCCGGGGCAACCTCACATCTACTTTGTCCCAAGTCAAGTCACACACTTCCTTGTTGTGACTGAACTCCAGATGTGCCACCCACTGTAACCTGGGACATTATTAATGTAATATTAAAATCTGCCAAGTCTGCCACTTTTTTTAGTAAGGACTATTAATAAACTTTATATATAAAACAATATAAAAGCACGCAAACCTGTGTTGCGGATCTTCAACGAATGGGATACCCAAGAGTTTGTTTGAGCTTTGTTCAGGACCATCTTCTTCTTCAACGCGAAAACCAAATTCATCAAATCTAGTAAAGAGAAAAATAAAACAAGTGGGGTAGTATGAGGGATACTAAGTGTGCTGCTTATTTCTAAATAAAATTAGTGATTTGAGTAGGTAGGCCTACCACCATAGTAATGTGATTGTAATTAGAAGTCGAGAGGTTTTAAAAAAAAGTCGTTTTAATTTTATTAGTAGGCCTACAGTGTGACAATTTATTATATTAAAATCGTCAATTAAATGTATATTTGTTTATATATTGTGGACATTTTAAAATTGATGAGTTATCACTACCTAACTTCTCACCTACACAGTTAAAAAGATCCATAAAAATAATTGGGTGCCAAATGCCGATTAAAAATACTGATCATCAGCTTAACCAATTGTACCATAATCAGCCGAAGATCGGATTGTTAATTGGCATCTGCCCGGCCTTAGTAAAAATACAAATATAGACCTAAGTATTTTTAGTTCCAATTTGTGGGCTAGTATAAGGAAACTCTCCTAAGTTCTTTAATTGTGTTTTATCAGCCATGCCAGGAAAAGAACCAGGGACCCTTAGCTGAGGCAGACATTGTATCGACTGAGCTAGGGTGTAGGACAACATTTTATATAATGGAAACATTAATTAATCTTCACAGCAGTTCATTTCAGCAAGTCAGAGATGGAATGAAGCATTACCAAGATTATTTTCTCTCCTTATGTGTGGCGAAAACATAAAAAATGTCCACAAAAATGATAACCGTAATTCAAACTTACCTTTATCAGCATTGGCAGAAAAAAATTATTAGCTATTGTGTGTTTCTTTACAGATAAGTATGTGTCCCATGTTTATGTCCCAAACATAATTTATCTTGTCAACAAACATTGATTGATATTAAAGTTTACTAACACATACTATTTCTTATAGAGGTTACAGCCATTTATCTTGTCTTAGGCTAGCTCAATTATACTGTCTTGGGATAACCTCTTAGGCCCTTTACATCCATTATTGTTTCCAGCCTGTGGCCTGGGTCAGTTTTTTATTCAAGCCATATATTTTCCACTGCCAGCTTGTTAGGCCTGTCGTAGTTATCTTATAGTTCCATAATATATCTTAATTCTAAAATAAAACAGCAACTGGACCCCAAACCTTTCAGTAACCAGTTAACAGAAGGGAATGAACCCAATTTCCCAGAGATGATATATTTTCAATCCTCTAATGCCCAGCGCATTACCGACAAATCCCAGGTATCAAGACTCTTACCGACCTAGGCTCACCTGTATTCTGGTTGAGAGTTGGGGTCCTCTGGCTGCTGACAGAGCTTACTGAGAATGTCCTGAGGCCACATGGAAGGTGTCAGAGCTGAGAATGGCCCACCTGGTGACGGGGTCAAGCCATCAGACATTATACTGATTCCTTCAGAAATATCCCCCAGACCAGCGAGGTCTGCTTCATCCTCAGAGACTGCTGTTTCCACATGCTGAGACTGAACAGTTAATTCAACACCACTTTACTAAACAACGTTTACAACGGAATAACATCCACTGTTTTGAGTTATTAAAAAACTAATTTACTGGTCTTGTTTTCAATCTCCATTCTTATCAAGCACTTTAATATATTGAATTTTGTTTTAAATATTTATGTTTAGTTGGTATTTTCTATATTTCATCGATTAGGATGTATGTGGTAGTAATCCCCAATATTGTACAAACCTTATATTTCATACAAGCACAAGGAAATGTACTTGCATTTTAACCACCTCGATGGCGTAGTTAGCTAACGCGCTAGATTTGTGTTGAGCTAGACTGCCGAGGAAGGGGAGAGTGAGGTTTGAATCTCACTGGGGGTAGTTTTCCCAAAATAGTTTTCCACTCTCCCTCCACGCAAATGCGGGTTCACTTCCTCTATGTTCAACCTTCCCAATTCCTAACTCATTAGCGTAATTAGTACTTAAGCATATAACCCGAACTTGTATTAAGACGTGGTGCTAAATACAGTAAATAAAATACTTGTATTTGCATGGAAGGAGAGAGGGATATAATTTAGTTTAAATCAGGCTTAGTACATCCGGCCAAAATTCAAGACCCCCCTTCCTATCACCAGTAACCAAACTAGATACGACTAACCACTTTGTCCAGGTGCTTCCTTGTTTGAGTGACATAAGTATATAGGGTTAAGAGTATTTAGGTATATTAGGAAATGCCATCAAAATATAAATCAAAATGCAGTGGTTTCCGGTTAATTCGGAGCACTGGTTAATTGGAGCACCTATTTATTTGGGACCAAATTTGAAGAACAGAAACCAAACAAGTATTTAGCCTGATTTTTTTTACGCTTATTTGGGCCAGTGAAAGTCATGACTGAACAACAAACTGTATGTAGATAGCAAGCGTGCTCAAAACATAGAGATCACGGGGCAGAATATGTGTTAGTTATTGCTAAGTCATAAGCTAGGGTGGTTGTGTTGTGTTAGTTGTATGCCGTGGTAATCAGATTGACAACCACCTTCAATACCAAAATTAAGATTACAAGTAAACACTTAACAAATTTTAGAAAAACACTTGGACACCAGAAGACCAAGAAAACGATGACGATGATGATATATATTTAAGTGAGTCACTAACCAAAATGTCAGGAAATATGGTCTATAAAGAGAACACGTCATGGTACACTTAATAATTATTTTCAAAGTAAGAACCCTTATTAGTGTGGAATCTTTGCTTGGCACGGTTATTAATTTGACAATCTTCATTTTACATTATAAATGTGAGTAGTCTATGTTTGTTTGCTTTTAGTTTAGTTATTTATAAATAGATGTTTTTACCAATAAAATTTAAATAGGTACATTCCTTTTCTTTTATTCATACCTTTATGGCTCTGCTAAAATATGTTTTTCGGCTCATTGGCTATATTACATTTAAATGGGGTGGCCACTTAATTGAGCCAAAGTGATCTTGTCCTGATGTGTCCCAATTAACAGGAATCTACCAACTAGGTATAAGTTAATCTTAAATACCAATAGTGACAGATTCGTTCATTGAAAAAAATGTCTGTGTGCTTGGCACTAATATTTTATTTTATTTGAAGGAACTACAACAATTAATGGCTAATAAGCCAACTTAAAATAACAGTAGTTTGCTATAACAATTTAAAGGAGGAATGATGCGAGCTGTGGGTGAGATTTTAAATTTAATTTCTAAGTTATAGCTCTACAGGCCTATGAATTAATTTTATGTGTTTTAGCATCCATACACACAACAAGAAGCACATTTCCAATGATAACAATATTGTAAATTATTCTATACAGGCACAGTTTTAAATAAATAAAACTCAAACAATTCGGGTTGTCCATAAAATCCTAGAATATAACTCAATGGTGATTTAAAGTATTTATTAATATGCATTAACCGTTTGCAAGTAGGCCTATAACAATTTCCTTTTCGATGTAACAACCCCAATTCTTGTAAGTGGATAAGTACCTATTGTTTTATAATTTTGACCAAAAATGTGTACATCCTCCAATGAAACAAATTGAAACTAAGACTTTAACACAGTTAAATCAAACTGTAAAAGTTATCTTAATTATTGCGTCAAAAAATGTATGGCGCACAATATTCATAATTAATGTGTCTAACTAAAACTATCCTCCAACCAAGCTTAAACTAAGCTTTCATGTGTAAATAAATATAAACTATTGTTTCTAAAATTTTCTGAGAAGGAATTGAAGGATCAAGATGCCTGGTAGATTGGGGAATGTTTAGGGCAGTGTCTCCAATAGAGTGAATGTGATCAGTAAACGTGTTCATGAATATAGTATTTTTAGCACTGCGTCTTACTACCTGTTCATGTTACCTGCATAGTATGTAGTGAGTTAGAGATGAGAGCATGTGGGATTTAGAGGAAATGTACCCATATTTGTGTGGAAGGAAAGTGGAAAAACCACCTGACCAGGGTTTAAATTCCGATCTTCCCGTTATTGGCAGTCTAATCTATAGCGAGAGTGACACTTTAGACCATGTGGCCACCAAAGCAGATTGCTACATATATTATCGGTACTTAATTAAAAAACCAGGAATTTAAGAAAAAAGTGTTGTTGATGCATGAACTGTTGGCTTTTGATCATTTGGGATAGTTTATAATAATAAAAATGTTAACTATTGCATATTAAAATAATTTTGGTCCAATTTTGTGACATTCTTTTGAATATTTACATTCTATATATTTATATTCTTCTGTGAATTACATGAGTTTTCTTAAAATAAATTAAATATAAAATTATTTTACAATTTTAATTTTGTTTTCTTGTAAACTTGCTTTTGTTAGCGTGTTTATAGATAGTTAATAATACAAATTTACCATTACATGACATAGAAAAAATGTGAAATAATCTCGTCGAAGGCATACACTATTCCCATTAAAGGAATTGCATTAGCAGCTTAATTAAGTTAAAAACTTAAAACATCTATAGTGTGATGCGAGGCCAGGATTATTTCTTTTTTTACTCTGTTAAATTAAAGGAAATTTATTGTTTTCTAACACTTGTATACACAACCTATGTACGTTTCCAACTATAGCAAAACATTTGTGAAAAAATTTGGAAATGTTAAAAAAATTCTTTAGAAAACTGAACTTAATTACTATTTTGAAGCAAGATTCTATAGATTCTTCTTAGAATACATTTTATTTAATCACATATGAAAGGCTAGGTTAGGCTCAGTAGGTTTTTATATTTCATTAAAGGCTAGGTAGGTTAAGCTCAGTTGGTTTTCTTAAGTGAGATTACAATTAATATATTACTTATTTACTTACTCTGTGGAATTAAGAACTTGAAAATCCATATCAGCACTTACAATAGTACGCCACCTATCCCTATATTGAGCTAGTTCTATCCAGTACACCTCATTACACCCTATATCTTTCAGGTCCAGCCTAATGTTATCCTATTATCTGCGTCTAGGTCTTCTCAATGGTCTCTTACCACTGTTTTCCAGTCAATAAACTGAACACGGTTCTAGAATCTCCCATTTGTGCTGCATGTTCTTCCCACCAAATTATACTTAGACTTGGTTATTCTAACAATGTCTTATGATGAGTACAGAGTATGTAGGCCTAACTCATCATTATGTATCCTCATCCAATCCCCAGTAGCCTCATCCCGTTTTGGACCAAATATCTTCCTAAACATCTTGTTTTCAAACATCGTGTTTTCGTCATGTAAGGTAAGAGACCAAGTTCTACACCCATAGAGAAAAGATAACTGATAAAAGTGCTTTGCGTTTGTGAGATTTACATTCCTTGAAAGCATGAAAAAATTACTATCACACACCAAAAGATTTCACAGTTGAAACGTTTGGCAATATGCTCATGCACATAGCAGTTGAGATGTATGCTGATCTTTGTTGGAGGACATTAAAAGGTTTTTTTAATGAAATAATACCTAGAGGCTATTTAATGTGGTAGGCCCACTTAAGAGTAATTTCCTTAATTTCATTGGGTGAGTGTGGGTTATAACTGTATTTTATGATGCTGTTAATAATCTTATCACTAGTTTATGTAAACAGATCAATTTCATACTGATAGCCAATATGCTATGCACATTTAGATTAATTGCTTTGTGGCTTAAATGTAACTAGGGATGTAATAGTCCAAATCTTAATAGTTTACACATACAACTTTAAAAGGGAAGATGGGTCTACAAATAGTTCCTATCACACAATAAAAAATAGATAAATAACAAAACTTGTTCATAAAAGTACAGTAATGAAACATACTTACATTATAGTCCTCCTTTCCAGAGTAGCCTTCATGAGGTCTATTACCGAAAAATGATTTAGCAATATCCATTTTAAATATGACAAGACAAGTTATGCTTTGTTATGGGACCGGCTGCTTTAAATCCCAGAAATGTCAAGAGTAGTTTGACCTAGAAAATATCAAATGAATATAGAACTAAAATATTTACACTATATAATATTGATTCATACAAAATAAATCATGGATGATAAATTCAACATATAATAAAATGTTTAAGCCTAACATTAACTAGAATTTATGAGTCAATTTCAGAGATATACATATTAAATAATTTTGACAAGATAGACTACATTTATTATAAACCCAACATAAACATGAGATTAGTTAAGGACATTTCGCCAACATTGTTGGAGATCCCTCTGATAAAAGATATTTTCAGACAGAAAATAAACATGCCCGATTATGTATAAGCACTACTAAGATAGATAGATATATCCCTATTATTACTATTGTTAAACGCTAAGAAGTATTTTATTATTTAAAAACACATAATATGTTTTTACTATAAATTTGGAAAATGATTAATAAATAATAAAGCAAATTTGCACTATACTTAACAGACTATTAAATAAATAAAATATTTCTTGTAAAATAGTGTATCTTGTACCAAGCTAAAGCTCAATTTGAGAGTGAAATCAAATTGAAATTTAAATTTTATAAAATACATAAAAAGTATGTATAAAATATCATTCATTTATTTATATTCTTCAAAGTATCATAATATCTTGCTGATTTAAATCTATACATTATAGCTTTATTTTGTCAAAACAGTTTCTTATTTATATTACAGTCTATAATTCCTTTTCTATAAACAAAATATAACTTGAATATACATCTCTTTTAAATTAGTTATCCACACAAAAAAAAATTGTATCGCTATAATAGTGTCATAGACTAGCAATTGATATGTGTTTACTGTTAAACATGGCATGATTGGTTGTTGTTGTGCATGACTGGTTTCATAGATGTTCACGGAGAAATTTATTAAAAGTGTTTTGCAGTTAGGACAACTGTTTCGCTATAATTTCAGTGCTGCACGTGTTTATTTTGTGTTACTAAAATATTTTTTGACGTTAATTGGAATAAACGTTTATAATTTATGGCATCTGTAAGAATGATCTTAAATTCCTTAGAATGATATAAAAACTACTTAAACTAGCTTTACTATTGATTATTATGTTTAACTAGAATGCAGACAGGATTTTTTTAATTTCAAATATCTACGAAATATTGCTTGTAATAATCTTCACATTCTACATAAACAATAATTCAAAATTGTTAAAGAAATAGAAATAACTCATGAGCTATAAGTAAATTTTTCTTGACACAAAAATTATACGAAAACAATCTATTGTTATACTACTATAAAGCCACATGGCTGACTCACTGACATGTTTACCCACTTCCAGATGAGCTAAAAACTAGAAATTTGGCGAACCTATAGCTTATAGCCTGTAACCGACGGGAAAATTCCAAAAATTTACAAATTTTAATTCCTAAACCCTGAAAAAATTCAAAATAGCAGAGCAACTTTAAAGTCGTGCGGTATATAGAATACAATAGCTTAGCGGTAACTTTAAGTTGTTACGTTAAAAAACAACGATGGAATTACATTAGTTTACATCCATATGCAAAGGAAACCGTTTGGGGGTGGAGCCCCCAACGAGCAAAGCGAGTAGAATATATGAAAACAATCATATTGCGTAATAGAAGCCAATGTTATTTCTTTCTGAGAAAATGCACACCATAATAGTGTTAACATATATTTTTTCTTAACCTAAAGCTAAAAAATAATTTCTTATTTATATTATACACAATATTTGATTAAATTGAAGTATAGTCATTTAAATATTGTTTCTAGTTTTATAGTTCTAGTCTATTCAAAATGTAAGCTACTCACCCAAGTCAGTGGATATTGCTTGGCCATATTGAATCAATATGAGAGCTTTTGTTAAGTCTTTCTACAGGAAGGAATGTAGATAAGTAACAGCTATGAGAAGGTTATTTACTGCAAACACTGTCTGAAATGATTATTAGAATTGTTTGAAAAAACAAAATAATGTAGTAGGCCTATTACTAAGCAAAATAAATATTTCTGGGTAGGTTTACATAGGGCCTAGTGACTTTAAGCTTATATTGCAATAAATAACCTTTTACTCGCTGTCACTTACCTACACTCCTACAGTGGATGGGCTACAGCATGCAATAATCAATATATTAAATGATATTATAAACCAGCGTTTTACAATTAAATTTAGTCACGGAACTCTTTTATATTTTGTACAACATATCAAAACCCCTTAAATATTTTAGTGTAGAACATAATAAAACGATCCGCCACGCGTGAAAAATTTTCTTTCTCAAGGTCAAATAGCTTGAAATTGTAACCTACATTTTCTCAGGGGGAAGGCAATTACAAATTTTATCCTCATTCATGTCGCATAAATAATTACAGTTACCCTAAGAAATAAATATAAGGGTTACTCTTAATCAAATGATAACTATCAAATCAGATTTTTTGTTTACTATTATTATTAGCAAAAAAAAATATGGATCTATATAAAAGTCAAATTATATTATAATGAAAAGAGTGTAATATTTTCTTCTTCTTTTCTTGGCAAATTATTCTAAT
Source organism: Timema podura (assembly GCA_033556935.1). NCBI lineage: Eukaryota > Metazoa > Arthropoda > Insecta > Phasmatodea > Timematidae > Timema > Timema podura. The sequence continues at coordinate 122,184,402 of JAVRXN010000009.1, read as the reverse complement.
ATTTTTGGGTTTAATTGTTAACAATTGCATTCACCTGGCTGGAGCCGCATCAAGTCGATTTCGATAGTTCTTAGTTTTGGTTCCAGAGTAGTCTACTAGCTGGCAAATGGCAGCAGTACTTTGATTGCTCGCCACGACAGCTCAGGATATTCTTCGTGTAAATTGTCCCAAAAAGCAATAAAGAAACATAGGCCTAAGCCTTTTAAATATGGCACCTTAAACTTGAACTAGTGGTTTTGTGACTACACTTAGCCTACTACACTTTGCCCTATTGGCCATTAATATCTCTTGATATCTCATTCATGATGATAGTTGATAACTTGACAAGAAATTTGATTATTTTAGGGACTGCTAATTATCAAACTCTAGCAATAGGCCATTTCAAATTTGTTTTTGCTCATGTACATGTTAACATATATCATATTTGAATGTATTTGATATAAACTTTTGACTTTTTCTTTCAGAAAGGTAAAAAGCTGCGCGTCAGCAAAGTAAAACGAGGTAATCAAAAGCGAACCAAACTATCCAAGCAAGGTAAACTTAAAACTCAACGCCACAAGAAAGCGAAACCGTCAAAGCGGTCTGCCGCTAAGCCGGTGAAACAGCCCGAGAAGGATGGGCAGGGGGAGGAGGAGGAAGAGAGTGATCATGGGGAAGACATGCTTAAGATGGTGGACCAAGAAGACCTCGGCTTCTTAAAGAATGCAATTACCAATCGCAGTTATTCAATCTTCAACAGGCTACATTACAAAGAGTAAGTTTATAAAGATAGCTTCATGTGAAATCCATCCTGATAAAGGAGATCTGGTATCTTAGACACTCTATTTTTTATTTTTTTAGAACCATTTCTTACCATCTGTTCAGGCCATATACTTATGTACTAATTACACTAAATGTGCTAAGAGATTATTAGGAAAGTTTAATTTAAAGGAAGTGTACCCACATTTGTATGAAGGGAGAGTGGAAAATAATTTAGGAAAAGCCACCCGACTGCAATCGAACCCCAATCTCCCAGTCTTTGATAGTCTAGTCTATTGACCTTAGACTATGCAGCCATCAAAGCAGGCTAGACAGTATTAAAAGGATTATTATAAGTTTACAAGTCCATATAAAATATAGCATGTTGCTTGTCACCTGAGGCCACAAGGAAAGCAAACATGGACCCTGATTTCGGTAGGAAGCTTACGTTTACACACACGCACACACACACACACACACACACACGCACACACACACACACAGTGTCTCACTACCCTTTCAGGTTATTCATATATCCACACTAAATAATTGGCTAAGAATGGGGAAGGTAACCATCTGGAGAAAATGTACCTACTTTTGTGTGGAGATAGTGAGAAACAATTTAGGAAAACCAGCCTCAGAACGTGTTGTACCCGACCGAGACTCAAAACACTGACTCCCTGTCATTAACAGTTCAGGCTGCTACGATAGCGATGCCTTAGACCAGGTGTATGCAACCTCTTTGATATAGCGGGAGGTATGGGTTCAGACAAAAATTTGGCATGCCATAGGCCTTAAAAAATTATCAATTATAAAGTTTCAACTTATATGTCTCATTTAGTTTCATAGCCCTATTAGGAAAACCTCTTTTTGCTTTTTGAGGTATTTAATTATACATATTTGGAAAAAGGTACTTGAAAGGTGGATAAAAAATATATATAAAAAGGAACGAACACAAATGGCTTTTACAATTAAAAGAACATATTTAACACTTAACATTTCTGCCTCTGGAAGAAAATATCGTTATCATCCAATCGCCAGGCCTAGGTTTCATTCTATTAGAATCCATCAGTAGGGGGTGTGAAACGTGCAACACAACTTTCTAAAAGAGTAAACCAAAAAAAACACCAAAGGGAGGAATAGAATATAGGTAAAGAATAATAGGACACTAAAATAGGAGCATGTAAAGAATCAAATAACAAAAGGACAAACACAGAAAATGTTGTATGTTCCTATATAAGTGTTCTTTCATTATTTACTAATTTTCTTTCTCTCCCTTTTGGGTGTTTAAGTTTCCTCTTTTAAAAAGTTGTGTTGCGCGTTTCACACTCCTCCCTGATGAGTTCCGATAGAATGAAACCTATTCATTGTAAAAGCCATTTTGTGTTTGTTCCCTTTTATATATTTTTTATCTACCTTTCCTGTACCTTCTTCCAAATACGTATAACATCAAATAGTAATTAGCTATAGTCTCTTTTTATAAACACAATAGTTTGTTTGATTTTTGTATGACAGTTATACTGAAAACAAATTAATAATAATAATTATATTAACAAAAATAGCCCTTTATTAAATATGAGAAATTTTACATAATAGGCCTGCTTCAAATTACATATATCATCTACTGTACTGTAGACCTATTCACTTTTTGAAAAATAAAAATCAACATTCATTCTTAAGTAACACGTTAAGGATTTATTATTCTAAACCATAGTATTTTTTATTGGAGGGAAAGAAATATTTCACTAAAACAAATTAGAACATTGAACTATTCAATATTAGCATCAATATTTGTTACACATATTCGCAAAGTATTATGTAAATTCTTATCTTTCATGCGCGATCATATTTTTTATATTACATATTTCATTCTTGAAAATGTTTACTCACATACCGTTAAAATCAAATTCGAGAATAGGCCTTTATCATAAGAAAGACTTGAATAAAATGAAATAAAATATGTTGATTAAAACTAATTTTGATTATTAATTCATTATTATTAACGGCTTGATCCAACACCTTTGCTCAGTTGGTAGTGTGTCTGTCTAGTGAGTTAAGGGTCCCGGGATTGATTCTTGGTATGGCCGAAAAGTTTATCAATGGTAACGTGTTAGTTTACCTTTTCACAGTGATGAATTAACAGCTGGGATTGGATGTTGTACCTGCTCTACTCTTAAGTTAAATTATAATGCATATAAAGCTATGACAGGCCTAGCAAGCCGGTAGTGGAAAATATATAGCTCAAATAAAAAAACCGACCCAGGCTACAGGCTGGAAACAGTAATGGATGTATAAAAAAAAGAAATTAGCAGCCTGTAAATCGCAAATTTTAACTGTAAATATTCTGGTAATTTTGACAATTCCATTATTAAAGGGCTTTCTAATAATTTTTAATCATTTTCCTTTTCATATAAATCATTGAAATCATATATTAAAAGTTTGTTATAGTAATTTCAGAGAATCGATAAAATTGCTATCTGGAAAATATTCTTCTCTTGAACCTTTTATTAATTCTTGAAAGATAGGACAATTTCAACAACAACAAATTGACCGAAATAAATCATTTTAATTTGATCTGGAAACTTTTAATATCGCTTGATAAGACATCACTAAACATTAGTAAATTTTCCTTTCCTTTGGAGATTCATATTTGTTTGTTCAAATAATCCATGTTATCATATAGGAATGCAAGTTCGCAGAGCCATTTAAAATCTGATAATTCAGATAAAAAAATTTCTTTTTCAATCAATAACATATATATTTCATTTCTTTATTAAAAAAATGTTCAAACTCTGTCTTGACTGAGCAATCATACTTTAGAATGGTACCTATACACTCTGTCCTCTATGTCCTCATATTACAAATCAATCTAATTTAAAAATGCTCTAAATTGGTGGTGATTCAACACCATTTTTTAGATAGACTTTACCACTGATTAAATAACATCCATTACATTTTTCCAGTTCATGATAATTTGACTGTACAATGATTGTTGGTGGATAATGCAATGGAATTGAAATGTAGTAAATTTAAATGTCTTATTTTTTTTATTAATCAATACACTTAATCCGACATTACATCCTACCGTAATTTGCGCACCAACTGTTTTAATTCTTTCAGGTTTTTCCATTTTAATTTTACATATTATTGGTATCAATTAGGTGTAATTTTCACCTTTTGTCATCCCTTGAAGCCTCTTTAGTGCTTCATTAAGTTATTTTTATATATAAAAATTCGATATCAATTCCTCGTATAAAAATCAATAATTGTTCAATAACGCATGCAACCTTAACAATAACGCATGGGACATTACTTTCATACAAAGCTTAAAAATCAAATTTTGAAGAATTTTCCCTTAATTTAGCATACAAATTACTATCAACATTTTCTATTCTTCAAACTACTTTATGAGCAGGTAGACTTACTATGTCCTGCCAGTCTTAATTTTATCAGGAGACACGTCATAGATAACAGCACTTGTACACTTGTTCTTTTATAACTTCTCCGTCCTTAAACGATTTACCATGCTCAGCAATTAATTTAGAAACCAAGAAACTAGCTCTAACCAGAGCTATATTCTGTTCATTAACTTTTTTTAATATATACTGTTGATTACTTAATTGCCTTTCAAGGAATCTATTTTATTTTGTCATAGTTCACCTTCTCATTTTTTGTATTCCAATCTGTGTCTTGATTTGTAATTATGTAACACACTACATTATTTTAAAAACACAAATTCTTTGCAAATCAATCAAACCGCTTTGTTATTAAATGTTATTATAAGAAAATAATCAAAAGTCTACTGATTTTTAAATGTATGACATTCTGCGTCCACTTTCTTTCTCTTTTTTTTCCCCAATAGGGCCTATTAATGTTCAAAAATAAGAATTTAGACAAAAATAACTTTAATTATAATTACCACACATGGATGACGAATTTAAACTGACCGTGTGATCTCCTGACAATCACTGACATTGTGACGTTGTAATACATTAATTATATATTCCTATTTCTTGTGTCGCATTAAGATACATACTGGTCTGAGAATGTGGGTGACTCACAGACTAGTTGATTTACACTAGTTGATCCACCCTTGTTCTTTGGGGCCTATCATAATTTTTTAGTCCGTGGAATATATAGTAAAGTCAACTGGGCCCACAAGTAAAGTAAACAGACCTTACATGATTTTTGGTGACTGCCAAATACCTCCTATCGTAATTCTTAGATAAGCTGATAATAAATAAACTCAGTGTTAAATAAACAAATGTTCAAAAAAGTCATCGTATCATTATTTATAGCCTGTGATTGGCTCAGTTTTGTAAAACACCTCCATCTTGCTCTGTATTTCTACCAACCTTCCTCCCTTACTCTTGTCCATTCTTCTCCTCTTCCTTGAACACTTGCTACACCTTTTCCTCTTATATCCTTCTAGGCCTCCCTCGCAGTTTTTTTCCAATACACTTAAGCTCCACCGTTCTTCTTGGAATCCTTTCATTTTTCATCCTCATTACATGCTCATACCATCTCACTCTAGCTTTCTCTACAATCTCGTGTGAGCCCTGTACCCTAATTATTGTCTGCACCTCTCCATTCCTAGCATACTTCTCAAGAACTTCATTCCCATGGCCTCCACCTTTATGATTCTTTTAAGGTGCGGCAGAAGGGAGCGCGAGTAATTTTACAGTTTTTTATAGCATTACATTTTTTTGGGCAAAATAAATTAAATATTTCTCCAGTGGCAACGATAGAGTTTAGTTTTCTGCACATGCTGATATCAACAGATCTTGAATATCTATCAAGGATGTCCTGGATTTTCATCAAAACTTTGTAAATAAAGAGAAAAGGTTTTGACCAAATTCCAGGACACATTTTACAGATATTCAAGATCTGTTGATATTAGCATGTGCAGAAAATTAAACTCTACGTTGCCACTGGAGAAATATTTGATTTATTTTGTCCAAAAAATGTCAGTTCTATAAAAAACTGTAAACAATCTTGCGCTCCCTTCGGCCGCACCTTAAATTCAGTGTCCATGTTTCTACTGCATGTATAACTATTGGTACAAAGTATGGCCTATACAGAATCGTGCCACCTGCATGTTATCTTCTCTATTTCCACCCTTAAATCCTTTGCCTCAATCATGCTTCCAAGATACTTCACACTCTTTACTTCTATCAGCTTTATTCCATCCAGCATTTCGTCATTACCAACACTTCATTCTTCATCATGCTAAATTTCTTCCCACTTTCACTTGCTCTCTCCACTCCCGTAACTTAATTTATTCTCTATTGATATTGTGTTGTGATCCTATTAGAAATGTTGATGAAAATGGTGTTCAGAAGAAGCGAGGGAGAACAACAACCCATGATGATGACGACAAAGATGACCTAGAGAAAGAGTATGAAGAATTGATTGATGAACCAGGATTCAAGAAAACTAAACTACTTCTACCAATAAAAACTAAAGACGGGGTGGTTCGGCGACAAACCAAAGAGGATACTAAAGGTTAAAAATAATGTTATTAAGAAGCTTTCCACCTTATTTATTATTAGTATCGAGAACAGACACATATAAGTTTAAAAATGTATAACTTTCAACAATTTTTAGTACAACCCATATTAGTATATATTTTTTTTTTTTGGAGAAACATAAGTAGTTCACCTCTTTCTTTTCCTACAAATCTGATTATGGTAGCCATTTCTTTAGTTTTTTGATATTTTATTGGGTTTTTTCCTCCACACCCACCTCGGTGGCGTAGTTGGCTAATGCGCTAGTCGTGTTGAGCTAGACTGCCGAGGACAGGGAGATCGAGGTTCAAATCTCGCTCGGGTGAACTGGGGGTAGTTTTTCCTAAATGGCTTTCCGCTCTTCCTACACGCAAATGCGAGTTCACTTCCTCTAAATTCAACCTTCTCAATTCCTAATTCATTAGCGTAATTAGTACTAAAGTGTATAACCTGGATGGGTAGTAAGACGCAGTACTAAATTAAATTTTTTTTTTCCACATCTCATTACCCGTTTAAGCTAGACCTTTATATATATATTACTTGAGCTAATGGTAAGAATGAGTATTGTAGAATTTAGAGGAAATGTACCTGCATGTGTATGGAGGGGTATGGTAATAAATGTTTTAGCAAAAACTCTCAGAACACCTGACTGAGATTCAAACCTTGATCATCCCATCGCTAGCAATCTAGTCTATTATAAGAGTGATGCTCTTCACCATATGACGACCAATGTGAGCTATCTCCCTGCTAACCAGTGGTTGTAATATGTCTATGATGTCTTCATTTTAGAAGACGATCATGAAGAGCCTGCACTGACTGACACAAAGGAGCAAGAAGAGTCAGACAGTGACATGGAACTGGTCCTTGCCGATGAGAAGGTCGGGAATTTGGACATCACCAAGCCTGTTAGCATGGCGGATCTGTTTGTTTGTCGGGAAGAGGTTCTTCAGAGGTGCAAGTTTCGTATTGGTGTGCTCTCCAGTGGCTTGCTCGAGAATCCTCAGCAGAAGGTAACTAATTTAAATTAGTTAGAAAATTATACTTGGACACTGGAATTAAACCCTGCACCTTTGGCTTAGCACGCCAATGCTTTACCACTGAGCTGCCCAGGGTTCATCCCTGCTTAGGGTCATTCTTCTCTCATAGTTTGATTGTGGTCTCTTCCAAATGGACATTACCATAATTACATTGATTTGCAACATGTGGGTTGATATTTATTAGAAGGTAATTAGCTAGGAACACACATATACACTTGATGATAAATAGAAGGGTTGTTTGATCACTGTTATATTTACAATGATGAATTAGTGAATTTATATGTATAGACACAGTATTTCTAGTAGGTATATAATGGTTATACAGGGTGCTGAGAACGGATTTGTGTAAATACATAGAGTAGGAGAACAAAGTGGTTCCAAATAAATAATGGAATGAAGCAGGGAAGTACCCTTCCACCATGACTATTTGTAATGGTAATGGAAATGGTCATGAACAAAGTGTTAGGAAAACTCAGGGAGGAAAGAACGAAAGCCATGAGACTTGCTGATGACTTGATGGTATGGGGGTAGAAGGAGGAGGAAGTACAAAAACAACTACAAGAATGGAATTAGGAAGTGAAAGAGAATGGAATAAAATGTAATATGGCAAAGTGTCAAGTGATGCTAATGACAAGGAAGAGGATAAGGCCTAGTAACGCTATTCAAGTTGGATGGAATAGAGCTGAGATAAGTGCAGAGTGTAAAATACCTTGGAAGTGTGATTGAGATGAAAGGTGAAAATAGAAAGGATGTAATGAAAAGAGGACAGCAGGGAGAGTTGTTATATAGGTGTGTAAGAGACCTGCTATGTAGAATAGAATTGCCCTTGAAGTATAAGGAAGTGCTGTATAGGGCATACTTCACACCCATTGTCACATATACTACAGAAACTTGGATGATGAATGCCAGAGAGACGAGGAAAGTGGAGGTAATGGGAATGGCGTTTGTGAAGAGCATGTTAGCTGTCACTAAGAGAAACAAGATTAGGAGTGAAGTTATTTGGAAAAGAGTGGGGGTACAGGAAGTATATGAGATAGTATAGGAAGCAAGACTGAAATGGTTTTGTCATATAATAAGGATGGAAAAAAAAGAGGATGCCAAAGAAAATTTTGGCAATGAAGTATGTAGGAAAAAGACCACAAGGAGGTCAAGATGAGATGGGAGGAACAGATAACAGAAAGTGTTTAAGTGACAGGAGAAGAATGGAATGAAAAGAAGATGCTGATGATGATGATTTCAACAATCACTTTTAAAACACACAGCTTACAAACTAACTTAACCCAGAACATTAGCACACATCACTAAACATACAGATCCTAGGTTAGTAAGCAGGGTGGCCACAAACAGGTAAAAACCTGGAATAGTCAAGATGATTTGAAAACTGAGAAGAAGGAAAAATCAGGTAATTTTACCACGAAAACTGGTTAAAATTAGACATTATATACATTAAATCAAAACGAGAGAAACTTAAATATCATATTTAGTTAACTCCTCTTCATTAATGGAAACAGCGATTAAGGTCAAGTAAAGTAATAATAAACCTTGGACACATTGTGTTAAATTGATTATTTTCTTAACTTTAACTAAGGTCATATATTGCACATGTGAGCAAATTTTGTTCAGGCTTAGCTGAAACGGGAGGTCCCAAGCACATCTAGATAATATTTGTACAAGTACTTCATTACATTTGCTTGTGGGAGTAACACGCACAAATCAAAAAGCAACTCCTATACTGTTGATTTAATCTGTTCAGACTCATTCTTCGCGAAAATTAAACCAATCTTAATAGTTTGAAAACATTATATTGACCATCAACGGTTTTTATTGTGATTGTCTCTAATACTTGACATGTGGTTATGTATCATAAAATAATATTTCTGTTATATTTGGAAGAAGGTACAGTACAGGTTGGTAGAAACATATAAAAGGGGACGAACACAATATGTCTTTTACAATGAAAAGAAGAACACAGTTCACACTTAACAGTGCTGCCACTGGACACTGGGTAGCGGCGTTCTCTTGAAGAAGATCGATTGTTACAACCCATTCACTTGACCTAGGTTTCATTCTATCAGAGCTCATCAAGGAGGGAGTGTGAAACGCACAATGCAACGTTCTACAAGGAGAGGGGGGAGAAAAAGGAAATTGGTTAAGAATGTTTTTTTTCCCCTCTTGTAGGAAGTTGCATTGCGCATTAAACACTCCCTCCTGATGAGTTCTGATAGAATGAAACCTAGGTTGGGGAATTGAGTAGTAACGATTGATTTTATTACTGAGGAAACCATTACCTTTTTGTCCAGTTGTCCCGGCACAGATTTATCTGATTGCTAAACCCTTCCTTCACCTCTGACAAGATGTGTATTAATCACAACTTGTGAATGTGTGGAATGCCAGGCCTCCACCGTGGTTCGGATCCCACGTTAAACTGTAGGTCCTCCATTTCATCTCACAATCATCCTACCATTGCACATTAGCGTAAGTGCGTATAACCCGAACGGGTAGTAAGACGCAGTGCTAATAATAATAATAATAATTTTGTCCAGTGGCAGCAATGTAAAGTGTGAACTGTGTTGTTCTTCTTTTAATTGTAAAGGCCATATTGTGTTTGTTCCCTTTTATGTGTTTCTATCCACCTTTCCTGTACCTTCTTCCAAATATAACAAAAAGCTCAAAAAGTGAAAAGAGGCTTTCCCTAAAAAAATAATAGTTCTATAATTTATTTCACTGTGTATACCATACCATACTGTACAGTAGGGCTGTGCGAAGTTCACTTTTTAAATGTGAAGCAAAGATTAAAATATGCAAAGAAAAGTCAAAGACAAAGTTGGGATTTTTGGTGAAAAAATTATTGATAAAAAATGCACTTATAAATTTGTCATATCAAGGATTTAACATTTGTGGTAAGCAAGGACTATAGCACAACTACAAGGTTTGTATATGATAATATACCATGGTGCTACAACTTGGCAGGTATTATTTTTACAAAATAATGTTGGTGATACTAAGATATTTGCATTCTTATTAGTGTTTTATCCATGCTTACGTTATGGCTGTTATTTAATTACCAGTTCGTGGTAAAAAAAACTGTTTAATAGGAGTTCTAAAATTACTATATCTTGAAATATGTAATATTTAGCGAGATGTATCAAATCAGTTAACAGTTTATCCAAGTTTTATTCTTCCTTTGAAAATTTTTGAAGATGCGAAACTTACTGTAAGTGTCAAAGTCAAAGCGAAGGAGAATTGAACTTCGACTTTGACATTTCGAAGCTTCGCACATGCCTACTTTACAGTTACCCTAAATAAATGGGTAAAACATGATAAGGGAAAAAATTTTAAAAAATTCTGGAGAGTCAGGGAATTTGAGAAGTGAATTACTCTGGCCACTTTGGTATGAGATAGGAGTCTGCAAGCTCAAGATTTTTAATCCGAGTCGATCTCGAGCGAGCTTTTCATAATGCTCCCGTGTATTGAGTCAAGATAGGGTTGAATAAATAAATAATATTAAAACTTAATTCTGTTAATAAAAAACAAATAGGTATTAGTAATTTTTTTTAATGAATTAAGATACAATTATTTGAAATAAAAATGTTTTAAACTTGTTTTTAATAGTTAAATAGCATTTAACATCCCTAAGTACAGTTTTAAAAATCATTTGTTTAAATAGGATTGATTGTGCGGATTTAAGTTATCAATGTTTATATGTAACCTTCCACCCCCTTTAATCCCCTGCTTGTCTGGAGCATAGCTGTTCACTTGGTGCTGATCTGCTGCCAAAGAGAGAAGTTAGAGCATTAATACCCGCCTCGGTGGTGTAGTTGGCTAAAGCGCTAGTCGTGTTGAGCTCGACCGCCGAGGATGGGGAGATCGAGGTTCGAATCTTGGTTGGGTGAACTAGGGGTGGTTTTTCCTAAATGCGGGTTCACTTCCTCTAAATTCAACCCGCCCAATTCCTAATCCATTAGCGTAATTAGTACTTAAGCGTATAACCCGAACAGGTAGTAAGACGCGGTGCTAAATATTATTATATTAGAGCATTAATTAGTTTTAAGATGTAGTACATTGTAATAAGCTGTACTTGATATTGTCTTGCAATAAGCTTTGTGTGTTCTAACAACATAACAGAGAGATGCCATTTTCTATTTCTACTCACTCTTCATATCCTCCTCCATTCAACAAGCAATTTATTCATTTGCTGATCTTGACATTCTAAACAATACTCTCTCTTTGTTGGTTCTTATCACACTCTACCCCTCTAACTGTATATTACTTACACAAACCATATCCCCAACAAGCAGAGGGAAAAGTAGTAAATGAGTCATTTATCACCAGACACACAAAACAAGACAAAGAATTAACCTTTATCAAGGAACTTGAAATTGCTGAGCCCATACATTTTTTCCCTGATCTCAAGCTTGAGTATCTATTTAAAGCTCTGCTCGAAAATCCTAATACTCTAACTTCAGATCCCTAGTAAGAGACCTACTTATTGTAATCACCATTAACAACTGTTTTCAGCTGGTAATATGGTTTAGTTTCATAAAAGGCCAAGACATTAAAAACTAGTTACATAATGTTTTATGGCAAAAATAATTAATATATTTTGCTTAACCTTATTGGGCCGGTCTTATGACTCTTGGATAAATATTAATCTGGCAAATAAACATTTCTCTCTGGTCGATAATTTAAAAGTGTGTCTTAAGACTGTCAGATAGCATTTATCTGCCAGATAAAATATATTTATCCATTACTTTTTATTAGGAGGTTTAAGTACATGATAACTTTTATCTGAAAGTTAAAATGGTTGTTGCCATAATGACACGTTTTTTTTAATGAGGTTTCGCCTATCAGAATCTGTTTTTAGTTTAAAATCTTGGTTCACGTGTTTATTAGGCACAGGCCCAGGTTCTAACTATATAAAGTTAGAACATTTAATTCACACTTTTATATTAACTGACAAGCTACTTGTAGAGTTATATTTATATAAGAGCAAATTATCAAGATGTGAGTACAATAAATGAAATTTTGTAAACGTTGTACTCAAATATTGACCACATTTTGGCAGACACTGAAATTAATACTTGCAAGACGTCTTAGCTTTTGCACCCACATGACGCCATCTGTTTACTCGCACTCGTTTAGCCGCCATTATTTAACAAATGTTGAGCGTTGTAGTCACTTTCCAGGTTGTAGCGGTAGCAGCATTAGGGCTCATACGCATGCGCGCACCAGTAAAAACAGTACCAACCTTGTGTTTTCTGCATAAAAATATATTTATCCTTCAGATAGCTATCCGGCAGATAAATTTAGTTCATAATACGCGTAAAATATTAAAGTGGATGATAACCTTTATCTGGTCGCTAACTTTAACCTCCCGATAGCAATATTTATCTAGTAGTCATAAGACCGGCCCTTGGTAGCATGCCTATTCCAGAATTCGCGCGTGAAAAGTGCCAAAGGCTTGTTAGGTTTTGTGTGCGAAGAATGTCAGCTATTTTCTCATTTTTGTAAGGGTTTGCAAGAAAATTCGCCAAACCTTTATTTATGAAGCGATTATTTTGATTTTTCTATCATTTTAATCTGCGTGTACTGTTCCTTAGTAACAATATTAAATTAATACAATTTAATTAAAAAAAAATTATTTTTTTTCAAACTAAGGCTAACTAATATATTTAAAAAATATTATACATACATTATATTATTATGGTATTTTATTGTAGTGTGTTAGCTTTTATACAAGAAAATAAAGTTTTGAATAAATATGATTATAAATAGGAATTAAAGGAATTTTTATTTGATATCTTACATTAGATATTTTTGGGCTGTTATTGCTTACTTTCCAGCAAGATTTATTATATTGTTTGCCTCATGAATAAATATTTAAGCCTACACATAATGAATGCGTTTTTCAAAAAGCCTTTTATAATTAATAATTTTGTATATTTGTTTTTACATATGATATGAATTGATAAAGTTGTTACGCCTATTTACTTACATTGGCAAATAAATATTTTCATTCACATGACATAACATGAAAATCTAAATAGTATATTTATCTAAACTCAGAACAATTTAATCCGCACATGTGAAAACTGTTTCCAAAAATATTTACATCACTATGAATATTAGCCACACTTATGTATTTCCATGCAGCTCGTATGTAAACCAGCTTTGCACTTAGCACATTGAGAACGTGACCGTCCGCCAATGTAAATGTACTAAACTCCCAGTTCCAATAACAACTACTTATAGTTGATTTTTGTTGCCAACCTTATATAAAATAATAGAGGGAATTGTTCTCTTTTCAGTGATATATGACACTACTACACTATCTATCAGGTAAAGCGAGAACTAGCACAACTCTATCGAGCCAACCTTATCAGCTCTGGCGGTTTTAACGGTAGTAGGCGGAGCCAATCACATCGGATAGTGGCACTTTTAGCGATAGTAGGAGGAGTTGATCAGATCGGCTCATGGCACTAGAAGGGTTAAGCAAATAAAGCAACTAAATGTCACAACTCACAATTCAACTATTGCAGATTTTTGTCATGTAAACATTGATTTGTAATTTAAATACAGCACACACTGATCCAAATTGAATATAAATGTATCTTGCCTTCGGTGAGTCTTTAATATTTTTACTGGCAAAGCTTTGTAGTTTTGTAGTAAAGTGGAAGCTGACAAATTTATAAGCAAAATTTTTGAATGTTCACACAACCCTAGGTAAGTTTATACTAAACTAATTTTTGTGTCACCTAAGGTCAAACAAATGGTCCTCTAATCCTGTATTTGGCCCCTCCAATTTCACAGGAACATACCACTGTCTCTGTTATCCCCGTGTTTTTTTTTTTTTTTTGCTGTATCAAGGTTGGCAACTTGAAGACCCTGTTGGATATGCTAGGAGAAAAAAATCCCGAAGTGTGGATAACTGTCCGCAAATTGGCCGCAGTGTCCTTGTTGGAGGTATTCAAGGACATTCTTCCTTCTTACCATATCAAAGAGATTGCACAACCAGGAGTCAAATGTAAGTCGACTCACTTTGTTAGAATTTTTAATTGTTAATGCATTGTTCTTCACAGGATGATCAACCATTGCCATCTTTGATTGTTTTTGGTTCAAACTCCAATGGGATCAAATTTTAGGTTTCAGATGATAAGATAACAGAAAAGGTCAGAGTGCACTTTTTTAATTAGTAATTTAAAAACACCAGGATTATTAAAGACTTAACCTAAGGAGAAGGGAGAAAGAGGCCAGTTTTAGAAGTAGTCCGGGCACTAATGTAGATAAACAATAGAAAACCACCCTCCAGCACATTCAATAGAGATTTGAGCCTCGTCCTCCCAATCAATAACAATGTAATTTTCACCAAACCTAATGCCTTAGACCTGCCATGATAATACAATTATAATAGTTACTCACCAACCACATTTTCATGTTAAAGTGCAGTCAAAATATTGGTGTTAATGGCGCCCCCAAATCTGATAATCAGCATTGACCCATCCCTAATACATACATAAATAACATGTATATAATGAGCTAAGATGTATGGGAGAAGATTGAAACAGAAAATTTAAAAAATAGAGCATTGAAAATTAAGTCTAAAATTTTTGAATCGTAATTGTGATGTAAAATGTTAGGGATACTTTTTTTTTTTAGCAGAATAAAGTAAATCACCGCACCAGTGGGTATGCCTACAAAAGCAACAGTCTCATCTTGTCGTATTTTCTGCTGACAAGAAGGTCTGTGTTCAAATCCCATCCTTGTTTACTGTATTTTCCTACATTGTTTATCACTCTCCCTCCACACAAATGTGAGCACGCACTTTCTTTAAATTCTTATGTAAAGGAAACATGCAGCTTTCTCAAACGGTTACTAGAATGCGCCCACTCAATTTTTCAAAAGAATATTGAACTTACTGTCACTTCCCGTCGATGTTTTGCAGTCAAGAAGACAACATTAGAGCTCCAAGGGTTTGAGCGACAACTCCTGAGGCACTACAAGTCATACTTGCAGAAGATGGAAAAGCTGGCATCTATCTTTCAGAAGAAAAGAGGGCACAATAACGATTTACCACAAGTAAGACTTTTATTTTCATTAGTTTAAAAAAAAAATCATAATAGGTATTAAATTTGTGCAGACCCCCTTTGGTGGTTTAAGGCATCACTTTTGCAATAGACTGGATTGCTGATGACAGGGAAATAAGGTTTTAAATCTCAATTAGATGTACTTAGGGTGTCTTTTCACACAAATACAGGTATATTTCCTATATAAATTCAACCTTTCTCATCCCCAAACCCAGTAGTTTTAACATGTGAATAACCCAAATAGGTAGTAAGATTTGATACACACAATTTTTGTGGATATTAATGATTTATAATCAAACTTGAAACAAAACAAACCACTTTAACACCTTGGGTTATTAACAGCTTAATCTATAAGGTATGGATAGCTAAGGTTGTTTTTAGAGGACCTGCACCTGCATTAGTATGGAGAATAATAAGAAAACCACTGATAATCAGACATAAAAAACCATCTTGAATATGCACAGGAATTGATGAGGTTGAATCCAACACATCTTGTAAGAACAAAAAGATTCTTTCACTTTAATTGCTACAATAAAGGATTGAAATAAATCAAATGTAACCTAGTTACAACCATACGTGAAGGAAATGGGTACACTCACCAAAACCTGCCCTTGTTGACGCGATACGACGGGACTCCAATTCCCAAGAAACACTCTGCAGCACTGACACCATTCAACTAAGCCAGCGTTCCTGCCTCGCCGCTCGTCGTGCCAGCCGACACCCCCCCTCTCTCTCTTGCTCCAAACAAGTGAATCTCGCCGAGCATGCGCGGTGCGCATTTTGGAAAGCCTTCTCGAAGGTGTTCGACATATGGCTATTGTTCCTTGGGCTTCTGGGATGTTCTAGATGCCCCCCCCCCCCCTTTGTGCGCTCTGAGAGCACTTAACCATCGTGTGTATAATGGACAGAGTCTAGTGAATGAGGACGCATTTGCACTATGGACTTTAGGAGGTAAGAGCCTTACTATTACGTAGGCTCGCTTTACTATTTCAAAATTCCCGTTTGGCTATAACTATGTATGTTTCAAAATTATACGTCTCTGACTAATATTATCTTTCATGTATATTCTTTGGCTCAGCGATTTATCGCGATTATTTATTTTGCCGATATTGCTTTATCAACTTAGAGGGGACCGCTCTGGTTACCCTGGATCATATGTTGCCCGCTTCACGGGAAGTAGGTCGGATTGTTACATCTTGTAGATACTTATGCTAGTAAACTTAGGGGCCGCGAGCCAGTTAGGGCTAGCAGTTTTCTATAACGAGATTGTTGTTAAAGTCAGATTATTCTATATTGTTATTTCTTGTAAATGTTTATGCTAGTTAACCAAGGGGCCGCGAGCCAGCTAGGGCTACCTATTTTGTATATCAAGATTGTTGTTAATGTTAGAGTATATCATATTGTTTTTTCTTGTAGATGTCAATGCTAGTCAACTTAGGGGCCGCGAGCCAGTTAGGGCTACCAGTTTGTATAGCTGCATATTTTCAAAGGTTGTAATATGTTAGTATTGTCTTGCTATAAACATTTCGTGACTATTATCCTCGGCCTGAGGGCCGTTTGGACCCATGAATCTTGTGTAGGGAAAACTTTATTATGGTGAGGGTATCTGGACATTACGTCCTGAGTATTTTTCATGATTGTTTACAAAGGGGCTGCACGCCTTTAAACTCAAATGTCTGTATGTGGCTTAACCACGGCACTATTATTTACTTGTGCCCCTCTCCCTCAATGAGGTACATTGTACTTTTGAAAAATAAATATTTATAACTCTCTTGTACCTGCCGCTGTGTTATTTCAACAATAGAAGTGGGGGCAGGTTACACAAAGAATCAATAACATGGCAAATTTATTAATTCTGAAAATTTAAAAATGACACCTGGACACAGGAATCGAACCCAGGACCTTTGGCTTAGTACAACAATGGTCTAACCACTGAACTTTCAGGAATTGTCCTGTGTCCAGGGTCATTCTTCACTCATATTTTAAGACATAATCTATGATGGACGTGCGGAAATCGTCGGCTACAAATGTGGGATTTTATTAATATCACGAGCTATCAGATAATGCAGCCATCAACACAATGAAGAATGACCCTGGACACGGGACGATTCCTGGATAGCTCAGTGGTTAGAGCATTGGTGTACTAAGCCAAAGGTCCCGAGTTCGATTCCTGTGTCCAGGTGTCATCTTTCAATTTTAAGAATGTGATATAAAGATTGATAATTCCTCATCATAAAGCATAAATAATAGCTTCGGCTATTTGATTCTTAAATTTATTAGTGCCGTTTTGAGAATCATAAATACTTTTATTTTGATATTATGTATTTGAATACCCTTGCAGTGACTGTGAGTATTTCAACCTATAATTTGGTTGATAAAATAATATTAATTTCATTTTAATTGGTGTTATGGTCTGATCTAATTCTCATATGAGGCCTGTTATTTCAAACTGAAAACTCATGTTGCAACACTGGCGAGGAAAAATATTACCTACATGGTATGGTATGGTTCGCAAGTAAGTATTTTTGAAAGCTTTTGATAACTTTTTAAATTAACATAATT
Source organism: Timema podura (assembly GCA_033556935.1). NCBI lineage: Eukaryota > Metazoa > Arthropoda > Insecta > Phasmatodea > Timematidae > Timema > Timema podura. Next base: position 122,166,474 of record JAVRXN010000009.1, on the reverse strand, counting down.
AATAAATAGGATATATTGGATATATTTGATTTTAGTAATTTTCAATCATTTAGTTAAGCGTTAAATTAATGATGTAGGTTCTGGTTGTCAAGTTTGTCTTGTAATTATGTTGGGTCATTTTTAGAGCTCTAAGGGTACTATGCATGAACGTACAGTGAATGCTTAGTGGACCGATAGAGTGGTCCTGAGCACAATATCACTCCACCTTTTAACCAATGATGACGCAAGCAAACCCACACTTGTGTTAACAAAGCATCCACTTAGTCGAGTTCTTGCATACGGCCCAAAAAAAACTTCAATTCAAAATTTGAAAATATATTGTAAATAGTTTTAAGTCTTGATGTTTTTATTTTTTTAAATCTGAAATATCCTTAAAGATTCGTGGATCCCATTCCTTATCTTAACATTAACAAATGAATATTAGCTCTATCTAGTTTATCATTATTTTATATTTTGTTGGGTGACCTGGTGGTGTAGGAGTAAGGTGTCAGACTTCTGTGCTGAGGGTCCAGGGCTCAATCCTCGTTCCCGACACAGATTTATCTGATTGCCAAACCCTTCCTTCACCTCTGACAAGACATGTATTAATCACAACTTGTGAATGTGAAGAATGCCAGGCCTCCACCATGGTTCGGATTCCACGTTAAACTGTAGGTCCTCCATTTCATCTCACAATCACCCTACCATTACACATTAGCGTAAGTGCGTATAACCCGAACGGCTAGTAAGACGCGTTGCTAATAATAATAATAGTAATAATATATTTTGTTTTCTTGTTTGTAGCAAATAGAGAAATTGGGCGAACTTGCCGTCAACTGTTTGTGTGACCTTTTGGTGGTACACCCTTACTTCAACTTTTCTAAGAACTTGGCGCAGATGCTGGTACCGTTCCTGAACTGTCGGCTACCCTCAATTCGACAGACCTGCGCTAAGTGCTTCAAGACTGTCTTCCGAGAAGATAAAAGAGGACAGATCACACTGGATGTAAGAGATTTTTATTTTTACCGCTGAGCTGATCAGCTCTTCTTCTCTCGTACCGATCACAGAATCTGATCATTATTTTTTGTTTTCAATATTACAAATTTAATATTCGCTTATAACCCGCTTCAGTGGCCACATGGTCTAAGGCACTACTTTCGCAGTATATTAGACTACGGATGATGGGGAGATCAAGGTTTGAATCTTGGTTGGTTGTACTGAGGGTGGTTTTTTCCAGAATGATTTTCCACTCTCCCTCCACACAAATACAGGTACACTTTCTCTAGATACAACCTTCCTAATCCATAATACCATTAACGTATAATCCAAACAAGTAGCTTGAAGCAGTGCTAAAAAAAATTCTTGTAAATTCGGAAAAAACTTATCATATATGCTCTGGCAATTATTTGAAATGGGGCAGGGTGGTTAGTTAGATAAGGGTTGTAAGCCCCTTGCTCCAAATACAAAATATTAAACTGCGAGTAAATAATCATAATTCATTTTTCGACTACGTTCATAAAATATTTAAAATTTAATCATTTTAAAATAAGCAATTTTAAAATAAAGAACTATGATTCAAATAGAATGTGTCTTATTACGTTAAAATTTTTAAATAATATGAACACATTTTTTTATTTACATTACAATTAGGTTTTAAAATTATATATTTATTCAACCCAAGCTCAATTTTGCTCATTACACAAGCGCTTCATTAGAAATTCGCTTGAGATTGACTTAAATTAGTAAAATTGAGTTTTATCTCAAGTACACATTATTGCTCTTGTAAAGCCCTGAAATTATCACGGCGTATCACCTGATGTGGATGGTTTCCGTGGCCCCTCTTGTTCATATTTCTTTAGTATGGTTCTAGATCTTGATTGGATGGTTATGTTTCAAACAGAACTGCACTTGTGAAATTTTGAATTTTGTTAGCATTTACCAACATTCCCATCTATGGTTATTGCTATAGCAATAATTTATTGATTTGTTATCCGGCTAAAACTATTTTATGGCATTAAAACCTGAAACAAATCTATGATATTTTCTTGAAGCCAAATCAAAGTTTGAAAATATTTTTTGTAAATTGTTTTATGCTGGAAAAAATATATTGGGTTTATTTATATAACTTTTTGTACTAAAATAATTTAGAAAATGTTAATTGCACAGTTGCTTGAGATATTTCATTATAACCAGATAAATCATATTAATATTTATTTATAATGTACACAACAGCTCAGAATGGCAATAATTGAAGAACATAAATGGGTGTTTTTAGTGTTATATTATTAATGATTTATAGTACATAACAGATATCCGACACCTTAGCTCAGTTGGTAGCATGTATTTTATAGTTCTATGTATAACCTATAGGTATTTTATAGTTCTTATTAAATTGTAATGTACACAACAGCTCATAATTATAATAATTGAGCATAAAAGAATATTTTAGCTGTCAATATTACTATATGTAAAGCTTTGTATAATCAAAGTATTTTTTTTAAACAATTTTGAATCATCAATTTTTTTTGTTTTATTGAACATACCCTAAAAAAATCTATATTTAGTTTCCTAGATCAAAGGTAACTAATTAAGGAAGTGTTAAAATGCTCCTACAGCATTCCTTTAGTGTTGTGATTGTGTGTACAGATTGTTCGACGCATCAACCATCTGGTGAAGTCTCGTTCTCACTCGGTACATTGCGAGGTTCTTAGTGTCTTCCTCGTTTTAAGGATCAAGGATGTCAATCTTGATAAAGAGAAGGAAGATGAAATCAAGCAAAAGAAGTTCTTGACTCGAAAACAAAAATTACTGCAGCTCTCTAAGAGAGAACGCAAGGTGACTGTGAACATTTAATATTGTTAATGATGATCAAATTTTAATTAAAACTAAATTGGCAATGAAATTTGCCCACAAAATATTAATACTGAGGTGATTATAAAATTAAGCCATTGGGGTGGGTGGGAATCTCAAATTTCGAGATTCACACAGGAAAAGATATTTCTCCTTTCCAACTCAAAGACTTAAGACCTATCTGCTGTATTCTCAGAAATTTCAGGAAATATCCTTGATTTTTTAATATCATATAAAACATAGGTTAGTTCAATTAAACAAATTTTAACATTAGCTATAATTATTTAATACATGATGCATATTTTATAATTTAAACTTAATAACATAACACGTGTATTGTCTTATGAACAGGTAAAAATTATTTTACAACAAAACTAAAAATATATACACAAAAACACACACAAAAAGTAAACACAAGCCGAGAATACACTTGAACCTAAATAATAGGTCATGAGGTTCACACCATCACGCTCAACAATTAGGTGAAGGGAGGGTTTATGATGCCCTAGGAAGAGAGGGAGGGAGGGAAATATGTGACCTCAGGAAAAGGGGGAATGGGGGCTTTGAAGTGTCTTCGGCAAGAGAAGGGGGGGAAGTATGACATAGCATTATGAAGGTGGGAGGGGAGTATTAAGTGTGTCATGGCCTCGGAAAATGACGTATGACACGGTCTTGGGAAGGGAAGGGCTATATGTGAGGTGGCCTCCATGACTCATTGCATTGGATGAATGATTATAATTTTTTAGATATATTCATTTATGATCCCTAAGATGCCATTTTTAATTATTTGTGCGACTTTGGTATCAAATGTTTACTAATTTTTTTCTAAAACTATATTTTTTAAATTTTATCTTTCTAGTTCCAACTTTTGCCACCAGGCTTCCCTTTTATTTTACTTTATTTGTAATGAAGACTAATGTAAAATAAAGTAACAATCTAGTTCCACCTTTTGCAACTATGACACTTTTAATTCCTTTATTTTTAATTAATATCAATGTAAAATATAATTTTCTGTTAAAAGTGAACAAAAAGAACAAAGTATTTATCCATTGGTTTTTTAATGGTAAAGCAACTAATATTTCTGAACAAAAACTATCAATTAAAATTACTAAACCAAATCATATATATTTACATGCTTTGTTGGCTGCATGGTCTAAGGTGTCACTCTCACAATAGACTAAATTGATGATGACAGGGAGCTCGAGGTTCAAATCCAGGTCGGGTGCACTAAGGATAGTTTTTCCTAAATGGTTTTCTACTCTCCCTCCACGTAAATCCAGGTACACATCCAATAAATTCAACCTTCCTCATCCCTGACTCATTATCATAATTAGTAGATATATGTGTATAACCTGAACCAATAGTAAGACACGATGATAAAATAAAATAAATATTTTGTTTTTAGCACCGCATCCAACAACTCCTTAGGGCTTCATGCATATTACTAGGAACATGCAAAATTCACATTTACTATATTGCACATTTTACACTAATTTCCTTGTTTTTTACTTGAATAATGCAAATTTAGCTTAAAATAAATGGACCAGGAATAACTAGTTAAGGGTCATTCCATGTCAAATTAGCCTATGTTTGAACACGTTTGGAGTTTTCTTCAAATTTGGCTCACCTAATCTAACCCCAGAAATCGTAAATAATATAAATTTTAAAATTTTTATATGCATCAGTTTTTAAGTTTCGGCCCTCGGAAAATTTAAAAAAAAATCTCAATTTTCCAAAGACACACATTTACTAAATAAATTATTGCTCAAGTTAGAAATGAGATGCTAGATGGCTTGGGAAAAAAGTATTGTAGCTTATTTTAAAAGCTTTCATATGACACTTAACATCACTAATTTTGGAAATTTTTAAATTAAAAATTGTTTTTAGCACCAGTTGTGGAAAGTTTCATCATGGACCAAAAATATTAAAATATTGGATCATTTGACAAGGAATTACTCTTAATGGCTATTTTGAATTGAAACTGGAGGATACTGTAGTGAACATAATATAAACACTGTAGATAGTTTTTTTGTCAAACGCATTTACTAGGAAATGTGAGGAGACATTTTGGTTGTCATGTGCAAATTTTGACTCTGAAAGATTTCGTGTGGCTTACAGCACTGTAAAATGATGTTCTAACCGATAAAAGGACGAACCTTAACTAAAATAATCTGGCCACAATGGCAATGTTTTCATTTGCGAGCTAGTATAGTTAATAATATATAAGAATAGTTTATTTTACATTAACTTGGCATTAAGAAATAAATAATAAATACTCATTTCGGAACAAGTCCAGAATACAATAGCACCACTTTGACCGCTTTTGATATACTATATGAAAATAAAACCAAACATTCTCACTGTGTGCTCCCCATACATTAGTGATTATTTTAATGTTGCGATGGTTGTGAATCCAGAAGCGGCGTTTCTGTATTCTGGACTTTGTCCTAATTTTATTGAATAATTACTAATTTGACTTGTATCTACATAAATACCTAATACCATCACTTTTTGATAAAAATAGCACCACTTTTACCCAAAAAATAACCTCCCCTTTTGCATGTCTCTACATATTGCTAGTCTACACTGATGTTTTATGAATGAGTAAGCTTGAATTATAGGAAATATACCTGCATTTACATGAAAGGAGGGTGGAAAGTAATTTGGGGAAAAAACACTCAGCACATCTGAGCAAGATTTGAACCTTGATTTCCCCATATCGGCAGTCTAGTCTACTGTGAGTGTAATGTCCTAGACCAGTGCTATTCAACCTGGGGTGCATGAAGACAGCTTCTTAGAGGGTACATAAAACCTATATATATATATATATGCATACAGATTATTTCCTGATAAACATTGAATAGTCAGAACCAGATTTAGAACTAGCCACAAGATATCCGGACATAAGGACATATGATCTGAGGGTGGTATGCAAGAACGTATAGTGAATGTTTAGTGGACCAATAGTGTGGTCCCAGGCACACTATCGGTCCACCTTTTAACCTATGTTGACGCAAGCAAACTCACGCTAGTGTCCACTAAGCATCCACTTAGTCAAGTTCTTGAATACGGCCTGAGAGCCCCATTTATTTATTTTAGATGTAGATTATAGAAAATATAGTTTTCACCAACAACTTTGGTCTATAAAGTTGATGATAAGTTATATCTGAAGGTATGGAAAAAAAATAAGTTTAATAGCACTGCCTTAGACCATTCGACAACCTAAGCGAGCTATAACAATATTAAATCGTTTCTATAAAATGTTGGCTATGAAATAAAATCATTTATTAATTGTATTAAGGTGACCTGGTGGTCTAGGGGTAAGGTGTCAGACTTCTGTGCTGAGGGTCCGGAGTTCAATCCTCGGTCCCGGCACATATTTATCTGATTACCAAACCCTTCCTTCACCTCTGACAAGATGTGTATTAATCACAACTTGTGAATGTGAGGAATGCCAGGCCTCTACCGTGGTTCGGATTCCACGTTAAACTGTAGGTCCTCCATTTCATCTCACAATCATCCTACCATTGCACATTAGCGTAAGTGCGTATAACCCGAACTGGTAGTAAGACGCGGTGCTAATAATAATTAATTGTATTAAAGGCTATCAATTGTAAGTAAATATTTCCCATTTTGTATAAGTTATTAGTAAATAATCAAAGCATGATCAATTAATTTCCATAATCTATAATCTTTAGTGGTAATCAGATATACTGAATCGATACAACTCTAAAAATATGCTCTCTAGAATAGCATACTTACACACTAGTAAGTAATAACTGTTCATAGCTATGTTTTATTAATTTTTTGAATTTAAATCGAAAATTCACTATTTAATTATTATTTTTTAACTTTCTCACACTTCTCTTTATTTTACACTTTTAGTGTCAATCCCCGAAACAACTTCATTTTAACATGCACTATTATAATTTATGGCCGTATTCAGATATACTGTAAACACAATCCTACCTTGGCTAAATGCCTTTTAATCAAATTAGCTTCAATATTTTAATTGTCTTTCTCTTACATCAAAAGATATAAATATACACTGTAGAAGAAAATGAGAATTTAAGGTCTCCAAATTAGGTAGTATTTCATATTTCTCGCTCTCCTCTAAAATAGTATACCTCGATCTCAATTTCGCCCCAAATAGTAATCTTGATCTCAAACCAAATCAAAAATATAAATTTGGCACACCTCTATATAATTTTTGCCAAGAAAAATTTATAGTTATGACTTATTTTTTTGTTTACATACTAAACATTATCAACTTTTCATGTCCTTAATTAATAGAGATGGGTTGGATGCACTTTACCTTGAATCCAAATCTTCATTTTGCTAACAAATCATAACTCTTAAAAACCATGATAAGAATTGATTGATTTTTATTATTATTTTGTTTGCATAAAGTGGTAGTAAATAAATGGTCTTTGATTTGATTATTAGGATCATCCTATATTTATGTTGGTCTAAACCCCTAGTAAGCATATTAGCAAAAGAAAAAAAAAACTCAAATCAAAATTAATACACATATTTATTATATTTGTAAGAAGCTACAGGAAAGGTGAATATCCACCTTTCCTATACCTTCTTACAAATATTATACAATTAACTCATAAAGCGAAAAGAGGTTTTCCTTATAGAGATAAATATATAACCCAAATTGGAAGTAAGACGTAGTGCTAAAAATGTGTTTGTATTCCAAATATCAGTAATCACACAGCTCTACCTTTACTGTATTTCACTGCATAATCTTCGTGTATTCTATGCATAATTTTTGTGGAAAAAAGTGGGCTGCAACAATTATATGAAGATTTAAAAAAAAATTATTACTAGATTTATATGCTTGTTTAGAGAAGTAAGAAACTAGATGAACTTGAGAAGGAGTTGCTTGAGACGAAGGCAGAAGAGAACAAAAAATCCAAAGGGCAAAATCTTACCGAGATCACCAAAGTTGTGTTCACCATCTACTTCAGAGTATTGAAATCGGCTCCCTCTTCAAAGCTGCTTAGTGTCACCCTTGAGGGCTTGGCCAAGTAAGTTGGACAGACTCTAAAACAGTGGTTCAAATTATGGATGTGAGCTTCAAAAATTCAAATCCTTAAAAATATTCTAGATTCGAGAAAATATTATTTTTTTAACTTAAATTTGTTTAGAGCGTTAATACTAGGAAAACATAACCAACCAAAATCCAGATCATTAATTTACCACATAACTCAATGTACCATATCAAAAGAGCTTTTCATTAAATTTAGTTAATATTTTTATTTTCTACAGCAACTTAAGAATTATTGGATTAACTCACTAAAGTAAACCTCTTTAATGTTAATCATGAATTCCAAAATTCATACTTGGTGGAAGGCTAAAGGAAAATGGAGGCATTTTACTAAATTGACCTGGCCACAGGCTGAAAACAGTTGATGGTGATGATGATGATATTTGAAATTCTTAGTTAAAATGAAAATTTAGATTTGTAAAATAATGCAGTAGTATAGAATAGAACCCATCTTCAGTTCAAATCTTTATGAAATGCAGAAAAGTATTGTATTTAAACTCACTATAATATGGATATCGTCAATCTGTTTCGTAATAATTTTAGCATAATAATATACCTTTTCAAGCACAAAACAATTTAAAAAATTTAAACTTTGATTCAGCTTCGAGAATATCTAATATATTTGATTCGAGATTGCTTCTAATTAAAAAAGTGGACTCAATACACCCTCAGAAAATATAATATGCATTATTAAATTAACTATCCCACATTAGTGTGATTTGTTTTCGTTGATTCTAATTTGGTTCACCTCTAGTAGTAAATTGACTGGCTATGTAGTTTAGTAGTCAGAGTTGTTGACTACAGATCCAGAGGTACCTGGTTTGGTCTGCGGCGCCTCCAGAATATTTCTGTGAAGCACTGGGTTTGAAACGAGGTCAAACTAAACCTCGCGAGGACAAATGAGCTACTTGAATGAAAAAGTAGTGGCTCCGGTTTAGAAAACTGAGACTAGTGGCCGGAGATCGTTGTGCTGACCACATGACACCATCTATCTGCAAATGTTGGGTACTTTCATCGCTAATAGGGCCCCTACACGACCAGTCAGACTGTCAGTATTAATAAAGTACTAATTAATACTGACAGTATGACTGATCTTGTAGGGGCCCTATAAAGGTGGCGATCATTGTAGCACTCATGCGGACTAGCACCATAAAGTTTTTTGTTTGTTTTCTCGAGTGGTAAATTATTGGTCTCTTTGTTGGTTTGGTCCTATATTATGTTAAGGTTAAACCACCAGAAAGTATTAAGATAGTTCTTTTAAAACAAATCAGATTAAGGATTCAAAATTTTTAAGGGCCCATCCTTAAGTTGGTATTTGACCTTGTGTCTCTTTTTAACACATTGAAGGAAATATTTTATAAAAACCTCTACAGTTACAAACACATTATTTTGAATATTTGATAACCATTACTATCAATGACACAGTGAAATCTCCCTTAACTGACTCCTCTGAATAGTGGATTCTGCTTTATAACTGCAAGTTTAAATTTCCCCAGCAAAATATATAATAATATTTAGCACCGCGTCTTACTACCCGTTCGGGTTATACGCTTAAGTACTAATTACGCTAATGGATTAGGAATTTGGAGGGTTGAATTTAGAGGAAGTGAACCCGCATTTGCGTGGAGGGAGAGTGGAAAAACCATTTAGGAACCCCCCCCCAATTCACCCGACCGAGATTCGAACCTCGATCTCCCCGTCCTCGGCGGTCGAGTTTAACCCGACTAGCGCGTTAGCCAACTAAGCCACCGAGGCGGGTCCCAGCAAAATAACATTGGCTCTTATTGTGAAACAACTTCATCATAAGAGACACTCAAACTGCTAGAGATGCATATTTCTCAGGGTGTCTGCTCTCCTGAAAAAACAGCATTCTTAGGTAATTTCCCTTTGCAAGGAAAATCAGGGGATTTTGAGTGACACAAGGAATTGTTTTGAATATCCAACGTCTTTAAAAATCCAATAAAATTATTGTAGGTGGTAATTAAGGGGACACGAGAAAAATTCATTGATCTTGCGGTTTTTATAACAAAACATTTTTTTTGGCCAAAATAAATCAAATACAGTAAAACCTTGGATTGCGAGTAACTTGGTCTGCGGGTGTTTTGTAAGACGAGCAAAAATTTTCAATACATTTTAACTTTATAAACGAGCGATATCTTGCAATACGAGTAGTACTATGGTTACGCTTTGTCTGCCGAGCAGTGTCATTGGATAGGTTCTTTGTTAAAGTCGCACAAAAAGAAAAATATTTGAATGAGCCAACATATAGCAGTGATTCCGTTAGTGACAGTGAAAGCCGTCCTAAACAATAACACACCTCCTCCTCTCCTCCCTCTCATCTACCTCACACTATCCACGATTAAATTTAATTAATAAATTTGATTACAGTACAGTTACATTTAAATAACGAAAATAAAAAAGGTATTAATCATTTTCAGATTAAATATTTTTGGGTTGAGGAACGAATCATCTGAGTTTCTATTATTTCTTATGGGGGAGATTTGCTTTGATATACGAGTGCTTTGTATTACGAACACGTTTATGGAACGAATTATGCTCGCAATCCAAGGCTTTACTGTATGGCTTTACATGGTGATATTAACAGTTCTTTAATATCTTTCAAGGATGTCATGGAATTCAAGACTTTTCTGCTTATTTAAAAAGATTGTCTTCTAATGCTGCTATGGTCATGACAGATATTTATCATTAATTGTTGATATCACAGTGTGAAGAAAATTAAACTTCATGTTTGTATTGAAGCAATATTTGATTTATTTTGGCCAAAAAAAAAAGTTTTTCTATAAAAACTGCAAAAACAATACCCCTTTCTCATGTTCCATACATCTCCACCTTAAACTATTATTGTTGCAGATAATTATTATATAACATAAAAAAAAATCTTTCATTTATTTGAAATCCTGGTCACGCTCTGAAATACATATCGGCCATTCTTGACAAAAATCATAAGAATTCTCTTACATTTGTGAAACTGATATGCTGCCTCTCTTGCGGCACTGCAAACCTAAAACGTGGATTTTATGGTAATTCAAAGTGCCTTTTTTTAAAATATGCATAAACAATCTATTATTGCCAAACAACAAATTACATGATGCTATTCTTCATATGGGTGCAGCAACAAGTTGCCCTTCTCCACAATGTATGAAATACTGGAAATGCAGAAAATTATGTTACAGAGTTGGATGAACAAATTGCAGCTGTGGAACATCATCTCAACTTTTTTTTAATTAAATCATTAAAGAGTAGTGTATTAGTGGCTAGTGTGGGTGGACGAAGAGAGATAGGAGAGTGTTGTTATTGTTTAGTAGCTTTCACATTTCACAACGAAATCACTATATTTTGGCTCACTCAATTTTTTTTGGGACTTTAAAAAGATTTCCAATGACACTATCGCATCAAGCGTACATGTATTACTCGTATTCAAGTTATCGCTCGTTATCAATTTAAAATTTATTGAAAATTTTTGCTCGTCTTACAAACACTCCAGACCAAGTTACTGCAATCCAAGTTTACTGTAAGTTTTATTTTTACTTACTAGTATTATGGGTAAAAATTTTGTATTTTTCAAGACTGTAAAATCTGAAAATCGCCCGGAAAACCTGGAATTCTTGGGAAATTTTCTTTCTAGATCTATTAGACACCCTTTTTATGCATAAAAATCTCTAAACACAAGATGAAAATTGAAAACATCAGTCCATATACAGTATTTTACTGTTGGAATGCAGGAATGCCACTGTCTCACCAAAGTGTTATTAATCCTGCCATCCCCATCTGGGGAAAGTTTCTAAAATACTAAAAATAATCCACTTAGTAATTACTATGGTACTTCAAGGTCGTACCTTAAGCACTATGATTTTTTTTGAACTACTTTCAAGAAACACTTTTTCATAACAACTTTTTTTAACGGGAGTGTGATATTAAGAGATGTCATTATATTTAAATAATAAATAAACTCATTATTCAATTTAATAATTTGTGATTATGTTGATATCGCATTTTACTCATTCCATACGTGAAGTTAAATCTTTTCATTTAAATGCTTTAGCGATATTTACCTTTATAATTTTGATCTATATAATTTTGTATATCAAGATATATATCGTCAACAGATATGCTATCTCTTTAATATATATGTACTGAATGCAATATATTTCCATAGCGTTACTTTCATGGTGTGTGGTTTATGGTTCTTGCAGATTTCGCCCACTGTATTAATCTGGAATTTTACCATGACCTGGTGGAGGTTTTGAACCGCTTGGTGGAAGAGGAGTCCTTGGCCACAGAGCTCAACTCCATTGTGTCCAAACCGTGTTCACCATCCTATCGGGCCAGGGAGATGTCGTCAACATTGATCCCTCAAGATTCTACAGACATCTTTACAAAAACTTGTTGCACATTCGTGCAGGTATGAAGCAAAGTTGATTTGATTCATTTGGTTTTGGAAGTCCCAGGAACTCGCATTATTAGGCACACAGAACTAAGGTGTAAATTTATCTGGTCTGGTTTTCCAATGATGAGAAGTGGGGTTTGAATTCTGGCTGAGTATACTAAGAATAATTTTCCTAACTAGTTTTCTAGGCTTCCTTTGTACAAACATGGGTATATTTATTCTAAATTGTACCTTCTCAATCCCAATTTCATTTTGTAAATATGTGGATAGGCCAGACAGAAGGTAATAAATATATGATGCAAAAAAAAAAGATCTGTACAGAGAGATATTTGACCTAATAAATAATAGGCAGTGCCATATGTACTTTGTGGTGCACATAGCACAAAATGTAACATTTGGTCACTATTTGGGGAAAATGAAATGATCAAATTTACTTTACTTTACCTGGGACCCTTATCTCAGTAGACAGACACGCTATCGACTTAGTTAAGGTGTTGAAGTAAAATGGTCAAATGAATGGTAAAATTAGTAGACTACTTAATTGTAGATTAATTATTGTTCATTCAGTTGCTTAGTTGAGATCTTATTTTATTTACAATAATTTAAATGGACCTTGACAGGAAACATGTGAATTAAAGTGAGAAAAGGCCATCGGGTGTCATACCAAGTAATTAATAATAACATTGTTGCTTCAAGAATTTGTTAGAACCATAACATGGAATATTGAGACTTAACTCTAAATATGTTAAGGAGTATATAAATCATCGCCCCTTAACTTTAATTCATCTCAATGGTGGTTCAACCCCTACATAATTTTGGACAAATTAAATAAATCAATCCCCAGACCGCCTACTGAGCTAAGGGTCCCGGGTTTGATTTCCGGCATGGCCGAAAATTTATCATTGATTAAAATATGGGTTTACCCTTTCACATTGATAAATTGAAGCCGACAATTGGATCTTATACCTGTCCGAGTCTTAAGAAGATTGTAAGGTATATGAAGCAACGAAACGGGGCTAGCCAGCTAATTGTGAAAAAATATATCACTTAAAAAACTGATCCAGGCAATGGACTGGAAACAGTAATGGGTGTAAAAAATACTCAGACCATTAATTTAACACTTACTGAATTAATGTTACAATGAATGAATTATAACAAAACATGTTAACATTTAGACTTGCTATTTAGATTACCTTATATTGGTAAGAAGGTACTGGAAAGGTGGATAGAAACATATAAAAGGGACGAACACAATATGGCTTTTACAATGAAAGAAGAACACAGTTCACACTTTACATTGCTGCCATTGGACAAAAGGTTTTTCTTATAGAGATTTATTATATATTTCACATTGAATGTCCTTTTCCTGTGTTTGTCCTTTATGTTATACCGTTTACATGTTCCTTTCATTATTTACAATTTTCCATTTTCTCCCTTTTGTGTTTTTTTGGTTTCCCCTTTTAGGAAGTTGCGTTGCGCGTTTCACACTCCTCCCTGATGAGTTCCGATATAATGAAACCTAGGTCGGGGGATTGGGTGTGATGATCGATGTTCTTTAAGAGGCAGCCATTACCTCTTTGTCCTAATGGTAGCAATGTAAAGTGTGAACTTGTTCTCCTTTTCATTGTAAAAGCCATATTGTGTTCGTCCCTTTTATGTTTTATCTCACCTTTCCTATACCTTCTTTCAAATATAATACAATTACCTCATAAAGCGAAAAGAGGTTTTCCTTATAGAGATTTACTTATATTACCTGTAATTAGGGGTGTGCAAAGCCCACTATTTTGGTTTTAAGCAAAGTCGAGTCGAATATGGGAAATATTCTCGAATCTGAATTAAAGTTTGAATATCTTTCTATTTAATTTTGAGTAAAAATATTATGTTGACATTGAGTATATTTATCTAAATCAAACTAAATAGTATATCTATTTTTTCTTAGCACTAATATTTGTAGCTTATTGCCAACATATAAATCTTGTATTCACTTTACCTTTGTATTAAAAACACTTTATGTGTACAGCCTGAGTGGTAGTTAGAAAAAAAACATGCATTTGCTTTAATATATTGGAATTTCCCTGTATGGTGTTTTACTTACTCCCTTCACACAAGATACAAATTAACAAAACACAACACTTAAGGACGTTGAGAACAAGAACAAACGTTATAGAGAAAATACGAGTTTAAGTAAATTTGGCGGGTGCCTTTATAGGTTTTAGAAATCCAGTGTTACAAAATTTTAGTTTTTCTGTTTTACAAATCAACAAGGAAACTTTTGAAATTATAAATCCATTTAAATTTTGCCATGTGAACTACTAAAAAAAAATACGCTTTCTGATTTTGAAAGCGCCTATAGCCATTCTCGAAAATAATACACCTTGATGATAATAATTTTACTCATAAATTAATTCTTGTGTAATCTGTATAAAATAAGCATGTTTCATTATAAGTAATCACTATTTGCGTATGTTTTTTAAAAGTAATTTAGGAATGTCATGTTCTTTGCACATGTGCTCAACTATCTCTCAAGTCTGCCACTAGCCTACATATTAACAGGCATTTGAATTGAACATACTGATTCATCTAGTAAACAACTGAAATGGCTTGTGTGTGTGTGTGTGTGTGGTGGAATTTTAGGGTATTACATTTTTTTTTTAATATCAAGAAACACCTCAAAAGTTTAATTAATCACACTGAAAATAAAAAAAACTTTCATTATTAATTTTAATCTACACTTTCAAGAGGAATAAATTTATCTTCAGTTAGTATCAATCATTGTTTGTGATCAAGGGGGTTAGAGGTTTAATCTTATGGGCGTCTTTAAATTCAAAGTCTTATGGTAAATTTTCCAAGTTCCACCAAGAAAATAAAGCAAACTGTTCTAGATCTCAAAACAATAAAAATATAATTTATTTCATTGAGGTAATTTCAGTTCATTTTTATTTGATGTAAATTATAAGTGTAATATAATCACTAGACTTCGAATACTAGACAAATCTTCAAATAGCTGCCAAAGCCAAACATGGGTTCGAATCGAATACGAAGTACACCAAGATTTGCTTCGGCTTTAAATTTTTCGAAGCTTCGCACACCCCTACCTATAATGTTTTTTAAGATTTGGATTAAAATTCCGATTCAAATTTGTGATTTGTAGGTAAATTTGGGATTTGAATTAATAAAATAGTGACCATCATTAACTTGTAGAGAGTCGAACTCGGTCTTGGGGTAAAGTGCTTGCCTCAGGATCAGATGTTCATGGGTTCAAATCCAGCTGGGGTCGACGGATATTTTTTTTTAGCGATAAAATTTTATAACACAGCTTCCTTTGTAGGGAAGGTAAAACTGGCAGCCCCATGCTGATTGTGGCATATAACAGAACCCTGGAAGGTATGTAAAAATACCTATCCCGGCAAAATTTGTAGGCCCTTTCGCTTTCATTAACAGAAATTCTCGTGAACTGAAATAATCATTCATTTCAGAAAATGCATATTAAATACCTCAAATAAATAACTGAAATAAAATAAACTTGTAGGTAGAAATCATGGTGATCTCCTGATTGTCCTCCAAACACTGGACACTGTTCTCATCAGACGCAGGAAAAAGATCTCTCAGCAGCGAGTATTGGCATTTACCAAGCGACTCGCCACAATGTCACACAGCTGCTACACAACGGTGCACTGGGTTGTCTTGCTCTCATTAAAACAGTCATGCAGGTACTTCATTTTACTTATCACTACCCACGCCTGTGGGCACACGGTCTAAATGTCAAGCTCTTCTAGTTTGTCAATGATGGGACTAGAATCCTGACTGTGTACTAAGTGTGATTTTTCATCAATTTTCCCCACTAACTCCACACAAATGTGTATAAACATTTCTCTTAATACACTTCTACTATGAGTTAAGGGTTCCGGATTCAATTCCCGGCAAGGTGAAATGTGAAATATGGTTTTCCTCTTTCACAGTGATGAATTAGGCCAAAGGGCTAGATGATGTGTCTGTTCTAGATTTAAATTACTTTATAAGTTGTGTGCTGATATAATCATTCGGTTCAGAAAGAGCACATAAAATACCTCAAATAAATGTAAAAATAAAAGCATTCAGCCCATACGAGTAATGAAACGTTGTGGAAAAGAAACCCAAAACCTAACTCCTAACTCATCATTTAGCTTGAAACAACTCAACTATTTACAAGTAGGTTGTTCTCTCCTAACTTTTTTTTTTTCCTCCAGTAACTTTTCATATATACTATCCTCTAAAATCTAAGACTATTGACCACCTCTGGAGAATTTGATGGTTTGAATCTTGCTCAAGTCATGTTTCTAAGTCCTAGAGTAGTAGGAAATTAGTTGGGATGTGAGTGATTTGGAGTTCAAATGAGTCCAGTCCCAACCTCTTTCATATTTTTGATCTAAACTTTTTTTCCAATCTACAAGATTAAGGTATTCATAGATTTAAAGGACCCATTTTTCTTCTATATTTTTAAATTGAAGTTAAATTGATTTCATGAAAGTTGAAACATTTCTAAAACCAAATCAAAGTTCTTATTTTTCTACTTTATGTATTCCCACAAACTATTTTGTTTGTTATAGGTTTTTTGGAATAAAGCACTAGACTAAATCATGGCTAAAATTAGGAGGAATAGCCAGCACACCTTTGTGATACTGGGGTAGAAATTGTTAAGATAAAACACACTCACACACACTTTTTAGGGATTCATTTTCACTGTCACAGACAGCTTCTTAAAGTTGAAAAGGAGACTGTGATCATTAATTGAGTGATGTGTTTTTTAGTGTCTTATCAAATAATTTCTACTTCAATATCACTAAGTTAAGTGTGCTAGCTAACCCTCCATTTTTACTGGCTTTCTAAACATCAATTACAAATTACAGACTAATGCTTTATTGCAAAATGTTAACAAATTTCACCTTAGCCTGATAAATCAAGTCATTATAACACGATAAGTGTGCTTGAAACTTCAAAAACTTATCGCCCTCGACTTTGATTGGGGGAAAAAAAACTGGCTACGACAATTATGAAGCTTTGACAATAAAACTATTGAGAGCTAAAATACACATTATGTTCATATCTTCCTATTTGGTTTTTGTTATGAAAATCACAAATTATGTTCACATAGCAAAAATCTTAAATAATTAAATTACATTAAACAAACTTGATTTATCAGCTTGGTTCAAAATATTTAAAAAAAAAAAGTATAGTACTTTTTATGTGATATTTAATTTCTAAAGCTATACCATCATATATAATTTTTTCAGGTTTTAAATTTTACTTTTTAAGTATTCAAACTTCTATTTGGCTCTTGGAATATTTTAAATAATTAAATCCAAGTTCACTTTGAATTGGAAGATCTGACTTTGCACACCCCTACAACATGTAAAGCACAGAATGAAAAAAATTGGAAATAAATTTATCTGTTTGATCTTGTTGACCTCATTGGACTAGTGGTAACGTACTTGTCACATGACTTACTAGTCATGGGTTCAAACTCAGCTGAGGTCAAGGGATTTTTCTTGAGCGATAAAAATCTGTAGCACATCTTCCTTCTAAGGGTAATTAAAGTCATCAGTCCCATGTCAATTGTCGCATGTAAAAGAACCCTAGAAGGTACATGAAAATAATTTTCCCAGCAAAATTGGTGGTCCTTTCGCTCTCGCTCATAGAAATTATTATGTGATGATATAGTACGTCAGTTCATAAAGTGTGCATTAAATACAACAAATAAATAAAGTAATAACTAAAAATCTGTTGGATGACAATTATTTTTCTAACGAAGCAGCCATGCTTATTTTCTGACCAAAGTCAAAATTGATAGATTCAAGTCAAAGCGTCACACAACCATACTTGATACTGTGCGATGTTAAAAGTAACATAAAATTGAGGTTGTGTTTTTTGTGTCAGCTAAACAAGTCTGTGGACATCCTCTTGGACCCAGACTCGTCCATTGGTCAAGGAATCTACTTCCCTGAGCTGGATGAACCAGAGTAT
Source organism: Timema podura (assembly GCA_033556935.1). NCBI lineage: Eukaryota > Metazoa > Arthropoda > Insecta > Phasmatodea > Timematidae > Timema > Timema podura. The sequence continues at coordinate 122,148,181 of JAVRXN010000009.1, read as the reverse complement.
TGCAATGCTAACAGCACGGCATTGTGGGAACTTCTACCTCTTAGGGTAATGAATAATTATTTTTCTATAATTGGGATAAATCAAAATCTGAATCTTCATTTTACTTATGAATCTTGAATCAAAATCTTTGAAAAAATTATGAACGCAATAGGAATATAATAGAAAATATTAATAATAGAATAATTCAATTTTAAGTCAAGTTAATAGCTGTGTCAATTTAATATAATAAACTTAAAATTACAAGATAAGAAATAATTCAATTTTACAAATATTTCTCCTGTTACAATTCTTTATTTAGGATTGTTTTCTTGGTATATCATCATTTAAAAATAATCAATTACATGTTTTATATCATTGGCCAAGAAATTATTAACTAAAACATAAATTATAATAATGTTTTAATAAGTTTATAACTTTTAAATGTTGTTAGAGCTTTATTCTCAGTTATGAAATGTTTGTCTAGAGGACAATGACTTGTGATTCCATTACAAAAACAATTGTTCAAAATATTATATTTTATGCCTATATGGCTCTTACATTGCAGTATATATCTCTTTGTTTATTATATTAAATTGACACAGCTATTAACTTGACTTAAAATTGAATTATTCTATTACTAATATAATTTGTTCCTTATTACCATTAAAAATGTTTTTCAAAAAGAAAATATTAAGGTTATTTGGAATAAAGCACTCTGTTAAATCATGGGTAAAATTAGGAGGGATAGCCAGCACACTTACCTTTGTGATACCGGAGTAGAAATTGTTTAGATAGAACACTAAAAGACATGCAAACACATTTTTAAGGACAAGCTTTCACTATCACAGACGGCTGCATCAGGTTAAGAGAGGAGTATATTTCCTTGTACTTAAAAAAAAAAAGTTGTGTTCTTTCTAAACAATTTCTACTTCAGTATCGCTAAGGTAAGTGTTCTTGCTATCTCTCATAATTTTAACCAATAATAGAAAATGGAATGCTTTAGAGGTATATTGAAGAAGGTTGATGAAGGTGGATTAGAAACATTATAAGGAACAAACAAAATATGGCTTTACAATGAACATAAGCTAATTCACACTTCACATTGCTGCCATTGGACAAAGAGGTAATGGCTCCCTCTTGAAGAAAATTGATCGTTACTGCCCAAATCCCCATCCACTTGATTATATAATTCAATCCTATAACATTCATACTCAGTTAAGTTTTTAATTAATTTTTGAGGTTTAGTTTAAAGTTAGTTATACACTTAAATTGGTGTTGAACCATTAAAACAATGTTCAGTAATGTCAAAATTTGTACAGCCTAATAATAGACTAAACTTAAGGTACCAGATTTGTTTACTGTGGTTGTATTATTCAACTTATTTAAATCCATTAGCAACTCTTGTTTTTTTTTTTTTTTTTTCAGCGTCATTACCATCCGACAGTTCGGAAATTTTCTGAGAACATTTTGAAGGGGTCCCTTCAACTGGTGAGGGCAGTTTACCCCCACATCTTTCAAAGTTGTGAGTATTGTTTGATGTTATTTTTAAAGTATGAAGGTGTCCAACCAAATTTAAATTAGAAATACATTCCTTTTCCAGAAATTTTTTCCTTCTTAAAAATTGTCAAATTACTTTATTTTTTAAATTGAATTTTAATTTTACATACAAATTTTAAATATCCACGGTAAAATTTTATTTTGTTAATAAAAGCAGTGTGCCATGTCCACTTTTTCTATTATTGTTCATTAATTCCTGAAATTGAATGCAAGGTTTAATGTTTTATGAAAAAAATTTTATGGGGAAAAATATATTAGAGATGTCTGAATTCTACATTTTCAATTCAAAGCAAACTCTAGTTTAATTGGTGAAATATTTTCTAAGTTCGCTTATTTTTCTGGTTCGACTTATAAGTTATGCCATAGTGTAATCTGACATTGTAAGACTGCTATGTTTCAGGGTAAAATGAATGTACATAACAATATAAAAGGAAAATAAATTGTACCTATAAGTGTATTTTGACTGTCAATAATTTTATTGGCAAAACTTGGGAATATTCAAAGACAAGGCAAAGTTTTATTATATTATTTTTGTAAATTGTCATGAAGAGTTGAAATTACCAGTTTGGCTGCCATATTTATCTTAGATGAATCAAGTTAAGAAGATGACCCAATATCTTTGAATTTAGTGTGTATTTATTTTTAATCTGTACAGACCATGCCATGTCCATATTCAATCTTCTATCTTTATTCTAACGTTTTCTTAGAAATGTAATATTTCTGTTTTTCTCAGTTCTGATTCTTAAAATTTAAACTTTACATTTTGATTCTCAGAGACGGCATTTTATTAAATGAGCCAATCACAGACTGAATTTGATGATGATTATTTTGATTCTTGATTTTGACTCCACAATATTTTACATTCTTATTTCTTCATGCCGGCAACCTCACAATAAAAAATGTTATTTATTTTATACTCTGCCTGCTGTAATGCAATAGTTCTCAAACTGTGGGTTGTAAAAAGATTTTTGAAATGTGAATATTTGTTAGTTATTTGAAAATCATAGTGTGGGGAAAAAAAAGGCTGTAAAGTGTACAGATATGGGAATTGCGTTCATGTTTGTGCCCGTTGTGCAGATTAATGTTGTCGTCAACCTAAACCAGAAACAAGTGCACTCTTTGCACACATTCTGAGAAATAAATCAGTGTTTAATAGAGGTGTACCGATTCAGTAAAACTGATAACAGGTACCGATCACGATTGCTTAAAATAATTGTTCATGCTACGATTATTAACACGATTAATCCCAGAATATGTATTAATAACTATTGGGAAATATTAAGAGAATGATAACAGTTAATGAAATTAATACAACAAGAATGTATGCATACAAAAAGATATTTTATGCATAACTGGTGAAAGTTGGAACTAGATTGTTAGTTTTATCAACAGTATGAACTTACATTTCTTATCTTTATCATGTAATCTTTGCATAGCCCGCAACCCAGATCAGTGTATATGTGTGTTTTGTTTTTTTTTTTTATCACTAAACTCCTACCTAGAAAATTTTGATTTGAATTTTACTTTAAAAAAATTAATGACTTAATAATCACGATGCCTAATAATCGCTCGATAACGATTCATGTATCCACATTGGTATCCCCTAGTGTTTAGTAAAATTATATTCACTTATAAATAAAAAAGTTGTCAAAAGATTAATTAAATTAAAAATATCTCCCCCTCGTGTTAATTAAAGTTGTTACAAAAGTTTGGTTCTGATAATTGGGTAGCATTTTTAAAAAGCTTGGGAACCACTGCTGTAACATATTTGGAAGAAGAAAAAATTATAAAGGTTGTAAAAAAATGGGCCCTATTTATCTGTTTAAAAGTTGACCTCGGTGGGCTTGGAGGGAAAGTGCTCACCTCAGACCAACCAAGTTTTCTGGGTTCAAACCCAATTGGGGTCTACGAATTTTTCTTGAACAATAAAAAAATGTTGTAGCAAACTTTCTTCGAAGGGGAAGCAAAGCTTTCGTTCCCATATAATGTGTAGCATGCAAAAGAACCTGGAAGGTTTGTGAAATACCTTTCCCGACAAAATTGGTAGGCCCTTTCGCTCTTGCTCAAAGAAATTCTTGTGTACTTATATAATTAATTGGTTCAAAAGTACATGTTAAATACTTCAAATAAATAAATCAGTGCAAATCACTAAAACACACATAGATAATGTTTAGTAACACATTAACAACTTACCATAATTTAGAAGAAATAGAAAAACATAATATACTGATCTAAAGGTACCACAGCTGTTTAATTTAAATGCCAGAAATGTTGTACATTGTAACATTATTTGACACTCTACCATATATTTCCTTATATATTTCTAATTTGTAAAATTTTTATTTATTTTTTTATTTTTTTATTTTGGTTTTATATACTTTGCTTCAAAGTTTGTCTGCAACATAACGCGTTGTGTTGCCATGTGTGACAAAATAATACTATCTACATCTATTCACAATAAAACCGAAGGAAGATTCGTCTAATACTCTTTAAAATAATTAAAATAATGAATTTTGAGCTATGGAAGAGCACTTACCTTTTTATTAAACATATTTATCCTTCTAAGAAGTTTGTTGACTTTTCTTTATTAATTTTCAATGTCGGCCATGATTTATTTCAAGGCTTGTGCAGATCTGTTAAACAAGTGAGTGGCGTGTCCGTGATTATAAAAGAAGTAAGAAAAGAAAAAGAAGCAATGTAAATAATTTCAAACTAACGTGCATTTCAATTTTGACAGATGGAAATAAAACATTTTAATTCTTTCAAGAAAACATTGTTCATATTCAATGACATATATTTCAAGCTTTATATTAAATTTTCATTTTATTTTATATTCATCCTTAGTACATAGCCAACATCTCATCTGTTGTTTTAATGTATAAATTGTCTCTTTGGACTCGGAAAAAGAACAGAACTTTTTTAAATTTGATTCCTGGAACACTTTTTGAAGAAGATAGAGAGAGTTCTTCTCTCTCGGTGTCTTATAAACATGGAACAGAATCTTTGTGGCTCCTAACTAAATTTATTTTTAAAGTGGAACAATAGCTTAAAAGTGAATTATAAGTTCACTAATAGAAAGTTAAGTGTCTAGGTAAGAACTAGTGATTGTTTAATTTCTTTAAATTGTGGAGGAGTTGGAAAAATAATAAAAGGAAACAAATTTTAGAAATTCGTGCTGTTTCAACATCGACAAATTCATTGGTGAGATCCATCCAAATCTTCAATGATATTTTTTTTCTCTCTCTCTCTTCACACTTCAGTCTTACAGTATACATTTAAAACATTTCAGACATTTTAATTCTTCTAGAACCTCAATTAATATTCTTATTCTCTGCAAAATTATTAATATATCTATTGATTATTGATATATTTTAGTTTGTTGTCAACAATATTAATTTTTCTGATTGATTTTTTTTTTGTTCAAAAATAGAGGTAATATATATCACTTTTTTATTTTGTAAGATTAGTATTAAATTCCATAGGTAGGATTGGAATGTGGTAACAATGGAATATAATAAAATAATAATAATAAATAATAACACTAAAGTTTCAATAATTTTTTTTATGTAATTTTATAATTAGTTAAATCTTTTCAGAAAAGACTAAATATATTCAGACTCTTTATCTATTCCAGAGCATTAATTAATTTTTTATCTTATGTAAAAATATTAATTACATTTTTTTTCTCTTTCCTCAACAGTACTATTTTTTTGTCTTATTTAAAACTCTAATTAAATATATGTTTAGTCTATATTATTTTTTTATACTCTGGTATTATATATTCTAAACTCCTAAATTTAACCACGCTCAGAGATTATTATTTAAATTGATTAATTTTGTTTAAGAATATGTGTACTATATATAATTTTTTTGTCATGTTAGAATTGTATTTACTCGTAATTCCATAGGTAGGATTGAGATGTGGTAACAATGAAGCAATAATTATAACAACCCACAAAAGTTTCAATAACATTTTTTTATTGTAGTTTAAATGAATACATTTCATTCAGTGATCCATTTTATTTAAATTGTTCATATTATATTTTATATATTTTCCTTCAACTCTTGTAAAAATTTGCAGCACACCATTGTTATAGTTGGGGTAGTGACATTATTATTAGCATCGAATCATCTAGAAAATGTTCCCAAGCACACCCAGTGATCTCGAGTGTTAAAGAGTCGTCGTGCCACTGTCAGAGTTAGTCGAGCTAAGGTTATTTTTTCTATTATTATTTTCTCCTAGTTCCTTGGAGTGGTGCCACACAATATAATAATTTTAATAATCTTGTTTTTACCTTTTGTTGTATTATTTGGAAAAAAACATATATTTTTATTAGAACATTATATTGGAATTTGAGAACTAAGAATCGAGGTATTGAAAATTTGATGTTAAGATCAATTCTTTAATCTTTCAACACAAGTAAATATATATATATTTTATAAGAAAAACCTCTTTTCGCTTTATGAAGCTAATTGTATTATATTTGGAAGAAGGTACTGTGTAGGAAAGGTGGATAGAAACATATAAAAGGGACGAACACAATAATGGCTTTTATAATGAAAAGAAGAACACAGTTACACTTTACATTGCTGCCATTGGACAAAGAGGTAATGGTTGCCTCTTAAAGAATGAAACCTAGGTCGGGGGATCGGGTGGTGACAATCGATTTTCTTTAAGAGGCAACCATTACCTCTTTGTCCAATGGCAAACAATGTAAAGTGTGAACTTGTTCTTCTTTTATTGTAAAAGCCTTATTGTGTTCGTTCCTTTTATATGTTTCTATCCACCTTTCCTGTACCTTCTTCCAAATATAATTCAATACAACTAAGAATCAAGGAATTGAGTTTGACAGCTCAAGTTTTCTTAATTAAAGGTGATTTTTGTCCAGGTCTGCGGATCAGCTCTTCACAGAATTCGATCCTTCAGAGGTAGTGTTCCATCCTGCCATTCCTGTGCCGAAGAATGTCCCTCCAAAAGCGAGGTCTCACAAGAGAATTAACTTCTGCAACCAAGAAATAGGCGATTATGTTAAACAGGTCTTAGCTGTGAAACATGAGGCAGATTTGGATTTCAGTGCAGATTACATCAAAGTAGAAAATGTGTTATGAATAATATGTGTATCAGAACCTGTTATGGTAAATTTATTTATAATATTTGCTATTAAAATATTAGTTTGGAAATAAAGGTAATTTATTTCATACACCCAAAAGTTTTTTTTATCTCTGACTCTCTTTGGGTCTGGGAGTTTGGAGAAAAATGGATATTTTGTAGATTGGAAGGCCTTATGAAAGCAATTCTTGGGGATCAAGACTTAAGAAATATGGCCGTTCATGAAAAAGGTCCCTGGAGTGAACCTGGCGTGGGACTCAGCAGCACAAGTCTACCAGATACACTAGAACCTACTACAGGAACAAGACGGCACCTTCAAAGCAGTGGCTGGGATTTGGATTCACCCTCGACTTGGTGTCGACAGAGATGAACGACTCTGAATCCTATCAGACCCACTCGGTTAATTGAGCGGTGTACTCTAGTGACTATAGATGATTTTAACATCGACTTGTATATGCCCTTATCCAAATAAAAAAATGGCTTTGACTGGAGCTCTTGTTAGCTTTAGGACTGTTCTTTGTTGGGCTCCTTCTCCTCTACTTATACCTAAAAGCAATATCAGGTGGAGAACCAAGGACTTGGGAACCAAGTCTAGAAGCTGGTGAGCTCTCAACATTATCAGAGTAAATCCTGCAAATCCTGATTTTATGCCTTGTCTTTTGCTTCTTGGGTAAGCTTTAACTCTTGGGTCTCTGAATCAAGCTTAAATCCGAGGTAAGTTAGGCGTTTGGTTGGCTTCTGTGCTGATTTCATTTCATTTAGTTGTAATCCCAATGCCAGCAAAATCCCAGGAGGTGACTCCAGTGATTAATAGGTGTTGGCGCTGTACTTAAAAGAGATGGACCAAACAGAGATTTTATGATATCAGTGACTACAGTGACTGTGATTTTAAAATATTGGTGATTTATACCAGTGATTTTTCACTGTGACTGGCATCCACTGTGTCTTGATGGGCTGATATTTTTTCACATTCCAACCACGGTCAAAGCTAGTATTTAGCTGCTGTCTGAGTAGGCAAGTACAATCGAGTATTTCTGAGTACTGGGTATTTACTCGAATAGTCCCATGACAATCAGTTGGAAGGAAAACTAATTACTCGGGTGTTGGGCGGCTTGCAATGTAATTCATTACTTAAAGGCTTACTATAAGCTCTTCCTGTCGGCACTGACATTGACTATTGACATACAGCTAGCTACCTAATCTTCAGGTTTCATCTGGGTTTCATGTTGCCTGACTAATGTACAGTCAATACAAAAGTATGCGTTTTAAGAAGTTTCATACAATTGAAAAAAAGCAGAAGCAAAAAATGTTATTTATTATTTTATAGTGGAATGTTATGTAATTTGGGCAAAATTAGTGGTCCAACAAACATTATGTTAAACTTAGTACCAATATTAAAACTTATTTGATGTTCTCTGAGAAACTCTTGTAATTGTGTAATTTATTTAGTTCTCTGTTTTACTACAATTAAAATTTGTGACAATGAACATAACATAATGGCGATTGGTTTAGAAAATGTTGTTTGGAATGCAGGTCATATATTATATTATTGTGGTCTTATTTTATTTTAAATGCCATACATCTAATTGTAGCTTAACTATACATCTATTAGGAGCAAATAATCCAATTCAAATATAAAGGAATAAAACTCTTAAGCACAGCTCTGAGACAACATTAAATTAAGAGATGCTAGAAAATATTTAATCAATTATATATACACACACACACACTTTAGATTAGACTATGGGATGATTAGGATCATCAACACATAGTAAATATTAAGGTTTATTTATATTTTTTTATATTTTGATACTTATTTTAATTTATTATTTGCGATTTTGGGGATAGGCTCACCGAAAAAAAAGAATAAATGATTTTTTCTTAGCCTACTTTTAAAAAGAATCGGAAACATGATTCGCTTAGTAAGCTCGCTTTTCGATTTTGTTCTTAACAACAAATATTTTGTATTGAAAAACATGTGAATGAAACATTTAAACCATTAAAGTCATTTTTATGTAGCAATCTGATACTGTTTTTGAAAAATGAGATCTACGAGATCAAGTGTTTTAAATAGAAATAACACGTAAAACATGCCATTCAATAAGGTTGATTCTCAATTAGCTGTTAGAAAATAAAAAATAAAAGAATAACAAGGATTGCGAAGCGAGTATTTACTCGAGTGTCTAGAAGAATCAATACTAGCTCCGTAGTTCGAGTAACTGTTTCCATCTGATGCGAGTATCTCCGATCACTGATATCTCAATCACCGATACTCTTGAGATTGAGTCACTGGGAGTAACCGGTGATCAAATGGTATCAGTAAAAAAATCAGAGTCATTGATCTATCGCCCATCTCTAGTATTTAACCGTTTGCTTCTTCTGCAATGTGTTGCAAAATGGCTGGGGTGAGGGCATGACCCATTGGTAGCTGTGTAATGCAGTACTTCTGGCGATGGTATAGGACACTCAAAAAAATCTTGACTTGGTAGAATCCAGACATCAAGTCTACCTTTGTCAGCCAATCTTCCTTTGGAATTTGTTGCAAGAATCTCTGCTGACAAATGAAAAGGCTGGTGTGTGTACAAATTTTATCCATCGACTAACGTCATGGATAGTCCAACTGTTGCCATTGCTCTTTGGGGTCAGTTTTAAAGTAGTACTTAAAGTCGAGCGGTTTTTGGGAGTACCGCACCTCAAAGCATTGTTTTGAGAGCATCTCCCTCGGTTTTTGAATGGGATGTAAAGCTGAGACAGCCATGAAGGTGTAAGTGCAATCGTATACATTGAGGTGGGTGGGTCCCAAGTGGCCATCTCTGCTGGGAGGCGTAAAATCAGAATTGACGAACTTTCCTCTTTATAGTAACTGTCCGATTCTGAATCTGAAGGGTCTTGTTTCACCAGAGATTCTGTGGGATGTAGCATACTTTGTCTACAAGTTCCTTCAGAGTAGTTGGGACCCTTGCCATGATTTTACATGAAGGGCTTTTGGCCAAGTCAACAGCTTCCAATAGATTTACAAGGAATCCGTCCTCGGCAGTTTTCTGGGTTGGAGTGTTGAGCTCTGGTTGTGGCAGGAATTCACTAAGCCAGATTCCTCCATCTAACTAGGTGAGGGCCTAGGTAGTTTCATTAAACCAAGGGTCAAGCTCATTTATCCAGGTAGCAAATGAAACTGTGATTGGGGCTCAGATGTTGCAATCTCGATAGGCATCAGGTTTAAAAAAAAAAGTACAGCGAAAAAGAGAATAAAGGGATATTGAAAACTAAAAGAATCTGGTAGACCTGAGGAAATGGAAAACCTGTTTATTGAAAAGATAAATATAAAAGGGAAGATTAATAGTACTAATGAAAGACGGGAAACCTTAAGACGACGATTCCATGAATATCGAATGGACCTGGGAGAGTCAATATTCGAATATGTTTCAAAAATCCAAAATTTGTTACAGCAATTGAAAGATATTGGTCAAGTATTGGATGTGTCAACTATGGCAAAGATATTCGGAGGTTTACCGTCAAAGTATAATGGTCTGAAAACTGCATGGGATAGTGTGCCAGAACAAAATCAAACGGAACGGTTTGATGGAGAGACTCATTAAAGAAGAAAGCCGTCTCACAGCAGATGAAGATTCATATGGCTCATTTGCCTCCATGAATTTTCGTGACAGGAAAAAGTCCGTGAATTTGGGAGAAAACTATGAACAACAAAGATAGAAAATACAAATTCGATGGAGAATGCTTTTATTGCAAAAAGAAAGATCATATGGTAAAGGATTACCGTAATAAAACCCGTGACAAGCAGAAGAAAGTTCAGTCATCAGAAACATCATCAAACGGATCCGCGTTCATAACAACAACAAAAATTACGAGAATTATACTAAATTACCTTCGGAAGAACAAGACGTACAGAAACTACTGAGCCTTGGGACAAGTGAAGTCTGGTTTACCGATAGTGGCGCTTCACAACACATTACTTACCGGCAAGATTGTTTTGCAGATTCTCATCCATTAAGTGGTCAAACAATCCATTTGGGTGATAATGGTACCTGTGAGGTTAAAGGCACTGGAAAAATCTAAATAAAACCACTCGTACGTAGTAAATGGGAATATGCAACTATTGAAGACGTGTTCTATGTTTTTGTGTTCCTGAAATACGCAAAAAATCATTTTTCTGTTGGTGTTGTAATGTCTAAACATTTCGAAGTGTCTTTCAAAGGAAAAAGTATAATCACCAAAAAGAGCAGTCAAGTGCATACGGCGCAAATCAATCCAATGACATTTTCAGAAGGTTTTTACAAGTTAAGAACTCTTTTGTAAATCCTCAAGAAGCAAACATCTCCCCAACAAGTCTCAAAAGATGGCATAAACGTTTTTGTCATGTTAATAAAAGAGTGTTAAGTGAGATGGTGAAACAGGGCTACTGTAGATGGGGTGACATTGAGTGACGTGAAATATTTCTTCCGTGAGCCCTGTCAGATTGTAAAAGCTCACAAATTCCCTTTCAAGAATACGGCTGACCGGTCAAATTATAAGCCAAGAGAATTTGTGCATTTGGACGTGTGTGGACCAATCTTCAGAGGTTTAAACTATTTTGTGAATTTCATTTACAATGCCTCAGGGTTCAGACCTGGATATTTTATTCAACACAAGAGTGATGATTTAGATCTATTCAAGGAATTCGAAATGATGGTGTCAAATAAGTTCGGGAGAACCATGAAAGTGTTACATACAGACAAAGGCACAGAATATTGTAATCAAAATATGATAACGTATTTGGTTTCCAAAGGTATTAAAATGGAAAACTCTGCGCCGTAAATACCTCAACATAATGGAAAATCAGAACGTGAAAATCGAACATTCGTGTAAAGCTCTCGAACCATGTTGAGATCAAAAGATATACAACTAAATCTTCGGGCTGGAGCAGTAAACACCGTGGTTTACTTGCTGAACCGAACGACGTAAAAAAACACCAAAAAAAACTAAGTTGTCACCATATGAAATCTGGAACGGAAAGATTCCAAATGTCTTCCACCTGCGTGTCTTTGTGTCAGTTTCATATATGAATATTCCAACCCAGCTGAGAAAGAAATTTGATCCTAAGTCAAAGCGAGAGTAATAATGGTTGGATATGAACATGACTTAACAAATTACAGAGTTTACAATCTAATAAAGAAAATGGTCTCTGTCACTCGAGATATCGTATTAAATTAACAAGATTCAAATCCATTGTCAATGAAATGTGGTGATGAATATTTTTTGTCATCAAACATTACGTAGGCGAAGAAGAAATACAATAGATAAGTGACAATGAATTCCAAGACTTGTATGATGAAGGCAAAGAATGAGCTGAAGGAGAGGTTCTAAGCCAGATAAAGTTCAAATCAACCAACTAGGTCTCAGGGGTCGTAAAAAACATCAAACCACCGAAAAGATATGAATTTCTTTTCACTAAGCAGTGAGCACACTCCAAATTCATATCAAGAAGCCTTAATGGATCTGACAAAAAAAATGTTGGAAGCAATATTGGAGGAATTGCAATCACATGAAAAAAATGGAACTTGGAAAGTTATTAAAGGAGACCCAAAAGAGATGTTGATTGATTCAAAGTGGATATTCAAGATTATGCGTGATAAAGATGGTGGAGTTGTGCGATATAATGCATGTCTTGTCACACGGTGATTTCAACAGAAAATAGGTGTTGATTACACAGATACATTTTCACCGGTCATCAGATATGATTCTCTGCGATTTTCCTGAATATGATAACCCAAAACAATCTAAACTCATCCAGTTTGACGTCAAGACCGCCTTTCAACACGGTAATTATAGGTGTTTAATTTATAGACAACACAATTAAATTTAATAACTTCCAAAAGATATGACTTTTCACTAGTCAAGACTTCTCTTACATGGCTTTATCTGGCACTTAGTGAAATTTGAATTCAAAACTGAATACAAGTGTCTCTTTATTGAGATTAAGGTTTTAAATTCAGATATTTATGGTTGGTGTTCAAGATGCTAGTGAATGCAGTCACAGTATTTAAAAGTGTTTGGGTCAATTTATTTCCGCTTTGTGCAAACGCATCATTTCCTTATGCGTTATAACACAGGTAATTAACTCTACTTACTGACAAAAAAAATAAATATATTAAAACTATTTTATTGACTTCAGTTCTTTAATTTAATCTATACTTTATCATAAACGTTACTGTTCATGAAAATTTAAAATAGGATTCTTGATTCTGTTATGTATGACAGTCATTTTAGTTTTATTTCGTTTTTAATGTATTCCGCTATTGGTTAACCAGGTAACACTACTAATAAATATAAATTAATTTTTTATTACTTGTTTTAATTAACATCCCAAACAAAAATGTCTCTTGATTTATTATTGATCATTTTTTGTTTTTTATCCATTGTTAACCAGAAACTTAATATTCAGGTTTTTATTCATTTTACTAACTTAAATTGTATTTTGAGCTTTATTGTTGTATCTAAATTAATTATAAAGCACAGTTTAAATATTTGCAGAATATCAATACGGTATCACCTAGTTGTGTGCTTAGAAAATGGTTTTTACTTTTATGTTTTAAGATTTTGCCATCACCAGTGATATTTAGGTGTATTCTAGAACATACGGTGTCTTATTTGTTATCAGTTATCTGAACCTTTTTTATCGTGAATATAACTTTCAATCGTATTATATTTTAACATCTGGGAGAGAGCAGAGCTCTGTAGTAGTATCTATCTTAACTAATATTTGTTGAAATCGTAGTGTGATCAATGCATGCCCCTACAATTGTTTTTGATATCTATAATTTTAACGCGGGAATGTTGTCTAAAAATGGCGCTTTTGTAAGGAATCATTAAAGCATATACTACTAATTTTATGAAGAATGTTAAATAATTATCAACTTTACATTATTTTAAGTGTTTTTGTTTCTGTGGTGTTTTATGTTCTAATTTAAAAAATGAGTGCAGTGTCAAAAAACTTTGGGCGAACTCTAAAGAAATGTTTTAATGATGCTCAATACAAAAAGGTGCCTTTGGAAAAATCGTTAAAAATGGTTCGAAATACATATGATAGGGTGAGTATAACTATTACAAAGTAATTTCGTGAGTCAACCTGAAATGTCGTTTAACTAAGCTTCTTTTTAAAAAAAATTGACATGTAGATTTCATTATGTTTAACTCCAAAATAGCTGACATTGATACGAGTCAAGAACTTCTGTTCTGATGTGAACTAGATAATTGATGCATTCTACAATAATCTGTTTAAGAAGTGTTATTAGGGATAAAGTACCTTTGAAAAATACTACAAGGTATAGGTACAGCTACCCACCGTACTTCAAATGCCTTATGAAATTATTGAAGAAATGAAAATTAAAGGAAAAATACTCATTATAACATTACAAACATTTTTACTTTCAAAGATACTACAATGACCAAATACTTATACGAATAAATTTCGGAATGTTAACTACAGGGTAGGGTACTATAATTTAAAATGGTTTTGGAAGCATGAAATATTCTTGGAGCTAGCCTAGTTTTGATATTCCTAGGACTGTGTTTTATGATGGTGAGAATTCTTTTGACAGAACAACGATAATTAACTTATTTCCACTCTAGCCACCAAGTCTGCTAATCATTGTCACCAATCAGCTCCTTATTAAGGCCCCGATACAGACTCTGTATTCGTAGTCCGTACTCCATGGTCCTGGTCCTCAAGAAATTCTATTCGCGATTACACAGTCCATATCTGTAATCACGTGACCGTTCCAATCAAAAACTTCGAAAGAAAATCGTTTACAGCAAGGAGTGAGCACCAATCAGTCAGCTGATCAAAAAAGAAACTAAAAAAAAAAGTTGTTGAAAAAACATCCAGGATATAGGCCTTACTTGAAATGTAGCACAATCACAATAAATATATTTATAACACAGTTTTAACTATCATACTTAAAATGCAAAACAAATGTAGGTACTAGTATTCTGAATGTAAACAATGCAAGCCTTTTTAATATTATTTTCGTGCTTCGTTTATGTTTATATGAGTGTTGACTTTTAATAAGAATATAACCAATCACAAAATAAAATCTAATTATAAGCAATATATTTTGGTGTTTAAGATGGATCCCAACACACATGCCCATATTTACTCACCTCTGTGATTGGTAGACCATATAAACTAGTCTGTAGAAAGTTAAAGTTAGTCAACTTCTACAGAGTACGGACTTATGGATAAGGACTCTGTGGCCAGAGCAATCTGATACTCTGGCATTGATTTATTACGGACCTACGGAGTCTGTGTCTGGACCTTTACCAGTTTCTGTAATGGCTCATTCTGCTTGATCACCAAGTCCAAGTCAAAGGTAGTGAAATCATAGAAGCATTAAGAAAAATTAAAACAAAAGTTGTGGACCGTTTGAAATTCCCCATCTTATTTATAAAAACTGTGCAACCTCTCTAGTTTATCCACTATACATTATTTTTAATCTATTACTTTTGGAGTTTTCTAGACTAGTGAAAAATCATCCAATGTTCTCCCACAACACAAAAGTTTTGACCAGACTGACATACAAAATTATTGGCCCATTTTCTTACTTTGTACAGTTAATATTTAGTATTTGAGTGACCTAATTATACCCAAAGGTATTCTTTTTACTCCCAAACACTTAATTCTTTATTTTCATAAACAACCTTATAGATCATTTCTTGGATCAAAACGTCCGCTCACCGCTGACGACTTGAAAATATATGCCTTCCGTTGAATTGACTCACTGAGTGTAACATTTTATAATATGACTGACAACATCACAAAATGATGTAAAGCTAACAATCTCTAAATTTACTTGAACAAGTATGTGTAAAAATGACTTTCTCAATTAAAAAGTGTATTTGACTAACTTGTCTATTATCAGACCAAGTGCTATTTAACTCCTGTATCCACTATTAAAGACTTAAGTAACACTCTAGACTCCAAACTGACTTTATCTACGCGTATAAGTATGATTGTTACAGAATCATTCAAAATTAACTCTTAATGTCCTCAAAACTGACAAGGAATACATTCTTATGTGATTGTAAATCTACTAACCAGGCTACATGTACAATTCACCTTGGGCTCGCATGCCTCGACCATACAATTTATTCAGCAAAAGTGAAACGATTATAGACCTATTTGACAACACACTGTCTTGTCTACTAAAATCAATAGGCTACTAAATAACTTTCAAGTAGGTCTTAGCTTACCACATTATGTGGCCGTTATATAACTTATGTTTCATTTTATTTGCTTTAGTTAAGATGAAAACTTTACAGCCATTGGTGTTTCCAGCCTATGGCCTCGGTCACTTTTTTATTCAAGCCATATATTTTACACTACCTGCTTGCTAGGCCTGTCGTAGCTTCATATAATATAACTTTAGACTATGCCACTCACAACATACAGTCATAGACTGGACATCACTGTGGAAGGATAAACCCACATTGCATAAATGATAAATTTTTCGGCCATGCTGGGAATCGAACCTGGGACTCTTAGCTCAGCAGTCATACATGCTACCAACTGAGCTAAGGTTAAGATGACATTGTAATTCCTTAATTAATCCAGCAAATTGCCGTTTTTGGAAATTAATAATTGTTATAGTACCTTCCTTCAAATAAATAAATTTAACTAGGTTTTGTGGCTCTCCAAAGCAACCCTGCCCCCCATTCTCTCTAATAAAGGACCATGAATATGGTACCGCTTGATCTAAACAAATAAACTATGACTAATCTAAACACTTAATCAATGAGACTTTTTAATTGAAGAGTTTAGTAAAAATCTTATTCACATATTTAACTTTACAAGTATTAGATTATCTTCTCAAAATAATTAGGGTTGGGTTTACATCTTTTTTTAAAAATAACATACTACCTCAATTTGCTTATGAAATTGGGGGTGATAGTATACAAACTATTATGTCATTGCTATTACTACACATACTAAAAGATGTGAATCGAATAATACCTAAATCACTCGAGTAATCTAAATGTACTATTGTGTGTTGACCGATGTTCTTTTGCATCAAAATAAAGGTAGCCTATACTTGAATCAAAATTTCACTTGAAAATGCTATAAGCCTATTTTTTTTAATACAGGTGGACCTAGAATGTTTTCTTAAAGAATTTACCATGAATCTACGTCGTATTTTTATTCATGGTGAGAAAAGTCCTGCCATAGATAGATGTTTGGAACTGGCTGGAAAGTTTGCTGCGTCATTGTGCGAAGAAGACGAGGAAAATGCTCAGAGTAGTGAAGACGATAAAAATAACCTTTTTGTCAAGCAACTCTTTAATTTTTTGTTAGAGGTGAGTTTATATCATCATCATCATCATCATCATCATCATCATCATTGTCATCATCGTCGTCATCATCGTCATCATCATCGTCATCATCGTCGTTATTATTATTATTATTATTATTATTATTATTATTATTATTATTATTATTATTATTATTATTATTATTATTATTATTATTATTATTTAGAACCCTGTCAAGATTACTGCTTGTTCAGGTTATACCCATATGTACTAATTACGCTAGGTAATAAATTAGAGATAAGGAAGGTTGAATTTATAGGAAGTGTACACACATTTACATGAAGAGAAAGTGGAAAACCATTTAGGAAAAAAACCTTCCTCAGTACACCCGACTGAAATTTGAACACCATTATCACTCGTCAGCAATCTAGTCTCGCGTGAGAGTGACAACTTAGATTATACGGCCACCATTGCGGGTTTCACTAAAGTTTTTTGTATTACTTTTTAATACAAATGTTAAATAGTAAATTTTACAATACTATCCACAACATTCCCCCATTTGATTGCATTAGGAATAACGCCAGGTGCAAAACTTTCAAGTACAGTGGCCTACTAAAAAACTGTTTGGCATAGTTTGTTCCATAATTAAGTATCTTTGAAATCTTTGTTTTAAACAAGTTCTTAGGTGTGTAATTTAGTGTTTTAAGGCTACAATTGAAACTAAACAAGTAAGAATTAAAATACATGTAATATAATGACTGGTTAAAGTCTTACCATAAATATAACAAATTAAAACTTCTAAATGGACCTTAAATTTTCTAAAAAGCTCTCTTTTTTGTACTAACAAGTTTTTTTTTGTTCCCAAATGTGGACCTAATTAATATTAAATAATTTTTTTTAGCACAGCGTCTTACTACCCGTTCGGGTTATACGCCTATGTACTAATTACACTAATTGGCTAGGAATTATGAAGGCTTAATCTAGAGGAAATACACCTGCATTTGTGTGGAGGTAGATTGGAAAGCCATTTAGGAGAAATTACCCTCAGTGCGCTCGACCGGGATCGAACCCTGATCTTCTCGTCTTGGGCAATCTAGTCCAACAAAGGCAAAACTTCAGCAGGTTTCTGAGCGGCTTAAAGGTTTTCATTTTGAGTTTAACGTTTTGAAAAAAAAAAAAATTCAACACATTATGCAAAAATTTGTATTTCTTGGATTAAAGCAAAAGGCTAGAAATCTAAATCTAACCTTCCTCTATAAAAAAAACTCATTGGGTCACAATCAAAAACTTTAAGAAAATGTTGGATTGTTTTATAGGGTTTTATGAAAATTATCACATATTTTTTAAAACACCTTGTAGACAGTTTTAACATTTTACCTGCTCAGAACTTTCAGCTACATTTTGGTTTAAAAGATATCATACTGCTTCGTAAAGAATCCAGGATATCTAAACGTCTGCCGCATTTATCATTGCTCTATCATGTAGCACCCTTAACAAAGGACCTTTGATAGTCATCATTTTTAATAATGACCTTAATAAACTAAAATTGCACTCTATGCTGATATTTTGAAAATTTCTTGGTCCTTTGAATTTCATGTACACTGAAACTCTTTAAAATTACTTTAACAAATTAACTCACTCGTGCAATACAAACTAATTCTGAACTTTGATTAATTAATGTGTTAAAGTAAAATTTTACACACACATAACAAAAGAGATAGATAATATAAATTAGCTTGTTATTTATCTAATCATAAACTTGAGCACCGGTATGTAAATATTATAAAGGATATTGGTATAACTTTTAAAGCTCACATTAATAAAGTTGTCTCTAAATTTCTCAATGTTGGGATTTATCAGAAAATCCTTTAAATATACTTTAAATGTGCTAAAAGCATTACTTTACTAAGTCAGAAGTACAGTAAGTTTAGATTTTGGTTTCATGATTTGGTCCCCACATTACAAAAATAGTGTTTCGTTCTTAAATGTCATTTATTTATATTATGTTAGAAGACTGGTTTGATGTTAAATTCCTATAAACGCTCACTGACAACTTTATTGATTACTCTGACCTGCTCAAGAGAAAAACATACCTAAGGCATTAAATATACTTTTTTTAAGTTAACCAAATTTAAGAAAATAGTATTAGATATTTGGTTCATTGAACCATTTAAACTTAGAAACTCACATTAGCATGCATACATTCCTTAAATGTTCACTTTTACTGTCGCTCTACCATGTGTGCCAATAAGATAGATTAGTAATATGATTTTTTTACAACCTCAAATATGTTTTTATTACAAAGAAAACAAGTTATAAAAAATCACGTTTGTAATTTTCTATGTTTAAGCTCTATGTAGGTTCACCTAACATGTGTAAGATATTAAGATTTGATATATTCTTGCGTTAGTTATGTTGATTTTCATTGTTTTCTGTGAACTGCTGTAATTGGTGTATGTCTTTTTGGCAGTTTTCTGTGAAGTTGAATTAAAATAAAAAACAAAAAACATGGTTTTTATGTTTCATTTATGAAACTTAGATATATTTGAGCATGACTTTATCCATCACAAATTTTTTCGTAAATTATATAGTGGAGATGGATCGAATCCAAATCTGAATCTTAGAAAATATAATACTGGTAAGTGAAAGAGATTAATTTTCTTACATTGATATTTTTTTCTTCAATTTTGATTTTGTTCACATTAATTCCTTAATTATTATAGAAAATAGAAATTGAAACCTAATGTTAAAATTGTTTGTAATGATGTAAATTGACAATTATCTAAATGCTAAATTAATGGTCTGGAGTTTGGTTAGGTTTTCTAAATTATTGTTGGGCCACACCATAAGTAAAAATAAATGATTGCTGTAAAAAAAAAATTCAAAATTTGAAGAAAAACTATATTTTTAGTTTTATTTAAATGTTGAATCTGAAATATTGTAGTTCCTTAAAAATTCTAGTTTGAAAGGACATATCACTTATCTTTACAAGGAACATCTAGTCCTAAATGTAGTAATTTAACTAAATTTTAATATTGGTTTTATTATTAGCTCTTTTAATTTAAATGTGTTTAGCTAAGTAACTTATTTTCTTTTTATATCTGTGAAATTTGGTCTTTATTATTTATAGCTTAAATTAATATCATAGTTTAGAGGCCCATCGACACAATTAGGCCATTAGGCTTAAACTAGTAAAAATATAACATTTAATTAGTTGGGAGCTGCCCAGATATGGAAACTGTAGAAGTTGTAAATAAAAAAGACATGTGGTCAGTTAAATATCAAATTAGTCTTGTATAACTTTTGCAAACTTCTACAAGCATTATATTGGTATCTGAGCTCCATATTTGCTTCTTTTTTTTTTTACTTAGATAACATCCATATTGGGTCTTTTAAACAAAATTGAACCCTTGTTTTCCTTATTTTGCAAATTTAAAGTATTTGGAAGCCCTGCATTTCTAGACAGTCTACATAGCTAAATAACCAGACCTAAAACTATAATGCAGTTGCCTATCGTTTTGGGTAAGAATAAATTGGAATTGAGGGGATTGAAGTCATTTTAACACTCTACAAAATGGAAAAAAAACACACAACATTTTGATGATTTCCTGTTAAACTGTAATCATCTATCTAATTTTTCATTTAATCAACCATTAGATGAGCTACTAATGAATAAGTATAATATATAATGACTCAGGGGGCATCTATAATTTAAATTTGTTTCTTTAGTCGAGTGGCGCAAAGGATCAATCCATAAGGTTTCGAGTTTGTCAATTCATCAATAGGATCTTAAACAGCATGAGCGAAGAGGCTTCCCTGGATGACGATATCTGCAATAATTTGTGCGCTCATATGATGGAAAGATTACAGGCAAGTTTCATCCTTCCTTCGATGGGTTAACTACATCAAATTAGGGGGGATTCTTGCACAATTTTTTTTGATTGTAAGAAAAACTGTAAAAATCACAGTACACACCTTTGACTTTAGAACACAAAATAACTGCCCCTTTCATTAAAAAAAAGTGTTATTTTATAAACTTTTAATGGTTTTTTTCCTGTCTTTGAGGTTAAATTCCTGATGCATTAAAAACAAATATATCATATATGGGAAACTTGGGCTTTCTCTC
Source organism: Timema podura (assembly GCA_033556935.1). Lineage (NCBI taxonomy): Eukaryota > Metazoa > Arthropoda > Insecta > Phasmatodea > Timematidae > Timema > Timema podura. The sequence goes on along the minus strand of JAVRXN010000009.1, from coordinate 122,127,107 downwards.
TTTCACAGCGATGAATCAACGGCTGGGTGTTGTGCCAATTCTATTAGTAAGTTAGTTTATAATTTGTGTGCTGAGATAATTATTTGATCTTGACATAAAATTAAATACCTTCAATGAAATAAATTAGTAAACTAATTTATGAGGAAGTAGAGATGGTGAGGGTCAGAATATATATTTTAAGGGAAACATATTTGTATTAATTAGTGGTATGTTAGCATAATATTCTACATATGTTATATGCTCTGTTCCACTTAGTTTGTCACTAATATATCTAGCATCACTAATTAAGTAAAAACTTCTCATTTATGTTATTCATGCTGACCTGGTTTCATTTTTTTTAAAGGATAAAGCTACCTCCGTACGTCACCAAGCCGTGCTGGCGCTGCAGAGACTTCAGGATCCAATCAACCCGACTTGTCGTGTTATTAAAAGTAGGAAGACTATTTTCTAGGTTAACATATTAGTTTTGTTGTTTTATGGACATTTAAACTAAAATTAGGGCTATTAGCACCTGGGACCTCACTTTTAATTACCTCCAATCACTTTAATCTTGTATTTTTGCACCAGCTATAAATTAAGAAACTTTGATCCACTGAAACGCAGACTTAAGTTTCACCATACAGCCTTGAGATCTCGACCACAGCTTTGTCCACACTTAACCTAAAATTAAATCTAATTAGTTTTTGACCCACTTCATTGACCGCATGTTCTAAGACAAGGGTCGACAACCTTTTAGTGGTATTGCAAACTCGCTCAGCATGCCAACCAACCTAATCGTTTATATCTTTATACTAGTTAACTAGTACAACTATTAAAACAAATTTAAGTTGAGCTTGTGAAATGTAAATGTAACAAGATGTTTCTAAGTTGAATAAATTAAATAACTGCTGTTTCTTGAATATTTAATATCTTATATTAAAATCAGATAAATCAGAATAAATACAAAAGTTATATACCTGGATGTGTTTTGCAAAATTTAAGCTCTGAAGTTATTATAATGGGAATTGAACCCGTGTCTCGGTGTCATTTTTCAATTTAAAGAACATAATATCTAGATGTGGCTATAACCGTAATTAACAATAATAATAGCTTTACTATTTAATCCATCATAAAACATGCTGTTATTAAAATTATTAGTCACATCAATGGGCACTTGTCCTTGCTTCTCATTGACTAATTGTTCATTTTCAGGTGTGTATTTGGTCACTTTCAGCTTTACACAAGTTTCTCAATGCACGGTTGTTAGGTGACTTCTGTGTGTACTCAAAACAGCTATCATGCGGTAGGAATTTGTTCACATGTATAAGTTGACCCAAAAACCAAAATCAGGGCAAATGCATTTTTCTTTAAACTGGTGAACGTTTCATGTAGGGATGTCCGGCATTCGAGGATGGTAGTTGACTTCTCCAAGCAGTTTCCTTCAAGAGTCCACAACTTTACAAATTTTGTCTTCTATAACTCTGATGCATTGAATTTGATGTGTTGCATTTCAAAACTATCAACATCCATCCATTAAAAAAGAGAGGTCAAATGGGGTGGTAGTAAGATCATTTAAGTCTGGCTTGACGAGATAAGAACGTATGAGACCATAAGTTTGGAAGTGTTGACCTTGTTTGGTAAACTCTCCTTTGAGCGCTTCAACATACTTCTTAAGCTCACCTCCATTGACAGCACAGCAATTTGAATAATCCTCTAAGTTTGGAAAATATTTGTGGGTCTTAGTGGTAATATCTGTGAAAAATATATCTAATTTTGATGTGAATGCTTACCAGTATTCAAAAAGTTGAAGTACTGTTTGACCCTGTCCTTGTAAACACTAGTTTGTCATTCATATGTGTAGTATTGCCAGTCAGGAACATCAGCTTTCACAGCCAGTCCTCATCATTCAATTCCAGGAAATGTTCTTTTTCTTCAAGAAACACCTTAATCGCTTCTATAGATGATACAAATCTGTTAAACACCTTACCTCGACTAAGCCAACAAACATTGCTGTAGAGCGAGAGATTCTTATATAAGCTCCCCATTTCTTCTAGAAGAGACTTGAATTGCCCGTGAGTCAATGCAGAGCGAGAAACAATTAAGTTCAATATCTTGAAAGGTAACCTGGTGGTAAGGTGTCAGACTTCTGTGCTGGGGGTCCAGGGTTCAATCCTCGGTCCTGGCACAGATTTATCTGATTGCCGAACCCTTCCTTCCCCTCTGACAAAACGTGTATTAATCACAACTTGTGAAAACCATGGTTCGGATTCCACGTTAAACTGTAGGTCCTCCATTTCATCTCACAATCACCCTACCATTACACATTAGCGAGTGTATAACTCAAACAGGTAGTAAGACGCGGTGCTAATAATAATAATGATGATAATAATAACAACAATCTTAATCATAAACAACAATAACAATGAAAGCAACAAAAACAATACAATAACAATAATACCATCAACAACAACCAACAATAACAACAACTTGACAACAGTTGCCATTAAAATGTTCAAGTATAATGAGGAAATATTTGCATACAAACTCTCCTGAGGTATCATGCAATGAAAAAGCTCAATACTTGATGTCAAATATGATTCTCTCGAAGCTTAACTAATTCTTTGTTCTTTCTGACTGTTGCAAGGGCACCAGCAATATTGTAACACAGAATATTTTATTCATGTTAATGTTACAATTCTCAAAATAGCTTACAAATGCAGATATAATGTCCTCTATCTTGGCAGTACCATCACAAGGCATCAACACTACAGTTCTTCATAAATACGGTCGTTACATTGCCGCAAAATTGTAACTAGGTGTGCCACATCATTCACATTGACACACTTGTCAATAGCGACACTAAATACAACAGCTTGTAACCAGCTTGTTTGTTTTGCCGTTAACATTTTCAACCATAACAGTTACGCGTCTCTTGTTTGATCTTGCGAAAGCCAGTATTTCTCAAATCTGAGACAGTATCCTTTCTTTATTTGTTAAATTACTAAACAAAATTTCAGCACTCCTTAAAAAAGTTTTCTTGATGTATTCCTCAGCTGGGAAAGGTTTAGCCTTTGAAGCAACACACTGAGTTATTTTGTAGCTATGTTAGGTAGATTAATTTTTGGTTCCAATTACTTGATCATGGCTTCACTTTTCTCTGCAGAGTTTTGAAACATCGACTCATGTTTGGTTTGATAGTGTCTTTGAACACTTGGCATAAAGCACAAACACCGTTATCTTTTTATTTATGAATCCATATTTATTTATCCAAGAGTCTTGAAAAAGGCGATATCAAGCTTTTGATTTTTTGTAGTCGTTTTAACACCAATTTTAATAACCACTGCCTTATTACGAACTGTACGACTATACTGAGATGAGTATATGACAGGCAAGAATATTGGGGTAGTGGGGCTCAGAAGGAGCTAGGGGGAAAAGGGAAGAAGTGGACAGAAATAAAACAATCTGCCGCCATCAAGTTCACTCGACACTCACGAGCCTTGGCACTCAGTTCGCCTGCATTAGATTACGAGCTGCAACTCACTCTTACCTCCAATATCTAACAACATTCATGTTACTTATATTTAATTAAAAATTCAGTTTTAATTAGAAATAAAGGATTTATATTATTTTTATTATTTTCCAAATTGCTCATTGTGCCATTTAATATCCTTCCGCATGCCGTAGGTTTACCGACCCTGGTCTAAAGTGTAACTCTCACTATAGACTGGACCACCAATGACTGGGAGATTGGGGTTCGAATCTCGGTTATTTGTAATTATGGTTTTGCCTGAAGGGTTTTCCACTATCCCTTCACACAAATGCGGGTGCACTTGCTCTAAATTTAACCTTCCTAATGCCTAGTCACCAAATGGCGGACCGCAGATACATTTTTAAGGACGTTGACGAGATAGCGACAAACAGAAGAAATAATGCTATTTCGGTGATGGGTGGGTAGTATACATGGAAGGCCAGAAATAATAAATAAGTAAAATAACTAAAAGGAAAGAAAATCACCTTTTTGAATTAGTATAGTCTTATAGGGCTTGAACTTGAGTCACTGTTAAAGTTTTGCCGGACCGTGGAAGTATGTTGAGTTTTTAGAACGGACCTTTGTCAAAAATATTTGGGAACCCCTGCCCTAAAAATTAGCATAATTAGTTTGTTTGTGTACAACCCAAAAGAGTAGTAAGTCGTGGTGCTTAAAAATAGTTTTTGACAGTTTATTTATTGATGAGTTCTATGATAGTAACTTATGTTATTTCTTTGTTGAAATAAAAATTACACCTGCATCATTGGGCACGCAGACCTAAACTTCAAGCTAAGTCTAGTTTGATTATACAGTGATTGAGGGGCAAGGGTTTGAATCCTTGCTTTGTGAACCGAGGGATATTTTTCTTAAATGGTGTCTCACTCTTCCTCTACAAAAAAAAAACTGGTACTTTTTTTTATAAATCTTACTTTTCTTATCCTGACCCTACTTGAGTGATTAATTTCAGCCAGCGCAGTTGTGTGGTAAGATGTGATGCAAAAAAGTAAATAAAAAACTGACAATTTTACTGGACAAATTTTCCTATATCAGTTTTTAACATTGAATAAATAATGAGACAAAAAATTCTTTCAACAACCTGAAAATAAAAATGATAGAAACATACTGTATTAGGATTCTTAAAGGAAGGACCTTTTAGAAAACAAAATTGATTACATTTTACTAAATTATTTGTGTTATTTTATAGGTATTATAATATATATGTCAAAAGTGTCAGCTGCTGATCACATGGTCGGAATATGAATACATAAAAGTAGATCTAGTAGTTTTTTTAGCTTTCAGAGAAGGTTCTCCCTATGAAATTTGGACTATGCCTGGAAACGACTAAATAGTATGTATGACTGTCTGGAGTAATAAAATGGGTTGTCATGCTTTCTTCAGGCAGGCAATCTTGTTTTGTTACCCATCAGTAGTTGTTTTTATCACTGTTCTCTCTTTTTATAACATTATTTTATTGAGCTCTGCTTTTGTGTGTGTGTGTGCTTAGAAATTAATTTATTGTCTTTTATCCTACTATTTGTACAGGTTTTATGTTCCACTTGGAGCTTGACCCGAGTTCAGAAGTGCGCCGTGGGATTCTCCAAGTTATGGCTCGTTCCAACCTGACCATTCCCCAAATAATAGACCGCACGAGGGATGTCAAAGACACAGTTAGGAAGCAGGCCTACCTCAGCCTTGCTCGGGTCAAAGTCCGCTCTCTGACTATCAAAGACCGAGAGGGATTGCTAAGTGCGGGCTTAAAGGATCGATCTGGTACGAGCTCTCATTAGCAGACAAATAATAGTGTTTGCTAGTTACATTAATTATTGTTAATGACTAGCTTTGATGGTGACAGTCTCACAATAGGCTAGATTGCCAATGATTTAGAGATCGGGGCTTGAATCTCGATTGGGTTTACCGAGGTTGGTTATTCCTAAATAATTTCTAACTCTTCCACTCAAATGTGGGTACATTTTTTCTAATTAAACTTACCCTTATCTTTACAACATTAGTTTAATAACTAACACATTACATGCTTGCAACCCGAACACAAATCCAACTCTTGGATGACCTCAAACAAGGAAAGAGGATGAAGTTAAAAGAATTAAAAAAGGAAGCTTCTATTAGGACATGTTGGAGAACTATATTTGTATAAGGCACTATACCTGTCAAAAGACAGAACACCTAATTAATAATTCAGACAGGTAGTGAGATTTTGAGAAGGAAAAAAAGTTTACCAAGATACATAAAACATAAGTGAAATCTTAACACCTTTGGATTACATTTGTATTTAACTCCTTATCACTTATAACCAGTCGTCTGGTTGCATCAATAAATTATGGCGTTCAACCCAATCAAGATTCGAATCAAGCTCTAGCAGATATGATTTGTCAGAGTCTATCTTGATCATGCCTAAGCTCTTTGAATATTTAAAAAAAGTGTTTGAATATCTAAATATTACGAACTTTTTTTTTAAATATGCATGAAATAAAGGGTACTAAGCATGTTAAATAGGACATAACTAAATAAAAATAATGTTAGGAAATGAAGCACAAAATAAAGTTAAAAACATCCAATAAAATGACAATATAAAAATAAAATATAATGTTAGGAAATGAAGAACAAATAAAGCAAAAAACATTCAACACATGTTTACAAATACTTCCCTAATTTACTTTGCATCACATCATATCCTCAGTTATCCTCAAAAACTATTCACTTGTCCTAAGATTTAAAAATGTGTTAGTAAATATGTTTTAAATTTTAGTGCTTTCTTTCCTACAATTTCCTTATAATATCATTTCTTATAATCCATTCATAACATTCATAAATATCAGTTAAGTGTTAAATTACTGGTCTGGGTCCTGGATGTTAAGTTCATCCTATAATTATAATTGGTTCTGACCACCAATAGGCAGTATTAGATATAAAAAATGTTGGGCAGAGTAGTGATCAAAATACACAATATGTATAAACTATTGCTAACACAATTTATAGCGTGACCGGTACAGCGTTTGGCTGGAACATGACTAACGGTTTATTATTTGAAAAAGCTTTTAAGATAAAATTCATAAGACATATGTCGGCTTAATAGTGAACTACAAATGTAAACAAACATGAACGTTTTGACGGTAATAATTGAACTCCAACAGAAAATAAATTTCTCTTGAAAAATTTAATAACAATTTTAAGGAATTGAGTTTCGAATCCAAAATTTTCATGAAGCCTCGATCCTCAACTATCATTAAAGATTCAAGGGTATGTGCTTTTTTTTTATCTTTGGATGAGGTAGTCATTGAAAGGTACTTTTTTTTTCAGTATTTTTGTGATTATTGAGATTAGCTACAGACAATATACATTGTTCTCTTCAAAGTGGGGGGATCACTCACAAAGTTTGTGATAGGGATAGTGGGAAGTAAGAGAAGGTATAATTATAAAGGATTCTAATAAATTTTTGAAAGAAAAATTTCAAGTTGTGACGCTTGGATCTTAAATTCAAACCTCTGGTAACAAACTCGGAAATAAGAATTGGTAGTGTAAAGTTGTGATTGACAATTACTAGATATCACATCTTAAAACTACCAGTTTTAAAACACAGAAGTTTTTATTAATCATCTATTTTATTTATGATGATAGATACAAATTTACAATATATTTTCAATTAATAGAGTTAAAAAAAAATGTGTAGTGGCATAACAGATAAATATTAGATTTTGCATGTGAATAATTATTTCATGGAAGCAAATTGAAATATTTTTAAATGCTCTATCAAGTATGAAGCTCAACTCTTAAATCTCACATATATTTGTCACAACAATCATGTGACTAATAAATAGTTTGTGATCACCCAATTATTATCGATACTATTACTATTAAGGCTAGGCAGAGTGATAATAGCTAAGTTCAAATATAACAAACGTTTGCAATACATTAGACTCTATTATCCGGGGTGGTAGGGGAAAAAAAATTGGCCCCGATGAAAAAAAAAAAGAATCTTTGCCAAAAAATTTTTAAAACTCAACTGACGACACACACAATGTGCCCTCTCGCTTTGCCTCGAAAGTAAACACTGGATAAATATGCTCAGGCTAACACCACACTGCACTGGACTGAAGATATGCTATGTATTTTCAGTACAGATCTTTTATCGCCGTTGAAATCAGACACTACAGTGGAAAGGTCAGGCTATCTTCTACCCACAGTAGATTGGACAGCAAGCATTCAATCCAGTCACTTCTCTGACATTGTGTAGAGAATCTTTCGGTGTGGCACCTCCCACTTGAAAACACTTAGTTGAAACGTTCAACCTATTCACCGACCAATGGCTTATTTACCTGCCGAAACCGAACTGTTGCTCATGTTGGCGTATTGCTGCAGTGTGCTCAACGGACTGATGGATCTTCCTCATGGATGTCTCGCAAAATGAATTTTATGCAGAAAGAAATGGCTCAGCGGTCTGTCTCGAAAATACTGGCGTATCTTTAATACACTATGGTGCAGGCCTAATGACAATGAGTCATTATGATCGCCACTTCGGCTCAATAACATGTCGATAACTTTTTTGTCACTTGTTAATATGTACATTCACCGCTGGACTGGTATCGTGTATAATTGAAATATTAAATCATATTTTGAAATGTTACTAAAAATTATGAAATTTTTTACTGCCCCAATTAATGCGACCCTGGACAATTGAGTCTACTGTAATTTAATATTGTATATTAATCTCTTGTCTCTATCATGTTGCAACACAGATTTCTTACTTATTCTAATTTTTGTATAAGATCCAACCCAAATATGGTGAAACCTTTTTTTGACAGAAATGGTGAGGAATTGTGTAGCCAAAGTAGTGCTTCCTTCGTGGCTGCATAATTTGGGTGGAACATACCTGGGACTATAAATGCCTTGTATGTTGAAAATTATGTGGAAACTTCAACCTTGGTACTAAAAACTCTGTTCAAGTGAGTCATTTATTTTAATACGAAACTATATTTTAACGTTGTATGTGAAGTCCATTTTTACAATTAGAAACTAAGCCAAATCGAATATGAAATATTCTTTAAGCTGATTCATAATTAAAATATCATTTTTACTTTTTCTTTTGCAGATTATATAACTTTAAACATTAAATATTATAGTAGAGTCTCGGAAACTTGACACTCGATAACTCGACATTCCGTGTAACTTGACACGCGCAAGTGCTCACAGTTGTTGGTGCCAGTAATCACAATCCAAGGTCATTCTCAGTTTGTTTAACTCGAGTGGAACAGTTGTGCTCTGATGTTTTTACAAGTGCTGTGTTTGTTAGTTTTCCCAATTCAGTAATGTGATATTCAAATCAATACAATATTATATGTTCAATACTGTACCACATTTCTTTATATTACACATATGTATTTACACCATTATATTAACATATAATATATTGTACTGCACGTATATTACTATTACTGTACCATACAATATTCGATACTGTTCTGTGATTCGAATCCTTGTTTAGTAAACATTCATCTTATGCAAGTTCGTTTGTAAAACTCGACATTTCATTAACTTGACACCCTCTCACTCCAGATTAAGTCGAGTTTCTGAGACTTTACTGTATTTACATAATGTTTTACTGACTAAATGTTTACATATTGATGCCTAAGCTGCTAAATCAGGTTACTATAGCAACATGCAATTTGGCTAAAACATGTTTTTTCAAGTGAGCATTAATTTGTAATCATAATAGAACAGAATAACATTGATAAAGTTGAGTATTTCTCAAAGCCAGAATTTCTTGCAAATCAGTTTTGAAGGTGACAACTATTTGAAGTAAATTGAAAATTTCAAAAGCTTTGTACTCGCCTATTATTTTATTTCAATGTATCTTGCTACTTAAGAGATTTGCAAGGAATCATACTCTTTACACTTGCCATAATTCAATATTTATTTTTGCATCAATATTTGTATTGGGCTATAATTAATATTTAAACTATTACCATGAAAGGAATTGAGGACAAAGCCTGCAAATTTAACATAAAAATTTAAAGCCTATAAAATAGTATTGAATACTTGTGTTAAGTCGAATCCACTATTTTACAAATCTGAATATCCAATTCACCATCGAATCCAGAATCTGAATCTTGGAAAAAATGATGAACATAGTAGTAATATAAATATTATAGAATAATATAAAATACAAATTGGGAATCAATGTTAACATAATCCATAAAATAAAAAAATAACATTCATACATTTAGAATTTGAGTCTCAAATTGGAAATTTTCTCAAATCCTTAAATATAAAATAGCCTTAAAAAGTTGAGGATACCATCCCTATTAACTACACAAATAACAAAATGAAAAAATAAAATTTTGATACACATTATACTGTTTAATTTAGGGATGTGCGAGAACCATTTTTTCAATTCGAGACGAGAATATAAAAAAGTATCAAGACACAAGAATGAGACGATAAAACGTCATTTGAAAGTAAACTAATTTAGATTATGTTTACTAAAGTAAATATATAGCTTATAGAGTTCCTTTCTGACACTTGAGCTGGCGCTTGATTTAAATTGTCTTATATATAGTTCATTCAAACACTTGAAATATCTAATACACATTTTAAACACAATTAATAAAATAGTGATTGGTAGTTACAATGAACACATTTATAATTTAATTTTGTTGTGTAACAGCTTATATTGTCAAAGTTCGATATTGAAAAACAACATTTATAACAAAAAATTTCTTAATAAAGTCTGTTTGGGGGGTAAGGGGGGAGGGATGCGTTCTATTTTTCTGGTTATTATGGTATTATTGGAAATAATAAATTCCCTGTTTGGTTTTATAATTTCTTCGGGCCATTATTTGGTTTTTCTTTGATTTCTTGAATTTTCAAGTCTCGCACTTCCCTAATATTTATACATTAAAGGAGATCAGAATGCTGAACAATCCAGTTCTTTGTGAAAGTTCTGCCTTTATGTTTTGCCATGAAATAAATTTTTGGCTAAGTCATTGTCAAGCAGTTATTTTAGTTGGTTTATATGGTTAAGTTGAGGTAAAATTACTTTTAATTGAAAGGATAGGGCTCCTTTGGGTGCTCATCGGTCTTGAAAATCTAGCAGAACGTGAATTTTTATGCAAACACATATAATTCTTCAAGCTTTAACTTTCAAAGACAGAATCAGCAGAAGTAAACAAAGTGTATGGCATTTATAGTCAAATTAGTACGCCTAAAGTGCGAGTCGATACTAAATACAGGACGACACTACCTAGACCAAATGGAATGGCAGTTTCATATGCGAAACTGGCCCATTCATTCATTCAGGTAGTGACGTCTTGTATTTAGTATAGCGCCGCACTTGAGGCGTAAATCTGACTATGAAACCGGCCCATGTCTCTTTCTTTTCAGACTAGTCTAGTCTTCATTGTCAAAGAAGATGCCACGTAGCGTTGAACTATTAATGTGTTTGTAAATGTACACTAATAAATATTGCTTGAAGTTGAATGATAAATAAAATTAGCTACAAATGTCTCACAATCCTTGGCCAGACAAGAGTATGAAATTTTACTTGAATCAGGCGTGTAATAATGCCACGTCTGGCCACACATAATATGTGCACCTGCAATCATAAGAGATTTCTCAATTCAGTTGATCCATAAAAATTGTAACAAAAGTTGAAAATCTGTATTACTTATGCGATGTCATTTCCATTAAGGGCCAACAGTGGTGATGAAATAGTGAAGGGGTATCGTCCCCCACCCTGTTTCCTAGAAAGAATTTGCTGCCATTTGCCCAGGAGTAAATTTACCTTCCTATAGCTTTGTTCTGCTATGATCTTCCCAAGTATGAAACTGAAAGATAGGCTTGCATATAACTCCATAAAAAGCTTCAAGAGGCATCCACTTTTTCATAAATTTGTAAGGACCACTCAGTAGTTTCTGAAGTTTAAGAATATTTGCCAGGATAGGGTCCCCCAACCCAATATTTGACTTAAGGGACCAAGGCTCTCAAAATACCCATTTTTAGCTAATCTCGACTCTTGACACAAATAAGGTTCCACTACCGCTGATGACCAAGGAAATTGTGGATTCACCCTAATATCAGTGAAAGATCAACAAAGAAAACAATTGTTCCCCTACTGTGCAACATCTACTGCCCTCTTTGGCCCGTCACACTTTAATACACTGGGTGCATTAGTCTTGTGTTATTTGTCACTCGCTTCAAGCATTATTTACTACTTTTCTGGCGGGAGAAATTATCCGGGTAAGAGTGGGAGTACATGAGATATTAGAGAAATCAAGACTGAGGTGTTATGAGCATGTAGTGAGGATGCCGAAGAGAATGATGGAGAGGAAGTATGTAGGAAAAAGACCGCAAGGGAGGCCAAGAAAGAGATGAGAGGAGCAGATAAAAGAAAGTGTACAAGTGAGAGGAGAAGATTGGTGTAGGGATAGAGGAAGATAAGCCATATAACTAAGCTGACCTGGAAACAGTTGATGATTATGATGATGTCTGGTCATAGCCTTAAGAGTTTTCACTTCTAGCTTTTTGTACATTTCTATTATGTTTATTTAAGGACTATCTATAATAAGATTAAGGCTTTGAATATCCACTTATTTTTACCGTAATGCTATATCCATAGTTATACATGTATGTCATTGGCTATTAGCGTACTCATTTCACTACACTTTTGTTTAGAAACCAACCACTTGACAGCTTAATGGATGCAATGCTACCACTTTTGACTGACAAACTGATACCATTGGAACAGTTAACTCCAGAGAATGCTTTCTACTGGAAGTGCTTGGTTCAATTTCTCAGCAAAGAAGGTCATGAGGAGGAAGTTGAAAGGATCATCCCAAACTTGTCACCTTTCGTTGCACACATCAAAAGGTAGTACAACTGATCAGTCAAACTATTTACAAATTGATCAAAATATCACATTCTTGTGCTGTAAATCCAGTTTTAAATGACCAAGGATATCTTGTTATATATGTGTGGGGTTTTTTTAAGCTCATTTTCTCCTTGAATGGTAGATTTAATAATTTAAGTTCTTAAAATGTATATTTTGATGTATCTGATCCACACTCCACATGCTTATTGTTTTATAATACCAGGTTCTTGCGATATTCACATATTAATGATAATTTTTGACTCGCTTTGGTTGCTGCGTAGTCTAACACGCTACCCTCTCGTGTTGGACTAGACTGCTGAAGACAGGGAGACCGGGGTTTGATTCCAGCTGGTTGCACAGAGTTTTTTTCCTAAATGGTTATCCACTCTCCCTCTCTACAAATGCGGGTGCATTTCCTCTAAATTAAGCCTTCCTAATCCTTAATCCATTAGTGTAATTAATACATAGGTGTATAACCTGGACAGTTAGTAAGACTTGCTAAAAATAATAATAATTTTTGATATTTTATTAATTGCTCATTTTGCGTGTGTTTTGCATTTGACATTCCTTTATGGAAAATTCCTCCAGAAATAAATTTATTTTGAAGATTTGGGCTCTAATACATTAAATTCTTTTTAGAAGCAAAATATACAGTACAGTCCAATTTTCATATGAATAGTCTTATTTTACTGCTAGAAAAGTTACTAGATCTACTTTAACGTATTAATACTTAAAGCTTACTGATCTGTAACTGTTAATTTTGATGGATACTACCAGTACCTGTAAAATTATACTAATAATGCAATATATCAATGTTGGCCACAAAAAATATGTTTGTTTTCTTTAAAATAACCTTCCTATTAAAATTGGATTATACCTACTTCTTTGTCCAGTGGCAGCACTAATATGAACTGTGCTCCTCTTTTCAGTGTGAAAGACATTTTGTGTATTTCGTTTATTTATCCCTTCATTAATTTATATGATTATTCATGAAGGGAAGCTATTTATACCAGGAAGTCAAAACAAAATATTTATAGAGTTTGGTACTTGTTCCGGCTATCCAAACAAACATTTTTAAGGTATCTGTTTTAGTGGCCACATGGTCTAAAGTGTCACTCTCGTGTTAAACTAGACTACAGTTGACAGGAAGATCGGGGTTCAAATGTCTGTCGGGTGTACTGAGGTTTTTTTTCCTAAATAGTTTTCCACACTCCCTCCATGCAAATGTGGATACATTGCCTCTAAATCCAACCTTCCTCGCTCTTCAGCTTAATTAGTAGAACAGGTAGTAAGACCCGGTGCTAAAAAAATTAAACAAAATCTTAATTCAGAATCAAGATAATTGCACAATATATTTATAACAATTGGGTCATTCAAACAGGGGAGATTTGTTTTCCACAATTCACAGGATTAAGTAAATGGAGTACTTTCTTATTGTTTTGTTTATTGTGTTTTATTACCAGTTCTAATGGGGTAGGGAAGAGGAAGGTAGAATTAAGAGGAAATATACCACCATTTGTGTTGAGGGAAAGTGTGAAACTATTTAGTGAAAAAATCCATGGAACATCCAACTGGGATTTGAACCCTAATATCTGGACCTACCGCAATCAAGTATATTTCAAGAGTGTTGCTATAGACCATGTGATAACCAAAGCTTATGAAGTACAATCATTCATCTTTAAAAATATATTCATTCCATTTGAAAAAAATGGAAGATATATTACATTATCAAGTAGGGTGACCTGGTGGTCTTAAGAGTAAGGTGTCTGACTTCTGTGCTGGGGTCCGGGGTTCAATCCGCGGTCCCGGCACAGATTTATCAGATTGCCAAACCCTTCCTTCACCTCTGACAAGACGTGTATTAATCATAACTTGTGAATGTGAGGAATGCCAGGCCTCCACCGTGGTTCGGATTCCACGTTAAACTGTAAGTCCTCCATTTCATCTCACAATCACCCTACCATTACACATTAGCGTAAGTGCGTACAACCCGAACGGGTAATAAGACGCGGTGATTAATAATAATAATAATAATAATTTCAATTTCAATTTCCTTTATTATAGTGCCGACCAACAGTCGTAAGACCTGTAACAGGCCAGCACTGAAAAGCACACAAGTACATACCCTACAATACATACATTTACATAAGAAAACATGATAGACAAAAATTGGCCAAATAATGCCATATACCTATAAACAACCACGAGACAAAAAAGTAGTTAATAATGATAAGAATAAAAAGTAACATTAAAAATAAATAACCAAATAGTGGTTAAAAGCAGTAACATTATGCAAAAAATAGATCATAATATTGTAAACTTAAACAATGTAAACTTAAATAGTATTAAATAATATAGGCAGAACCTCTACAAGATAAATTATTGATATGGGATATCCTTAAATAACTCTCTGAGTTTAGCTTTCCTTTTATGATAAAAGTCGAATTCGACAAATCTAGAATTGGCACTATGGATACAACGACCTATAGGGCTTACCTTGTAAGAGCTATTGAGAAAAAATAATTTTTGATTACGAGAAGCCCGAGAAGGGATAAGAACGCCTACATGATCAAGGGCAAATTTGCAAGAAATTATGTTATTGAAAATATTAAAAACAAAAAGGGCATCACAATAAAGACTATAATAATAATAATAATAATAATAAACAATTACAACAACAAAAACAACAAAACATCAAACAACCAAACAACAAAAAAACACCAACAACAAAAACAACCAACAAGTGCTTTTTTGATGCAGTTAAACCACTCAATTACTATGACAGGAACATGGGAAGTAGGATACTGGTATATGGTGTGTAACATTATTTTAAGCTTTACTAAGAGGCCATTAAATTATTAATATTTTGGAAATATATTCTCTATTTCAATTCAAATATATTTAATATAAAATACTAATCCTGTTTTTGAAAGTCCTTAATTTCTAAGCACACCAAAATATATAAATAAGTCTGCAGAGTTAAAACATTTACATTTATATAATTTATCTCAAGAACTACCCTTGTGTGAACCTTTATATCACTATTCAAAGAAATTTCAGACTTGATAATATCTATACTCCTCCATTCAACAAATTACTTAAACAATTAATTATCCGCTTCAATGGCTCCATGGTCTAACGATCTACTCTCGCAGTAGATTAGATTGTCGATGATGGGGTAGTCAAGGTTTGAAATGTCAGTCTGGTGTACAAAATTTTTTTCCCCACAAAATGGGGGTCTGCTCCACAAAAATGCAGGTACATTTTCTCTAAATATAACATTCCTATTCTGTAAAACTCTTCACGTAATTAGTTCATAATTTATATCATGAATTAGTAATTATTAATAGTAGCATAATTTGTACATAAGCATGTTACCCAAAATGGTTAGTTATTAATAGTAGCATAATTTGTACATAAGCATGTTACCCAAAATGGTAATAATTCCTCATCCTTTTTACCCCTCCATTCCCCCTTTAATGTAAACTGTCCACTCAACAACCTGTAAAGTGGTCAGGTCTCTAGACCATTTCTTTTAAATAACTAAATTAGTTTGTCATTGTTATACATGTTAATAGGATCATACTGAAGTACTAAATTTATAACACCTTATTGTTTTCCATTCATCTAGGCCTAATTTAAGCTATATGTTAGAATCAAATGTTTTAATCATATTTAAGTGTGGGGTTTAATATTAATCATTAATCATAAGTTGTCTAAATCTTAACCAAAGTTGTAAGCAATATTTGTTTTAAATTTCAATTCATTAACTTCATTTTTCGGCCTTTAACTTTTAAATCTAGTATTATTCATTTTCGTAGAGTCTTTGTAGGAATCTTAGCTTCATCTAAATTTATTACTTTTACTTTTCACTTGCTTTTTAATCTTATCTGTACCCGGAAGCTGTGATGTGCACCT
This sequence comes from Timema podura, assembly GCA_033556935.1. Lineage (NCBI taxonomy): Eukaryota > Metazoa > Arthropoda > Insecta > Phasmatodea > Timematidae > Timema > Timema podura. The sequence continues at coordinate 122,110,800 of JAVRXN010000009.1, read as the reverse complement.
GTGTCTTGCACGTGTGGCCTCACAGTGGAAAGGGAAGGTTTGGCGCGAACAGCTAGCCAATCAGCACCCCCGATTAAGCGTCTGTTTTTGACCCTAAGTAGAAGGGAAGCGTCAGACGCAAGGCACTTCCTGGTCAGCACGCAAGTCGTGAAGACGTGCTGGGAGACTTTCTGTTCAGCACGCGAGTTGAGAGGACGTGTAATGTAAAGTTCTAATACATGTGGATAGAAGCGTGCATAGAGATGGGTGGGAGGAAAAACTAGGCCATGTGGCTAAAGGCCCACTGCATTAATTATTTTATCATCTTTTCATGTAATAAGTATTCTGATTCATCTTTACCTTAATTAACCTAGTGCAAATGTCTTAAATGTTTCTCCATAATAAAACATAAAACTTTTACTTCACAAGTTCCATTTCTTTAATCTGCGACGTCCTCTACCCCCACCATAATATTAAGTTACCCCGAGATGCTCTACCAAACAAACTGACTGCCGTGGACCGATGATAAGCAGAGAAGGTGAGGAGGAGTGGTGACTAGGTACAAACCAGAGGATTAACACATTTAAATTAATTTCTTGAAATTTAGCTTAGATTGCTTAAAAAACTAGTGTAATTTTCATTTCTCAATATTCCCCCATCTTGGACATGTTTGCTTTCACAATGTGACGATAATTATCTTTCCTCGAGAATCTAAACTATTAGGGGCCTGGTCAATGGTCGTTGGAAGGGAAGAGTCGCATCAGCGCCAACCCCTAATTTACGGTATCAGAAGAAACCATTCGAGTTATACTTTGTCTTCGGCGGGTCAGTCAGCCTACAGTGTTGCCAGAACTATCAGCACTTTATAGCCCGCCCCCCCCCCCCCCCTTCCCTTCACCCATCCAAAGAGTGAGACTGGGTTAGCAAGCAAACAAAACAAAGCTATATCCTCTGAAACCTTTATTGCAGGTAGCAATCACCCCTGTATTGAATGGGGGTAGAGTCTAAACTTGTACATAGCCTTGACGAGGGCCATTAGGGGATGGGGGTAGAGTCTAAACTTGTACATAGCCTTGACGAGAGCCATTAGGGGAGAGTTGTCACAAATAGAAGGCAGGCAATGCATTTGTCATGGTTTGGTCTTTCATTGAAATTAATTTTGCCAGTGATGCCAATGTGGTTGAAATGTCTCTAAATTGTACCTTACTATTTCTTATACCCTATTAGTGCATTTAAATGGGTATATATAATACAAGTACACAACAGAAAAAAATGATAACATTAAGACGCAGTACTATGAATAAATAAATAATGAAGTGATAGTCTAAAGTCTTCTCGGATCTATACCATGCCAGAACTTTTAATATGCATTAAATTACAAAATTAATAATTAAATCAGTAATCTTATATTTTGTAATACCATGTTTTTATGGGTGGACGAGTGTTATTATTATTATTATTATTATTATTATTATTATTTATTATTATTATTATTAGCACCGCGTCTTACTACCCGTTCGGGTTATACGCACTTACGCTAATGTGCAATGGTAGGGTGATTGTGAGATGAAATGGAGGACCTACAGTTTAACGTGGAATCTGAACCACGGTGGAGGCCTGGCATTCCTCACATTCACAAGTTGTGATTAATACACATCTTGTCAGAGGTGAAGGAAGGGTTTGGCAATCAGATAAATCTGTGCTGGGACCGAGGATTGAACCCCGGACCTTCAGCACAGAAGTCTGACACCTTACCCCTAGACCACCAGGTCACCGTGGACGAGTGTTGACCAGCCCTTTAGTGCATGCTGCTAAGAGTATCATGATCTCAACAAAATAACTGAGGAAAAAAAAAAAAAAACTAGAATTAACTTTTATACAGAAGGGCAAAAACAATTTTGAAAATTTAGTACTTTTAAAAACTAATAAGAGCCTCAATTAATATAAAATTATTATCATATCTAGTTATTAAAAACATATTTTTAGAGTTCCTGTTCATTAAAAATAAATAAATAAATATTGGTTTTGGCTCCAGTTTGACTCCCTGATAATATATATTAATTTTTTTCCCCACCGTTCTTTACTATACTATGAGCCTTGCATGTTTTAGCTTAAGGCGAGGAAAGTAGAAGTTAGAGTAAATAGACTCACATTTGTTTGAAAGGGGGGTGGGAAACCATTTAGAAAAAAACACCCTCAGTACGATTGACCAGGATTTGAACCTCAAACTCTCCATTGCCAAGAAATCAGACTAGCTGAGCTTGACATTAAATCTGCATGTTCACAAATGTGGGTAAGATATATAATTTTAATCTTTCATGCTATAAAATGAAGTAGGTATAATTATTTTACACTCAAACAACATGACATTGGCTAATATTTTGTAATTATCTGAGATAAATGGTGAAACTCTTGTTGTTGTTTTTTTTCCAGCTTTTTCTCATCACAGGGCAACACAAACACACTTGAGGCTAAGTTAGCTAACCTGCAGTATGAGTTTATTTTGCTTCAGCTTGTGGAGTTGACGAGTGTGTTTGATTTGGGTGATGAAATGGGCAGGTGAGAAACATTGGCTATCAGCCACATTGATAATCAAAATATATTTTTAATACGGATAAGTTCTTCGAAACCAGGAACCTTGAAGGATATTTGAGATTCTAGGATTCGATGCAATTTGATGTACAAGACTAAAATGAAATTGAAAGATTAATAGTTTTTAGAGCTTTTTATATTGCTTGCTGATACTTTGGTCCATCATAATTACAGGGAAAACTGAACAACCATACTCAAGAGCATTAATTTACCATATAACTGAATGTGTCTTTATATTTTAATTATGGACAGGACCCTTAAACCCCCACACGTTTTTTTTCTTTTTTCCCCCTAAGTGAAATTTGCTTTATAGCTTTAATTCAGAACCATTTATAACTATAGGATGAACTTAATAACCAGGTCCCAGACCAGTAATTTAACACTTAACTGAATGTATGAATCTTATAGTGATTCGATTATGTGAAAAAATGTTGACATTTAATTACTCTTTGATTTTAAATTACCATACTATAGTTAAATTTCCCCTTGTGTTCATAATTTTTTCCAAAATTCGTATTTGTAAAATAGTGGATTCGACCCTACTCTCATTTCAACAAAAAAAATAAAAATAACCATATCTCTTTTCTATAACAACTAAAAAAGATAATGTGAAGAGAACAAATCTCATTCTAGGGAATTTAACCTTTTACAGTGATAACATGCATGCGAGGGGCTTACATAATTAATAATTATAACAATGCTAAAGAAATGAACTGCAATTTTGTCATCTTTATAATCATGAAGCTTGATATTTCTCTCCCAAACCAATGTAAAACATTTCACTCTTGACATAGATGATGTATTCAAGAATAAAACATAATTTGTGGCTACTTTTTTTCTTTTATTGTTTCACTATTTGTTTCGTATTGGTTTGATTCATGATCTTGTGTTGATTTTTTTTTCCTTCTAGATCTTGTCTAAGAAATCTGATCTTAGGCGAAGACGGCATACTCATAAGTGACAAAGTGAATGGAAAACTTATTGGTAGCCTTGTCGAAATCTTGGTCACTGTTATTCCAAATGTCTCCACCAGGCTGCAGGACTTGGCAGAAGTGATTTCTGAAATTCACCAACCTCTCGTAGACGTGGAAGTTTCAAATCAAAAAGTATTAAGTGAAGCTCAAATGGAAAGAAACTTAGAGGTAATCAGAGATGGATCATAATCAACTATTATCAAATCCAAATCTTCATTTTACCTATAAATTCCATATCCATGTTGTAGGATTATTTTTCTAGTTTTTGTTCAGAGTAGAAAGTAGATGTATTAACTGGGCCATATTTTCATAACTTGATTAGAAAAAATAAACAGGAAGAGTGCACATTAAATATAATATTGTGAAATTTGGAAGTCTTACTATTAATTTGGAATATAATTAATTTCTATTGTTTTCTTGTATGCTGATAGTTATGCATGGAATTAAACTAATTGATAACAGCTCTTTGGATCTTCAATAGCATGAGTTTATATCTGATGTATGCATTTATTAAAAGGTTATATAATTATTTCTTCCCCAGCAAGCCAAGCTGAGTGTCGAGTTGAATGAAATAATGGAAGAAATAGATGAAGCGGTGAAGTCCAAAACCTTCTCTAAAGCTCAGTTATTGACGGATAGAGCTGATGAGATCCAAGCACAGCTGGACTTGATGGCAGAGCAAGCGGAAGTACCCAGCACTCAAGAACAGGTAAATTTTGTCCTGTAAAATTATTTTTATTTTTAGTTTATTATTTTTTCTCTCGTCCTCCTGCCTGTCTTGACTATCCATGTATTTATATTAATGGTGGTAGAGGTGAGAAAGGTAGAATTTGGAGAAAATATAACTACATTTGCATGAGTGGAAAACCATCTAAGAAAAGCAACCCTTGGTACACCTGACTGAAATTTGAACCCCAATCTCGTTACCAGCGAAACCAGATTGACGCCTCATCTCATATGCTCACCTATGTGTGTAATTTGTTACATTAGTTCTTGAGTATAGATGAGTGTTTATTTTAATGTTACTGATGGGTACATATTATGTCTTTCCCTTCCACTACCCACATATTTTTACTGCACTAAAAAAAAGGATTGCATCTTCAATAGCTGGTTTTAATAAACCATGAATTAATAGCATATATCAGCATATGTTTTACTAAAAGATGAACAGTTTTAGTAGAAATATTGAAGGGCAAACTAATTTGCAAGTATAATTCATTCTTCCGTTATTTATAATTTTTCAGAAACGTCAAGAACGCAACGATCAAGCAACTCTCTCAAAGTGTCTCAACATTGTTATTGAAATGATGCAGTCGAAATGTATCACTTCTCTCACGCCTCAACTAAGGACACTGTGTCAGAACTTTGTCTTGCCTTGTATGCAGGTAATTTTAGGGGAAATGTTGCTATCTGATTAAAATGTCATTCAAACATCATCACATGATTAATGGTGCTGCCTGCTAGAAGTTACGTATGCTAATACCGTATGAAAATGGCAGTTATAAACAAAACTTCAAAACCACTAAAACAATCCTCGATAATGTTTGACTGTTCTGTTGTGACCCTCTTATAAACATTACCTACTTTATTTGAAACACTTGCAATCCAGTATTTCAATAGTTAGTTATGTTCATGTAAAATAGCCAGGAAGTGTAATTGAGGGGAACAATGGCAGTAGGGGATCTAATAAGAAGAGGGCAGTAGGAAGAGCTCTATAGGTTTGTAATAATATTAATAATATTAGTAACCGCGTCTTACTACCTGTTCGGGTTATACACTTAAGTACTAATTACACTAATGGATTAGGAATTGGGAGGTTGGATTTAGAGGAAGCGAACCGCAATTTGCGTGGAGGGAGAAGGGAAAACCATTTAGGAAAAACCACCCAGTTCACCCGACCGAGATTCGAACCTCGATCTCCCCGTCCTCGGCAGTCGAGCTCAACACGACTAGCGCGTTAGCCAACTACGCCACCGAGGCGGGTATATATAGGTTTGTAAGAAACCTGCTATGTAGAAGTGCCTTTGAAGTGTAAGGAAGTGCTGTAAATGGCATACCCTTTGTCACATCAGCAGTAGAAACATGGACATTTAATGTAAGAGAGACTAGGAAAGTGGAGGCCATGGGAATGAAGTTTGTGAGGAGCATGTTAGCTGTGACAAGGAGGAACAAGATTAGGAACGAAGCTATTCAGGAAAGAATGGTGGTACAGGGAGTGCATGGGATAGTAGCTGAAGCAAGACTGAGATGGTATGGACATGTAACGAGGATGGAAAAGGAGAGAACACTACCAAAGAGAATAATGGAAGTATATAGGAAAAAGACTGCAAAGGAGCCCGAGAAAGAAATGAGAGAGCAGATAGCAAAAAGTGCACAAGTAGAGGAAAAGAATGGAAGCGATTAAAGTAGGAGCAATGGGGAAAAGATAGAGGAAGATGGAGGTATTTTACTTAACTTACCCGGCCGCAGACTGGAAATGGATAATGATGATGATTTAAAATATATATAGTAATATTGTTAGCTCTTCTTAGTGGAAAAGATGATAAACAGGATCTTATCCTTTGAATAACATTGTGGTGGTTTTAAAATAATTATTATAAATATTAAATTTGATAATACTCACAGTTTGAGCATTTTGGAATTATAAAAAGACATCTAAAATACTTGTCTACTTTGTACTGCCCCCTCTGCTCTCCCCTTTATTTAAATTGTTTCCAAAACTTATTTCAGTTTTTTACTCTGATTATTTTTAAGGTTTATTAATATTTTTATTATGAATTTTAATTAAAAAAAGTTTGTATTCAAAAATGTAATTGGGGTGTCTTGAATATAACCTCTGTAATATTGTAAAATGTTAAGACAATACTAAATGATTGGCATTGGTGAAGGGCAACAAATGAAGCATTGGTACGATTGACAAAGGGGCTGATCGCTCAGCCCTAATTATGATACAATTAATCTTTAACATTTTGTTTGTTTGTTTACTAGTGCTTTAACCTTGCAGGTGGAAGATAATCTAGTCCGTCCTCTTGCCATAAAAGCTCTAGGAACTATGTGCTTACTGAACGAGGAACTGGCAAAGGAACATATTCTTCTATTCTACATCCAGGTATTATGCGCCTATAAAGTGTTTTGTGGTAATAAACGCATTTGCAAACCTAGTAAGAAATAAAGGGGAAGCAAGTTTAGTAAATGATAACAAAGGCTATATTGCGGCTAAATTAAATTAAAATAATGGTGAACTTTGAGTCCTACAACATTCTGGTGTGTAGGTCTTCTGTACATCCATCCTCCTTTCAATGTAGAATTTAGTAAATGATAAGGAATTGATAGAATTAAAATTTGAAATTGAAACTTGGAGTAGCATATTCATCTATTATCATGATAATAAATCTATATTAATAAAATGAAGAGTTGGTCTGTCCTGAGCATTACGCAATATCTACTGCAGGTAGAGGGCTAAATTTTAAAAATTAGGAGGCCCTGTGGGCAAACATGTACACCTTGAGGCTGAAATTTTATATTTTTAATCAGACTTTCTTAAATTTATTAAAATTGAGTCCAAGGAAATAAAATGAGTTTTTTTTTTTTGTCTTTGAAACAAATAAATATGTTGATTGAGGTAATCACACAATGCAGCTACCCTGGTCAACACCTGATACTTTTTATTTTTACATCCATTATTGTTTTCAGCCTTCGTGTTATCCTGTCATATGCCTTATAATCTAATTAAGACTAGAACAGGTACAACATACAGTCCTTGTTAATTCATCGCCTTGAAAGGGTAAACCAACATTTCACCAATGATACATTTTTCGGCCATGCTGGGAATCTAACCTGGGACCCTAGCTCAATAGACAGTCATGCTACCGACTGAGTTAAGGTGTCAAACACTGGATACTCTCCTGCTGGTTGATAATAAAGCAAATGATTGGCTAGTGATTAATTATATCAAAATTTTGTGAGGCACGTTATTACAAACTTGTGCATAGTGCATTAATATGGTTTTAAAACATTGTCTTAAAATGATAAATTAAGTTATCACAAAACTTAATTTAACTATGTCAGATTTTTTTACAGTAACACTAATATGTGGTGGAAATAATAGCACAAAATTTAAAAATATTAATTTTTTTTTTTACAAAGCTTCATAATTGTTGAATCCAGACTAGAGATGGGTCGAATCCACTATTTCTCAAATTCAAATCTCGAATCCGAATCTACATATTATTTTTGAATCTCGAATCCGAATCCTAGCAAATTGTTAGAAATTTTAATGATTTACAAATAGACTTACATTACACAATATATAGGCCTAAACTGTAAATTAAGATTTATTTCAATCATGCTTTCAATTTTAATCAACCCCCACCACCCCTCACAAAATATAGGTTAAAATCCAGCCAAATTAAACAATCTAGACTCATATTATTGTTTAAAAATCAAATCAATCAAAATTTGAGTGTCTTTTAGTTATTTTTAAAAGTGTTGTTAGAATGAGTTAAGTTTCTAAAAAAAACATGTGAAATAAACAGATTAGGCCTAGTTATCCTTTGATCAACTTTAATTATCACTGAAGGATTATAATTCATTTTAATAAGAAAGCAAGAATAAAAATACAGATATTTTTAATAAAGACTAAAACAACATGCTTAACAATTAAACACATTTGAAATAGTGAACTCAATAATGCCTAAGTATGTTTTTTGTTTTTTTAATAATCCATTATCTATCTTCGCGTATAAAACAAGAAATATATTTAATTCTTGCGATATATCGATTTCTGAGAATACATTCTATTTAAAACATAAACATATTTTCGACTCCAATATGTTCATTCCCATTTTATTAGGCAGGACTATGTTTGAATATTTTTACAATTACTTCAATAACATATTTAAAAAAAATAAATTCTTAGTTAAAATCAATTTAAAAACAAATTATGAGTTAGCAAGTCGTTATTTGATTCTTAAAACTCGAAAGCGCTTACTAAGTGATCAGATTACCTTAATCGATTTTAAACAAACAATCGATAAACAATATGTAGGCCGGTAGGCATAAATAAACAGTTTTATCAATATCTGACTATTGACATTATTTATTTTTCATGAAACCCAACAAAATATCTAACTTAAAGATTGTATGCAATAAATTGGGGCTCTTTGCATAGTTGTAGATAATTAAAACCAGTTTGGTAGTAAAAATTAACTGTATTTTTATTTTAATCATCATTCTGGCGAGTAAACTTAATATACGTCATGGTGGCTGACTTTCTATTGTGTGTAATGACGGCTTACTTTGTATCATGTGTAATGTGTTCTTATTTCTAATAAAAAAAACCTGTAATTTATTTATTTATTTCGAGTTTATTTGTAATTCTAGTTTTGATATTCAGTTTTTAAAGAGTTTTAATGCATTCATTAAAATATTTGCAAGATTGTTCGTGAGGTGAGAGTTTTAGAAGTGAGCATACTCCAAAACGGTTGAGCAAGTTTCCCATAGATGTGGGAGGGTAGGGTTTAGTCATGTAAAATTTTTCACACCTTACAATTATTTTTTTATTTCTTAAAATAATGTTTTTATTCATGCTAATCTCTTTCGTCTGACAAAATAAAGATTACAGATTAAGTTGTGCTTTTCAAGTAGGCCTAACTAAGTTTGCTCTCAAGTTGAAGTCAAAGGGAAGTCAACGTTTTCAAAGCTTTGCACACCCTTAATTCATTCTTATAATCCATTCATTATATAATGTTCATACATTCATTTAAATACTAAATTCCTAGTTTGGGGGGGGGGGGGGGGGCTTGTTCAGTTCATACTAAGCGGATAGCCCGGACGTTAGTAAGACGCGATTCAAAAAGAAAATCGTCCCATATTATAATTGGATTAATTGATCCAGGTGTCATTTTTCAATTAATTTAATACAAGAATTATGATTGCAGCATAGCATATGTCTGTACCGAAGCTAATATATTGAGTTATTGTTTCTGTATAGATTGCCAACAGTGACCAGGACGAGGTGAGCAACATGGCATTGGCCGTAATATTTGATTTGTTGCTGCTCTACGGATTGAAAACGTTCCAAATAGAGGAGAAACCGGGTAACTCTATTTTATTGTTAGGAATAGTTGATAATAAATTTCATTTCAGATAAAACAATTATATTGAACAAAAATCCATATTAATAAAATGAATTAGCCGAAAGGGTAGTAAGACAAGGAGCAAAGAATTATTATTATTATTATTATTATTAGTTTATTATTATTATTATCATTATTGTTATTCTTATTATTATCACTGCGTCTTACTACCCATTCGGTTTGTACACACTTACGCTAAATATGTAATGGTAGGGTGATTGTGAGATGAAGTTTAACATGGAATCCGAACCACGCTGGAGGCCTGGCATTCCATACATTCACAAGTTGTGATTTATACATATTATATTATTATTATTATTATTATTATTATTATTATTATTATTATTATTTATAATTATAATTATAATTATTATAATTATTGTAAAGCTTCAAAACTTTGACTTGGTTTTATTTAAAAAAAAGATTAAGAATATATTAAAAAATTTGAAAATTGTTGTGCAGAGGTGCTACTAATTCTAAAATTTCAGCCCTATATGTGTGGTAGATATTGTACAATTATAGACAAACAAACTTTTTTTTTTCTTTGCTCAGAGTGACCTGGTGGTCAATAATATATATATATATATGTATATATGTGTGTGTGTGTGTGCGGCATATTTTCTTTGCCTTTTCTATTCGGTTTACTTATTACCAATGACAATTTTTTTCAGAACAAAGAAACTCTGATAAACTCCAAAAATCCAAAAGTAAGCGGCTATTTGATTCCTTGAACCAAGACGATATCGATTCTGATGAAAATACAAATACGATAACAAATGTTAATCCAGAGGATAGTGTGAATCTTATTTCCATCCTAACAAATCTGCTGGATAGCACGGTAGGTTAAGTTTACTCTATTATCTAAGTTTGCTCTTGTGGGGAAGGTGGTTACTTTTAATCTTCAAATCAGCTGTGAAATGCATCACAGATATTGAGATGTTGTAAAGTATCCAAGTAGTGATTTATTATTTTCAAATATGGTTTTATCACACCCTCCTTAAACATAATAAGTCATTTATAGCTTTAACTGGTGTTCATGCATTCTAAGGCTGGCTAATAGGCTGGAATTCTGTGATTAGGAGGGTGAGGTATGAATCTAGACTGGGTGATTTTATCACTTGGGTTTTCCCATCACCTCTATGCTAATGCATCATCCTCTGAAATATCTTCTTTGTTCCCATTCCTTGCATTAAGTTGTTAATAACCTCTAAGTTAAATGCCCTTAGAAGGAAAAGGAAAAATTTGTTATGTTCATCACAGTTATTTGAAAATCAGTTTTGGTGATTTTTGAAATGTCCCCAGTTTTCATTCTCATAAAGAATCTCTCATTAAGATGACTTTACCCTTCAAGCAAGGGAACTCTGAAGTTAATATTTAGCTCAAAGTATCTGTGTATGTATCAAATAATGTATACCGATAGGTTGTTTTATATACTATATTGCGCCTCATTCTGATGCAGAGCATCCCATTGAGAAACACTGCCGCTTTGGGTCTCTGCAAACTTCTGTTGGCGTCCAGGATCATGTCGGCCAACCTTATCACTCGCCTAATAGTCATGTGGTTTAATCCACTCTCAAGTAAGCACTTTCAATCATAAATCCTTTTACATTTAAATCTGTAATGTGTTTTGTTGTGATTTAACTTGGCACTGTCTCTATATCAAGTGTTACCAACTAAATAGTTATAAACAAGCTGAAGTGAAAAAAATTACTTTTAAGTGTTATTTCATAAACAAAGATGGTAATTGTGATTTGTGATGGAATATGATTTAACAGTTGGTAGTTTATGTATGGCTAATAAATAAAACACGAAGAATCTATGAAAAACTTATGTGACAAAATGCATTTGTAAATTTTGTCACAGATAATTCCAAAGAGATAGAATATTATGGACTAGCGAGCTGGGATGATAGCGCAACTAAAGCAATTTATCTGCTTCATACCAGTGGCTCTGGTGTTATTTCTTTATAATATGTATTTTTATTTTTTACAAAATTATTTTGGCGGTTGTGAATATAATATACTAACATTTATTTACCCGCTTTTGATCTATGCTTAGTTATGGTAGTTAAATTACTAGTCGGTGTTAAAATTCTGTTTAGTAACTGGTTTTAAAATTATCAAATATTGAAATATGTAATATTTAGTAAAATAAAATTAAATCATTTGATAATTTAATGAAGTTTTATCCTTCCTTCAAATTTTTCGAATATGTGAAGGTTATTGTAGATGTCGAAGTCAAAGCCAAAGGAGATTTGACCTTCGACTTCGACTTTTCGAAGCTTCGCACACCATTACTATGAATACATATTATTACAGTAAATCCTCGTTAGACTGAACTCCGGCCCAACACCTTAGTTCTGCTGGTAGCATGTCTGCCTATTGAGCTAAGGGTCTTGTATGTATAGGTGTATATATATGACTCATACGCATTCACAATGAAACTACTCGTTAAAATCTAACATGTTGTTTAAAATTGGCACACATTTTTCCAACTCATTGGTTGAAACTGATATATTTGGTTGGTCAAGGAACGCCATAATTAACTAAGCTATATTATTGCTTTGGTCATGAACATTCATAACCAGCCGTGAAATCAGGACTTAAAAACGCTAAGCTCATAAACATTTACATCAATTCAATCACAAAAACACGAAATCTTGAATGTCGAGGCATACATTTTTCTGCTAAGTATTTAGGTCTTGCTTTTGACCTTATTTCTTCCTCTCATTGTTTAAATACAACCATTTGATGCAATTTTTTTTCTTTGTTAATATACCAAATTTTAAATATGATAGATTTAAAGGTTTTTTTATGCTTACTAGTGAATTAGCCACTTAAAGGACAAATCTAACTATCAGACCCCATTTTAGTGAATAAAATTAATTTCATAAAAAATTTTCTTTTATAATTCAGTTACAAATTATATTCTGGATCAACTGAGGAACTATTTTAAACATAATCAATATGCTTCATACCGTATTCATCCAAATCTAAGACGACCCACAGTTTTTCAGTGGTTCTGGATGGATTTTTAAAATTGGTATTTATTTCAAATGAATGAAGAAAATAATAATTATGGTAGACTTATTTTATAATGCTAACAAATTTTTTATTTACAAAACAAAACACGTTTGTTGACTTAAAATCTATTACGGTTGCAGGATTGTCAAGGAATTTCTTTTTTGGTTGCAAATATTGCTTTTGCATAAGAAGGTTAACTTTGAAAAAGTTTCATAAAAACAATGAGAAGTTAATTTTTATTATAACAAATGATAATCGCTAGTGAAAATCCAAGTCTCATACATACTCTACTGCCCCTAAATATGAACATGGACTCAACCATTAACGGTAGCTTCTAAAACATGACACTTTCATTTCTCAATGATATACAGAAAATAAAATAATATAATGTAAAGAGATATATGAAGAAATCAAAGGATAAATATACAACAAACTGTTGCTTTTATCAAGGAAAATATAAAACAAAAAAAATTCACTATGTTACAAAAAACCTAACCGATAAACACGTCTGCTGTGAACTACCGTAAATGTCAGCCACATGACAGCCAAGCGTAAAAAATTAGTGATAGTTAAACAAGCATCTTTATTCTTATTTCGAAACCAATGATCTAGGAACATCTAATCAAAGATAAAAGTGTACTTGATATTATTCAAAAGTTAGATATTTTATGGAGTTCCACGAATTAAAACTAAAGTTTGGCATCACTAAAATTGTCTAGTAAACTACTATGATGGGTGTTTGTTTAAAATCGATTCGAGTTTTCTTCATCACGCCTTACTTGACAAGCGCTAGCAATGTAGGCAAAGTTTCAAGAATTAAATATTAAAACTTGATAATTCATTATTTGTTTTAAATTATTTTGACTATTGTGAATGGCTGAATTTTTAATATCATAATGAAGTATTTGAAAATAATCAAAAACAGCACAACTAAATAAAATTCAATTTGATTTTGCCCATCACTATCCCCAATCCCATTTGAGGAGTTAACCGTGTTGAATACTAAAGAGTGGTATCGAGATTTTTAACGTATAATATTGATTATTGCGATATCCATCGATACTGTGGGTATCGAGGAATCAAGTATCATATTGGACCACAAATAGGTAGCTATTTTTAATGCTAACCTAAAAAAATAGCTTAAAAATCCTTGAAAATAACCAAATATCCTGTGATCCACAAAAATGGATAAAATCTATAAAAAAGGTAGCCTTGCACTATTGTATTTATATTGAATAAAGGTGTAAAATGTCACCTTTTGATGTAGGCCTAGCCCAATCCTTAGTCTGCGATTTTAAGATGACCCCTAGATTTTGAAGCAACAAAAAACCTTGTCTTAGATTCAGATAAATACGGTGATGGGTAAATATTTGAATATCAATATAATTTCAGGTGATGACACATACATGCGTCAAATGTTGAGTTCTTTCTTCACTGAGTTTGTTACAACCTGTTCGTGGAGTGCAGAGACTCTCGAGGAGGCATTTCTTCCCACTTTAAAGACCATATTAGACGCCCCATCTACCAGTCCTTTAGTTAACGTGAATCCTCAAAGTGTGACGATGCTTCTCATCAGCATCACCAAACCAGGCATCGGGGATAAAGGATTCCAGGTAGCTATTGTCATGCATAATTAAGTTGCAATAAACAATTGAGTAGATATTTAAAACTAGTGCTGATCTAACCATCATCACCACCATCTTCATATCCCCCAGTCCTTCCAACTTTCTCCCTACCTTATTCTTGTCCAGTTTTCTCCTCTCACTCATAGGGGTGTGCAAAGTCAACTTTTTTTGGTTCGAAGAGAAGTCGAGTCTGATATGGGAAATATTCTCGAAGCTAAATCGAAGTTTGAATATGTTTATATTTTAATTTTGACTAAAAAAATTATGTTGACATTGAATATATTTATCTAACATAAAACTAAATACTACATTTTTTTAACCCAAATATCTGTTGCTTATTTCCAACATATAAAGTTTATATTCACACTGAGTGTATGCATTTTTTAATAAATACATTATAGCAAAAAAAAGTTGACATTTAGTTTTTATTTCTATTTACTACTAGTCTAGTGTGATTTCCTCTTATGTTTAAAATTTTTGCCAAGATTCCGAGTCAAATTCAATATTTGGGACTCGTAGGTAAAATGAAGATTTAGATTATGAAAATAGTGAATTCAACTCTACTCTAAAAAAATAATGATTTGGTTGTTGTTGCAGGGAAATGTTCATAACAATCTAGCAATATCTCTCTGTAACGAGATCATAAAAATCCCCGACTATGAGTACAATGATATTCTCCTGCACGCGCTCACTCACCTGGAACTCAACTTGGACAATGCAGTCTTGAAGGAACAACTGGAGGTGTTGGCCAATAAAATGAAGGAGGTACACTTGTAATCTTTAAACATTTATTTCATTGTCCTCGATGGTCTCAGGGTAGAGTACGTGCTTCAGGATCCGAGGTTAGTGGATTCAAACATAGCATGGTCAACAGATTTTTATTGAGTGATAAAAATATATACCACAACTTTCTTCAGAGGGGAAGTAAAGCCGTCGGTCCATGTCGATTATGGCATGTAAAAGAACCCTGGAATGTATGTGAAAATACCTTTCCCAGCAAAATTGGTAATCCAATTCTCTCTTGCTCATAGAAATTCTCTTGTGCTGATATAATCATTTGATTCAGAAAGTGCATGTTAAATACTTTAAATAAATAAATAATTGATTTCACAGGCATTTATACACACAATTTGGCAAGATTTTGTATTGCTCCAGTTAGTGGCACATATCCCTACTAAGCCCAAAGGTCCAGGGTTCGTTTCTCCACCAATCTCAAAAATTTATTATATAAATTTGGGTTTTTGGAATATTGTATCATGTAAATTTGGGTATTAGCCCTTTCACTAAGTGGTTTAGTGAAGATTTTCTCTTTACATCTATTACTATTTCCAGCCTTTGGCCTGGGTAGGTTTTTTAAATTCAAGCCTTGTATTTTCCACTGCCTGCCTACTAGGCCTGTTGTAAGGATAAGTTGTAAACACCTTTTTAGAGAAATAACAGTCAGGGAGTTACAACAGAATAACAGTATATTTTATTGGAAATCAAAGAAACAGTTGATATACAATAACAATTTGTAAATTCATAAATATATAAATATTGATTAGAGTGTACAAAGTCGAGGACTTTACTATTAAACAAGAATATTTCATAAATATATATATACAGTAAAGCCCCGATTATTCGCGGTGCGGATTATCTGTGAGTGTCGCGAAATTTTTTTTTAATTACAATGCTAAAAAAACCAATTTCAATCCAAGCCAACAACAGGGCAGGTAAAATAGGCCCTACAGTGTGAAGGTCGACAATTACTGACAGGTTTATTGTGCATCGTAATTCTATAGGCCTTCTCGGAATTTGTGGATGAGTGGCAGGCTCTTTCTCTTTTGTTTTGGTCATGGCTTTCACATATTCTGATCACTGACCTTGACCATCCATAGAGTAATAGAGAAACATTCAGTGAATTTCAACTCCACCAGAGAAGTTTTCATCCTTACCAATCAAGTTGGCATCACTGAAGACAACATCCTGTCCAGTCTAATTACTACTTCCTGAGGAAGATGCTATAATAGCATTGAAATATCGAAGTGTGTGTAAATATGTGTTAGTGTTTTTACTTTTATTTGTGCTCTACCATTTTCCTAATATTCTATCATTTTATTTATTACAAAATGTTTTTGCTCAATGCATTTTTTTCATACATATTATATGTTTGATATAACATTCTTATTTTCAGTTGATTGTTAAATTACTGGTCTAGAGGCTTGTTGTTAAGTTCAATCTATAATTGGTTTTAAACCACCAGGATTAGAGTCTCGAATCCTTTTCTTGTATTCTCAAAACTCTAATATCCTTAAGGATTCAAGGGTCTCATCCATATTTATTTATATACTCTACTGTAATGTATTAAAAAAAAAAGTGGTGGTAAAATAAAACTTATTTAATTTGATAAAGATTTCTGGAACACAAAGAATGTAATTTTGAGTACATCTACGATTTAATAGTAGTAAAGTGAAACGCCAATTTTTTTTAACAATAGTCACATTGAAAAATAACCCAATTCTTATGATTAGGGGTGTATGTACTAAGCTTCAAAAATCTGATTTGGCTTTGAAACAAATCTTCGCTCCCCAAAAAATTAGGCTTAGGCAATTTATGTTTGACATTTGAAATACTCAATTTACGGTCAATTATTGCAGTATTATTATAATTCAATACTCTTATCCTTATTATTATTTTTAATCTTCAATTGAAGTTTGTTTTAAAGCTTTAATACTGTATAGTGGTGGCTCAGAACCAACATTATAGAATAAACTCGACCACCAGGTCTGAAACCATTAAGGGCTGGTCTTATGGCTATGGGCTTAATTTTCACTATCGGAAGGTTAAAATTAGCTACCAGTTAAAGGTTATCAGCCATTTTCATATTTTACGTGTTTTATGAACTGAATTTATCTTCTGGATAACTATCTGTAGGCTAAATATATTTTTATGTAGAAAATGCAATGTTGGTACTGTTTTTACTGGTGTGTGCATGTGTATAAGCCCAGACGCTACCGCTACAACCTAGCGAGTGGTGAGAACATTCAACATTTGTTAAATAATGACAGCTAAACGAGTGCGAGAAAACAGATGGCGTGACTTGGCGTATCTTCCAAAATGTGGTCAATAGTTGGGTAAAACGTTTACAAAATTTCATTTATTGTACTCAGATTTTGATAATTTGTTCTTATATAAATATAACTCTACAAATAGCTTGTCAGTTTATATAAAAGTGTGAATTAAATGTTCTAACTTTATATAGTTAGAGCCCACCTGTGCTTACCAAACACGTGAACCAAGATTTTAACCTAAAAACAAATTCTGATAGGCGAAACCTCATTAAAAACAACGTGTCACTATGGCAACAACCATTTTAACTTTATGATAAAAGTTATCAGGTACTTAAACCTCCTGATAAAAATGTGATGGATAAATACATTTTATCTGGCAGATAAATGCTATCTTGCAGTCACAAGACGCACTTTTAACTTATCCACCAGATAGAAATATTTATCTACCAGATTAATATTTATCCAGGAGTCATAAGACCAGCCTTAAGTTAACTTTTCTAACCAGCCTCGGTGGCATAGTTAGCTAACGCGCTTGTTTTGCATTCAGCTAGACTGCCGAGGACTGGGAGATCGAGGTTCAAATCTTGGTCAGGTGAACTGAGGGTGGTTTTTCCTAAATGGCTCTCCACTCTCCCTCCACACAAATACAGGTTCATTTCCTCTACATTCAACCCTCCCAATTCCTAACCCATTAGCGTAATTAGTACTAAAGCATACAACCCAAACGATTAGTAAGACGCGGTGCTAAGTATTATTAAGTTAACTTCTAACTGAATGTATAAATGTTATAATGAATAGATTATAAGTTTTTGTAAACATTTATAACATAGAAGAATGGAAAATAGTAAATTGAATTATTGGTTAATGGCTTGGAAATGTATAATAAGACAGTGTAAAAACACTGTAAAATAATGTAAACTAAGCGATAGTGAAGGAAGCCAACCTGAAAGAAAGAATGGTGGAAGCATAGTGGAAGATGGAAACATGATCTGCTAAATTTATTGTTCTTCTGAGGGTCATAATTTTTTCCAAGATTCGAATTTGATATTCAGGATTTGAAAGTTAAATGAAGATTCATATCCATACTGAAGGGGATTTGACCCAACTCTACTTTATTTATCAGATTAGAATTATTATAAACAACCATGCAATAAAACATGTTCTTAATGATTTTAGTTTACAAAGTTATATAAATATTCACGATTTGCCAAGCATAAAAAAATTAACAAAAAAATATTCAAACTTCAATTCAGCTTTGAGAATATTTCATATTCAATTCAAGTTCACCTCACTTTGAAAAGGTAAGACTTCATTCACACACACCTACTGAATATTGTTGTTTTGTTTAAAGTTCAGAACTTTTAATGCCTCCGAGCTAAGAATCAAGGTATTGAAACTTGTGATATCACTGAATTATGATGATCTCCTTAAAAAAAAAATTAATTATGTTCCAACAGGACATTCATAATGCTTTTTCTCAGAGGTTGTTTGGCATGCAGCGATTGATGCCTCCTCACTAAACCTTCACTAAGAATATTTTCCGTTCTAGTGCATCGTGGAAGATAAGATGTGTGTGCGGTATCTCAACAAGTTTCAACAAATATTGATCAACAGCCCGATTCTATCGGAGACAACTGACGGAACTGTGACAACTGATGCAACTATGACAACGGGTAGAGACACGCCCTCCGTCATGATGGAAGTGGATGCCACGAAAGTATCAGATCAGGTATGGATGGAGGGCTCCCAAATTATGTTTTGTCCCAACTTAGACTGTCCATGTGAAATTTAAAATTAATTAGTTCATTGATAAATAAATTAATCAATGTTGATGCATGTTTGTGTTGATTGTCCTTTCTTCTGGCATTTTTTTCAAGGTCCTCTGGATATGATGGTCATGTATGATATTTGCAGGTGATTTCACCTATTTCCGAGGACCTCTCCACCCATGAAGAAACTGGGCCTAAGCAGATTACCAACTTACCAGGTAGAAAGGAAACTTTGAGGAAGAAGCCTACTTCCAGCGACTCTTCTCTATCCAGCAGCATAAGTAGCCCTATGTGAGTACAATTACATAAGGTGATTGGCCCTTTTCATTTGGTATGGAAATGTAGAGCCATTGGAACAAACGGTGTATTGAGGATGTCTTTATCAGAGTTTGGTCAAATCTACTATTTTATGAATCCAAATATTTATTTTATCTATGAATCTTGAATCTCAAATTTGAATCAGATTCTTAGAAAAATCATGAATAAAAGAGCAAATATAAATTACACCTGTGCGGGATCCCAAACTCCTGAAAAATGTTTGGGAAATTAGATGTTCCCAAAACTTAGTCAGGAAAAATTATTTCACGAATTTTTCACTCAAAAATTAGTATTAGAAAGGTAAAATTTAGAAATGTCTATCCATGTCACGTTTGTATTTTTATGTTCATTAACAATATAATCAATTTATCAAAGCTAAACCAACCTTATCTTCCGTTAAGTAGATGCATACCTTAAACTTCATTATCTTTTATTTGACTACTACCTAGTCAAATCTCTGCAAGAATTGTATTCAAGCTTATATTCTGCTAATTTTAAAGGTATTGATTTTGTCAAATGTTGTTTTGAGTTTATTAATCTTCCAATCAAGGGATGAACAACCGGCTGTGGTATGTTTATAGTATCCCAAGCCACAAATAATTCAATCTCTTGGAAATTTAACAGCCTTGTCAATGAAAGCATGAGGATCTTTATAAAACAAAATTGTAGTTCAAAAAGTATAATTATGTCATTCACGACTTATTTACCATGATTATGACACCAATGTGTCGAAACATGTCGGATTGAGTATTCCAGCATCTTCTAACGCTGAAAATGCAAAAAGGAGTAACGGGAAAAAATATCAAATAAGACTTAGAATATTACAAAATTCTCTGCATCAATTATATTCTTTCCAACCTGGTTAACCTATAAATTAAAATTTTGTACTTGTCAACTTTTATACTTGTCAACTCTATTACTTATCTATACTTTGGCATAATTTCAGCAAATATTAATTTTATAAAGTCGTCGTACTCAACCAATTAATCTTAATCTTTTTGCAGATGTTAACTTTTTACCTACATTTTAAAAATTCCAATTAAAATTTTAATCTAACCACTTTTAAATAATGAATTTGTTATTTTCTCGAATCCTTTAATCCATAAAATCTTTGAGGATTTGAAAGTTCCTTTCCTAGTGTTTCATTATTATTCATAGTGTGTTTGATGTCTCTCTCTCTCTTTCTCTCTCTCTCTCGCGCACCTTCTTCTGTGTATAGTAGTCATTTTATTAATAGTGAGTAATCAAATGACTTGAACTATCTTATAAAACTGAATGTTTCAATGATATTTCTAGGACAAGAAGTAAAGCGCGAATTGTGATACCCGAGAGTCCGGAGAATACAAGTAGCTCCAGTGACGAGAGTGGTTAAAGCTCCTGAGCATGATTGAGAAGTTGTCTAAATCTACATCACAACAAGAGAACCAACCACTTTTTTAAATTAGAATCTCGGACAAGAATCTTTATTTTACTTGGATATCTCAAATCCAAACCACAATTTACCTTGCCATTTTAAAAAGATAATATGAAGCAAACTAAAAACTATAATTTGTGCCTAGTGGGTCAAAACCACCTTTTGACTTTTAACTTTTGACATAGCCACCTGTGGTGGATGAAAGCTAGTGTATATGTTTTTATGTATTGGTGTTTTGTTTAGGTTATTACTATTCCAGCATTACCTAGTAAGTTTTGTCTGTTGTCTCTCTTATTTTTAAACATAATTATATTTTAATATCTATGATTAATTACTTTTGTTGGTGTATTATACCAAGAACACAATGTGTAATTTGATTAAATATATGTCATATGTTAATTATGTCCCATGCTTTAAGAATGTCCAAGGTTTCCTTTGTTTATTTCTCAGGTAAAGTTTGATTGAGCATTTGACAACAGAACAAACTTGCTCTCAGTCAATTTTTATTTTCTAATAAACACAAATTGAATCTATTTAGAAATCATGTGTGTGCGTACTACTTTACAATTTCAATCCAAAGTGAAATCGAATTAAATATACAAACGTTTTACTAACACAAACTTTTATGTATTTGTTTTATGTTAAGTAAAAATGTTATTCTGTATATAGAACTTGAAACACCAATTATAAATTACAACATTCTAAATCTTCATCTTCATCTTCATCTTATTCATCATCATCATCATCATCGTTTCAGCCAGCGGGCGAGTCACTTTAGTAAAATGTCGCCATCTTCCTCTTTCCTTCCTTTCCTTCTACCATTCATCCTCCTTAATTTACTTCCATTCTTCTCTTCTCAGTCACACACATGCTGTTATCTGCTCCTCCCGTCTCTTTCTTGGCCTCCCTTGCGGTTTTTCTACCCTCACTATATGACCGTACCATTTCACCCGAGCTTCCTCTTATCTCTCATGTAACTCTTGTAGCCAACTCTTGCCTGAACAACTTCATTCCTAATATTGTTTCTCCTCGTGACAGCAAGCATACTCATCATCCAAAGCTGATAAATTACTATGAAATTGTGCAAAAGAAGCACAAATATAAATGATTACAATATCACACACATTCTCAAATACTTATATTTCGACGCCGCTAAAGACGCTTTATTACTTATTTAAAAAAAAAAGTTTAAAAATAGGATATAAATTTTAACAAAGCAAAGGTGGAGTATAAAGATCTAATAAGAAGAGGGCAGCAGGGGAGTTGTTCTTTAGGTGTGTAAGAGACCTGCTATTGAGAAGAGAAGTGTCCTTGAAGTGTAAGTAAGTGTTGTATAGGGCATACTTTATACCCATAGACACATGCAACAGAAACATGAAGGTTGAGTGTAAGAGTAGGAAAGTACAGGCCATGGGAATGAAGTTTGTGAGGAACACTTCAGCTGTCATGAGGAGAAACAAGATAAGGAATGAAGTTATCTGGGAAGAGTATGCATACAGGGAGTACATGAGATAGTAGAGAAAGCAAGATTGAGATGGTATGGGCATGTCATGAGGATGGAAAACAAGAGAACGTGAAGGAAAATTACTAAGGTGAAGTATGTAGGAAAAAGACCTCAATGGAGACCAAGAAATAGAGAGGAGCAGATAACAAAACATACAAGTGAGAGGAGAAGAATGGTGGAAGGATAGAGGAAGATAAAGGCATTTTACTTAACTAGACTGGTCACATGCCTGAAACATGATGATGATGATGATATATGCTTAAATTCAAAACGGAGAATATTTGTAATGTCTAAGTAACGTTTTCATGTATAACATTGTTTTAATAATTTTTATTTTTTTATGATGTAGAATTTATAAGTTTGTAAAAAAAAAAGAAGGTAGGAAAAAACTAGAAAAATGTATCCAGAAACAAAAGCTATTACCCAGTGAGGCTTTATTTTGTTGTACTATATGACTTTTTTTTCTAGACTTATAAAATATCCATTCTATGGCAGATATATTTATTCAAACACTTAATAAAATAGTTATAATATTAGTACAAATTTGTAAATTTATTGCCTGTGTAGTTTTAGAACCCAAAATGTCTTGAAAGAATACTAAATTGATTTTTCATTTAATTTTGTTCAGACTTAATTCGCTCATCTAATGTAAAACCTAACCTACACATCACCCAGCTTTCCATAAAAGAGTGATCTGTATAGTCTCCTGTTCTTTACACAGTTGTAGAGCTTGAATTTTTTTAAGCACCATAATTATTATTTAGATCAAGAACATTCCAGTAACATAACAAGCTCCAGCATCAGCAAAAGAGAGCAAATAGAAGTTAGATATGTGAAGAGGGATAGAAAGTGTGTGGGTGTCACATATATCAGGGTGTCTACACCCCCCTCTCTCTCTCTTTCTCTCTCTCTCGTTTTAAAACGGTGAACCCAAAATTGGGCTCAAGCTATTATAAAAATTCAACCTCATAAAGGCAACAATCAAACATCGAATGGCTCAGAACTAATACACCATAAATCTGAAATGAATTTTAAATAAAATTAAAAGATAAAAAGTAAATAAATAAAAACAAAGAGATATTTAAAAATGTAGTTTTTATGTGTAGTAGTAAATATTTAATAGTTTAGAAAGTATTCAGGCAATCGTATTGACATATTTACATCTTCATCCATAGCATGTTATTATGTCAAATATAAAAACTCAAACACTTAAAAGTTAATAGTCTGACACCTTAGCTCAGTCGGTAGCGGGTTTGTCTACTGAGCTATGGGTTCCATGGTCAAAAAATGTATCATTGGTGATGAATTAACCGCTGGGGACTGGATGTTGTCCTAGTCTAAGTTATATTGTAAGGCATATGAAGCTACAGCAAGCCGGCAGTGGAAAATATATGGCTTGAATTAAAAAAAAAACTGACCCAGACCATAGGCTGGGTAAGGTAATGGATGTTTTTTTTATGTACTAAAATCACTAATTAGAGATACCCTTCTATATATTCTTTTAGCTAAGCCTCATACTTTCATCTTTTCATCAACAAAACCAGTCAACTCAGTAGCTAACCTTGACATTTTAATGGTCATCTGATGAACAGTACCCTCTTATGTTATGTTCTTCTCCCTCCTCTTCCCCCCAAACCCTCAAATTTCATTGGTACAAAACACATCCCAACAAGTAGAGATAAAAGTAAACAATCACAAGCATGTGCCGCGCACACACACACCCACAATGCAAGGTAAAGGACCCTTTGTTAAAGAACTTAAAATTTGCAAGTCCATAATTCTTTCAGACCTTAGTGTGTGTGTGTGTGTGTGTGTGTGTGTATATATATATTTAAAAAAAAGCTCAAAATAAATATTCACAGGGCCCTAACACTAATGTATCTCAAATTTGAGTGCTTCAAATTACTCCACTTTTGGTGGGAAAATCTAAAGCAGTAATTTCTTAAAATATTATTGACTAAGCTTGTCATGTTTCAATAACCTCTTTAAAAAAAACTATTTGTAACGTTAGGATTACAGAGAAAAACTGGTATTGTATTGAACCTTAAAGTTTTGATCATTGCATTTTTTTAGATGGTTTTACAGGAATAAATTAAATAAACCAAATAAACATTATAAACGTTATAAACAAACAATAAAAAAAAAATCACCTCATCTAAGAAATTCACAAAATTGTTTGAGTACTTATTCAAAGTCTCATTTGGTTAGGGAAGAGAGACAATTTTACGGGAGATTAGATTTAAAGTAATCACATATTTACATGTACACTTACACGTGATACATGTACATTACGCTCTTAGTCTTTATGAACACAATGTTACTATAACGTCCACATGTATTCATTGTGTCTTAACATGGTGTAGTCAGTCACTAGTTAAGTCTGTCAAGTTTCATTCTAGCACTTGAGACGAGGTGGATGGGCGCGCTTCGCTTGCGGGGGAGGGGGTAGAAGACGAACTGCAGCCAGGCAAATGTAGGTCGCAGTTTCTGGTTGAATTGTTTCCTGATGTCTCCTGCAACAAAATTGAATAAATACAAGAAAATAGCTCTGTGCAAGACCGTAAAATTAAGTAAAAATTACCAAGACAAGCAATATCAATTCCCAAAAAATTTGGACAAGATTATTTTTAAATAAAGTTAAAAGTTACCTGAACAAGGTGTGTAAAATGTTTATCTTTCTTTACAATACTTATCACTGATGTAACTTTTTCATACAAGTAAACCAAGTAATTGAGGTAGAAATATGTTTATATGTACATTTAGTGGTTCTTATAGTATCCGGGTAACTTCTATTATCGGTATAGAATTCCTTGGCATTTTCAATTTTTCCTCACTCGGCCGTTTTCCAATTTTCTTTGGTGAATGAAAAGTTTTATTTTATCACAAAATTTATTTTTAAATACTTACGATCAATCTTTTCACGAGTTATTTTCCTGGTATTAAATGGTGCATTATTTGTGGCTTATTGTTTCCTTTAATTATAATGGTTTAATTTGGTAATAGAAAAAACACACTTAACAATGTTCTAGATAATAAATGTTGGATAACACAAAATTTTAAAAAAATTTATGATTATTAAAAAAAGTTTGTAATGAACTACTTTTTTTCATCACTGTGCAAATGACCTCTTTGTATGGGCAGATTTTATTTTGGTTTGGAATAGAAGTAGTAGGAGGCTTCACTGTGTACTTTAAGTGTAGTTTTGGCTATTAATTTTCACCTTAATATACCAAGCTAAACCACTTTTTTTTAAAAATAACATTTTGTTTGAAGAGGGTGGCACAATGTAAGATTGAATTAGTCTTTGGCCTCTTAGCAGTTTGCATCTAAATATTTTTTGTATACTAGAACACACTTCTTAAACATTAATATTATTATAAAATGTGTGTATATACTTTATATTAAAACACTTTTTTCCCCTTAATACTAATTCCAAAACACGTATTTCCAAGATGACAATGTTTTGTTAATTATTACACATCACTACACATTACATCATAGAGTAGTAAATTATATTATCTTTGATTAAATACTTAATGTATTATTTACGCTAATGGGTTATGGATGAGGAAGGTTGAATTTAGAGGAAGTGTACCCATATTTGTGTGGAGAGTGGGAAACCATCAAGGAAAAACCACCCTCAGTACATCCGACCAGGATCAAACCACGATCTCCCGGTCATCGGTAATCTAGTCTATTGCGAGAGTAGCGCCTTAGACCATGCGGCCACCAAAGTGGGTGCGAATTCAATAATGACCTGTTTCAGAAAGGCATTTATTAACATGTATGAACATGACAAAATGTGAATTTAAATTAATTATAATTAACAATATGCGCACTTAGTTCACCCTTCCAATATTCCACTATGGTGTAGCTTATAAGTTAAGGCCAAAGTGTATTCCGTCAAGGTAAAACAATTACTTTGCAGAGTAAACACAGTGTTCATTAGAAAGAAGGATAGCATGTATTAACATGTTGTTTAAGTATGTGTGGTGCGTCTGTACATTTGTCTGTACATTTTAGAATTTGAATCAGAATCTGAAATTACTTCACCCTTTTCATTCAAGAGTTGATGCAATCTCCAAGTGCGGTTAGCTATAGTTCTATAAATTCATAAATATTATAATATCAACTTATTAAAATACTTTACTAACATCCGAGGACTCTGCAGAACTTGCTATTGCCAAATGTTTCCGCGCCCACAAAAATTGTTCCATTAATTCATGATGTACTTCTAAACGATCAATGCATGGTATACAGACCGTCTTAGGTAGAGGATCGGTTGGGTTGATCTGAAAGATAAATTCAAGAGATACTTTTAAAACCCCAAATTAAAACTTAGTATTTTCAATTGCTCTTATGGTGTAAATTGTGTGTGCAGAGTAGGTATTTAATATAAATTTAAATAAATATTACTCTACTGCAATAATGATCAGGCCTACATCTGATAAATTAACTTAATAATTTGCATTCTAAAATCTAAGCTTACCAACTTGAAAATGGTTTATTGTTTTAAAGGATAAACACGAGGTTAAGATTTCATTTTTTTTTTAGTTTTTATGACAATTTTTTTTAAAAATAAATAATAATATTAATAATATTTAGAACCGCGTCTTACTACCCGTTCGGGTTATACGCTTAAGTACTAATTACGCTAATGGATTAAGAATTGGGAGGGTTGAATTTAGAGGAAGTGAACCCACATTTGCGTGGAGGGAGAGTGGAAAACCATTTAGGAAAAACCACCCCCAGTTCACCCGACCGAGATTCGAACCTCGATCTCCCCGTCCTCGGCGGTCGAGCTCAACACGACTAGCGCGTTAGCCAACTACGCCACCGAGGCAGATTTTTAAAAATAAATAAATAAAATATTGCTCTAGAGTAAAAAATGAGCGAGCATTTAATTAGTTTGAAAAAGAGGGGTGCTGCTAAGGTGAGATTGGTGTAAGGGACAAGGTTGAAGGCGAGGCTGTGGAGTCAGACACAATTTTGGGTGAAGTCGAAGTGAGTAAAAATTTACCGTTTCGGGCTTCAGAATGAAAACTTATTGTATTATAACAATATTTATACTTTTTTTATATTATTTAGGACCAAAATTTGTAATTCGGATTGACGGATTTATTCACAATGCGAGAGAAGCTTCCCATGAAGTAATCTGTATTGAAGCATTTTACTGCAATACATTTGTTATTACTAATTAATGTATATTTTAGCCATTTATGAAGAAGTCTGAGTCGCACAGTAAGAAATTAGGGAGTCAGAGTCGAAGGCTTGACATATCGACTCCAGAGCCCTAGTTTAAGGGGAAGAAAGATGGCTCATTTGGATCAATACACAATGGAAATATCCAAATAATGTTTTCATCAAACATTTTATAAATTGATTCAACGTATCTATTAAAACCAAATCATGTACTGTATAATAATTCAGCAGCAAAAAGCCAACTACCAAGTTGATGGTGGCTGTGTTATCTGATATCTCATGATCTTAAATGATCACACATTTGTAGTTGACGATTTTCATCTATCCATTACAGAGACTACCTTAAAATATAAGTGTATAATGGCCCTGGGCATGGGACGATTCCTGGATAGCTCAGTGGTTAGAGCATTGGCGTACTAAGCCAAAGGTCCCGAGTTAGATTGTCGTGTCTATGTGTCATTTTTCAATTTAAAGAATATGATATTTAGATGCGGCTATAGCTGTAACTAACAAATATTATAACCTAGCTATAAATCCATCCTAATATTTTATGTATTATTATAGTTAACCGTACATATATACATATGCATGTGCAGCATGGGTTTGTCAGGAGAAACACAAGAGCAAGATGAACGCGGTTGGAATGAGAAATCTAAGAAATGTATGTGGAAAAACTTGAATGGACAGTCAGTAATGAAAGGGTGCTGAAGGACTGCGGTTTGAAAGGGAATACAATATGTCAACATTAAAGAAGTGTCTTACATTGGTTTGGGCATGTTGAGAGGATGAGTATGGATCAAATCATGAAGCAAATATATGAAGGTAGAGTGTGTGGGTCAAAAGTATGAGGTAGCTCATGTATGATGTGACTAAATATTGTAGATGGATATGTGAAAAGGAGGAACATGAATATTTTTAAGAGTAAAAGAGCATGTATGAGTCGGTGTGGGGATGTAGTTGAAGCAAAGGGAGTATGCAAGGATAGGGAAGTGTGGAGAAGTTAGTGAGGATGGATTAAATGAGTTTTTTAAAGCTATAAGCCTATACACAGTTTCTTGCCGACCCCATAAGGGAACGACGTGATTAGGTATGTATGTATCTACTGAGCCAATATTTGATTTACTTTAGCCCAAGTTTTTTTTATCATAAAAACTTCAAAAAATACAGACCTTAACTCTCATTCCTTCCATCCCACCCTAAATCCAGCCAATTAATAGAAAAAAAATCTGATTTAGGCCTATAACATTTTTATATTATCTATACTAAAAAAGGACTGGAAAATATTTAACTTAGTCAGGATTTAATCATATTTGTAACTTTAAGCCAGTTATAAATATGCTTGATTGAAATGTGAAATAGCTTGTGCAGACAAAGGAAGCATCCCCATCTTGCTGGCCATGGATCACTCGCTGAGTCGGTGTACTACACTGACAAATTAAAGATAGTGTATCAAGTAGCTTATGGGAAACTTACACTGCAAAATACATTGACTTAAGCTTTTTTTCTTCTTCTGCAGTGCCTACTTTGTTATTCTAGAGTAAAAAATTAATTTTAATAGTAAAAATAATGCAAATGTTAAATTTATGGTAAAGTATCATAGTGTCAAGTGTGCTAACCCTCACTTCTACAAAGTTAGGTTAAGTCAAACATGATTTTGCTATTTAAAACCATAAAAAAGCTGGTAGTTCTGTTGGTGTGCACAGAGTTTAAAACAATCTTTCTAGATAAAAGTTTAGATCATACCATCCCAGAGAAAAGTGTGTCGAACTTAAGAGGTTTGATTCATGATAGGAAAGCCTGCATGTAAGTTTTTAAACACATCCAGGAAAGATTGCTAGATTAGTGTGTTATTTTCATTATTTATTTTTACTCGTTTCTAAAATGTAAGTGAATAGCAATTGCCCAAGCCTTAGTTTCATCAATAATTTATATATTCCTTACACAAACATATCTAGTATAACCTTGCGCGACTTTAGAAGTGTTAAAAACCAGATTACAACATAATGCGACGCAGTTATTTAATCAAATATCAAAAGTTTTGTTTATAGATTAGGCACAATGTTCTGTGGAAACGCCGAAATCAAAACATTTAGAAAACAGAACCTAAAGTCTTGTTTCTAGCCTATATTAGGTATGATAATAAATTTATTCAAACTTACAGTAATAGGCAAATAAGTGTTGATTTTCTCTGCCAGTTTCATTTTCTCCCCCTTTTCCCCATATATATGAATAACAAAACGATTCATTTTCGAACATAGTCTACAAATAAACCCTGTTATTACACCTTTATCTGTACTACCCATTATCAATGTTCTATTTTAAATCAAAGTACGTCATGAAATATTAACTTTTAAAAACAATAATTTACTAACAATCTATCATGACTTGAAACAAGAGAAGTTCATAGATAAGAAATATTAAAGTAATATAACCATCAAAATATTCCCAGGATTTTATTTTTCTGAGTGTGGAGTCATTTGTTAACAAAAGTCAAGTAAATGATACTAAATGCTAGGTAGTAAAACACTTTTGGATTGAACTCTATTGTCAGTATTATGCACTGTGTCGGACAGATAATGGCGCTAGTGAATGCATGATGCTCCAATATTACAAATTGTGAAACTTCGAAGAGCTATCGAAGTGTAACAAGTGATCTCTATACTATACTCAAAGATAAGTTCTATACTGAATCCATATAAACACACCCTTGCAAAGGACCAAAACGTGACATTCAATTTTGTCGTCTGCTTTATTGTGAGGGGACAGATTTAACCGTTTCTTTAAATGTTCAAGTATTATACCGCACTTGCCTGAAGAAACATTTACATTAAATATTACAATTCAGGTTTACTGGTAATACTGTACAAATAAGAATACAGTCTTTAATTCATTTAAATATGTAGCCATCATTCATGTTGTTTAAATTCTGCAAAGACTATGCTATATTTAAAATTGGCTATTAGCTTGTATATTGGTTTCGGAAAACATATATTGAAATTTCGATATTTATAATGAAATAAGATATTTTAAAACTTGATTACATTTTAAATAATGTTCATGTTTACTTGGTAAGGAGTAATAATAATTGATAGTAAGGTTGTACCTGATTTATTATTCTCATCTCTTTATTTTATATACTACTTTTATTTTACGATGACGACATTTTAAAGAGATTTTTGACCATCTTCAAGTCTGAGGAAAACCAATGTTATTTCGAATTATTGTATAAAAATATGTTAAAAATTGAATATTAGAAATGGAAATAGTTTCTCTTAACTATTTCCATTTCTAATGTTTAATTTTTTAAATTCACAATTTTATAACATAATTTATATAATAATTCGCTTAATTAATTATAAGCTTAAGCTTGTTAATTTAAATGATTATCTATTTAATATTTCGTATATCACATTATAGTTTCTATTAACTATTTCAATTTTTAATGTTTAATTTTTTTAATTCACAATTTTATAACACATTTTTATATACTAATTCGAAATAACATTGATTTTCCTCAGACCTGAAGCTGGTGAAAAATCACCGAAACATGTCGTCATCTTAGAAGAAAAGTAGTATATAAAATAAGGAAAAGGGAATAAAAAAGAATATACAATCTTACTATCAATTGATTACATTTGTTTGAATGACAAACTTTGTGTAGTTGTCTTACGTTCAAACGATCATATAGGATTGTAGAAAGTATACTACAATTTTAAAAATATGTCTCATATCTTGTATGTCACTTTCAGAAACCATATTATGTTTAAAGTTCAATAACTATGCTGAAACACACTAACTAAAAAATTTATTACATTAGTATACTTCTTGTAAACGTTGTTTGAACGACATACTTCTTGTATACGTTGTTTGAACGACATACTTCGTGTATAAGTCTTACGTTCAAACGATAATTTAGGTTATAGGCTTGTAGGAAGTACAGTGTAATGTTACTAAATTATAGGTTCTTTTTGCATAGCCTGCTATACTATTTATTTAACATGACATCAATACATCATTACATTTAAACACAACTTCCCAGTTCATTCCTGACAAACACAATGACAATGACCAACATATGTTTTACCATGTCATAGATTACAGATATCACAGCACTCCCCAAAGTATTAAAAGTTAAAGTCCAATCACTGAACATTCCATACGGTATCTACTATACCCTTATTTTGGTAAGAGTCCCGATCTGGAAGGCTTTATTTCGTATCACAATCCTTATTATATAATAGTATTTTGGTAGGATAAATTGCCATTTAGGACAGCTATAGAAATTCCCTTCTGGGCCCAACGCCGTAGTCAGGGGGGGGGGGGATTTCGGGGTTCAACCCCCCCCCCCCCCCCCGAAATATTATGAACAAAATATATGGCTTTATTTATGTTTAAACAATATCAAAATTAAGGTACAAGTGGAAATTAGGGGGCTGTGTTACCATAAAAAGCACTTCAGAGAACTTCCAGAAGTGTTTATTATTTAGAATTTTTTCTATCCTTTGGCAGTTATGGTGTTATGTTGTCATAATAAAAATTTCAGATAGCTTCTAGAGCCGTTTAATAATCATAATTTATTCTAGCCTCCGATAGTTGGGGGTAGTGTTGCCATAAAAAACACTTCAAATAGCTTCTAGAACAGTTTTTTATTTATAATTTTTTCTAGCATCCGTCAATTGGAGGATGGGCCCACCAAACCCCCCTGAAATTATTGGCTGGCTACGGCCTTGTCTGGGCCGTCATTTATCCTACTTAAATACTACTATAGGGTAGGATTCTGATATGAAATAAAGCCTTCCAAACGAGCTTCCATCAAAAATCATCTTATATATTAACCTACATCAACTTATTTAAAGAAAAAACTCACGAGTTTCAAACTTTGTAATTGCTCTTCAAACCCTTTATTAACACATTTATTTAATTTAACTAATCACACATTGCCTTGTATGTGTGTAAGAGAAAAAGGGACACCCAAAGGGTTCCTTTTCTCTTACAAATTGGTATGCAGACGACAGATCGAAAAAACAGCCACAGATGTTCATCCAGTTTTATTATAGATATCAATAAATATTCTAATGTAAAAATTCTTGCTTGAGCAATTTAAATTTTTGTTAAGGCTTATTTCCTTTCGGAAAATGTTTTTATAATTTTTGCGTTAGCCAAACTATTCAGTCTTTTTTTTTTTTTAAATTTCATTATTTCAACTACAGAAGACGATGGTTCAGTTATTGCACTTTCTGCCTGGGTTTTTTTCCGGTGTTAATTAGTTGGAGTTAATGTGACATCTGATACTGATAATGTTGTTTAATAGAATGATTGAATGCCATTCATAACTTTTGGGGTGTTCTCTTGGTGTCTACTGTTTCGCCAGCAAGATTGTTTTCTGAATGCTCTGATTGAATATTTCGATTTCCGATTCTCTCGCCAGATTCCATGTTTGTTTCTGATGTAAGTTCCTTAGGAACACTATTTTCAGAACCAATATCACTGACGTTAGAAGAAGTTTTAAATTTAACAATTTTTTTTAAAAAAAGATGGGAGACTTTCATTTGGTCAGCCCATAGTCATTTTTTGGTTCTTTTGGCTTCTTGTCCAGTTTTTTTAGTGCATTTGATTTACCTGGCATAACTGTCTCACCATTTTTTTAAACCCCTTTACCTGAAACGAACAAAAATTGCTTTTACAGATTTCTTACCACCGGTGATACTTTATAAACAATTCCCTATAGTTTTGGGGCTGGATTTTCAACAATGATTAGAATCTTGGTAGAAGTTTGTGAAGTTATATGCAGTAAATAAGAGAATATATATTTACTCCGACCCACAGCGATAGTTTGGAAACAGTTTGTTGAAGAGTTTAATAATCTATGGCGATTCCCCAACTGTATTCGCAGTATAGATGGCAAACATGTTAGTATCAAATATCTGGACAAAACTGGGTCCAACTTTTACGTCCATTACTGTTGCCAACATAAGGCCTGGGTCAGTTTTTATTTGGTCTAACTACTGGTGCTATTTAAATAAATTTTCATTAGTGCTAGAGGTTATTGTTTTCCCAGAGAATCACCCTATATGCTTTTATGTTGGTGGTTTCGGTAATTACAGCGATGGTTGGATTTTCAAGCTTTCGAAGATGGCCATGGGACAAAGATTTGAAGTGAAGTTAATAAATGTTCCTGGACCAAAGAATCTGCCTGGACAAAATTAACCCTGGCCCCATGTTTAAGTTGGTGATTAAGCTTTTGCTTGAAAAAAACCTTGATGACATAATTTCCATATAGACAATCTAGGATAAAAATTTATAAAGAAAATTATAATCTAAGACTTTGTAGTACAAGTAGCGTTGAAGAAAATAAAATGCTTTTGGAATATTGGCTCAAAAATAGCGAATATTTTAAAAGTCAATATAGAAACAGAGCTAGCCGCTACAATTATAAAGAATATGTGTCTGGCACAATTTTTTTTTACTGAGTGATAATGCGATTATTAGTGTTTTTTTTTAATTTTTAAAGAAGCCATAGCCTGAAATTGAACCTTTTTCTAATTTAAAGAATGATCCAAGACAGGCAGCATTGCAGCAATATTGTAATTTTATACTCGAGAAATTTTGTGAACTATCTCAATTCTTAAATGCTACAAATAATTGTTAAGTTAGAGGAACTAAACATGTAAATTAACCTAGTATATTATCATAAATTAATACTTTTTCTCTCAGATTCAAAATACTGAATCAATAAATACGTTTGGTTTATAACAAAATTATTACAATACCACTTTCTACCATTTTTGTTTTATTCTTTTCCCATTTAAATCAATGTATTTTGTTTCCTTCTCTATGTTTTTGTAATCTCAGTGTGATAACTTAAATAAAATAGAATGAATTTGAACAATATCTATAGAGCATCAACGGTGGGAGAAGTGGTATCTGACAGCTAGGAAAAGTTGCCATATATCCATTCGCCAAACTATATGATCTGCTGGTTGTTACTTTTGGGAGTCAAAATATTCACACAAACGTTTTGTTTTTATTTATTAACGGTTTTTACATTATTGGAAGCGGCGACTGTGGTTCACTTAAAAATGCTTTTCAAACGAAAGTTTATACACTTTTTACGAACACGTTATAGAAGATAAGATGTGTTTAGCAATCTTATAGGCGGTAACGGGGTAGTGCAAGGTCAATAACCTATGAACCAGGTATTAAAGGAATATCATGAGTCACTGGCACAAACAATAGCGCCCTAAAAGATTTTAAGGGGGGTGGTTTTCTTCCCTTTTCTTGGACCACACATGGTACCGCGCCGGACAGGCAATTAGCCCACTCGGTCACAGACAAATAATATACCCAGACACTCAGCCTCCAGGTTAAAATGGTTGCGCTCCTTTTGCAGCTTGAGTCCTTCACCACTAGGATCGCTACGGTTGGTCCTATCATCACCCAGCAGCGACACTAGCGCAGCCCAGTGTTGAAGGACTCAAGCTGGCAAAAGGAGCTCAGCAAAACCCTGTAAGATTGAGAGTCTGTTTCTTACTTGTCTGTGCACTCGGTCCATGTTGAGTTACGAGAACCAATGGGAATGTTTTCCTGATATTTATAAAAAATGTCAGTTCAGTCAAGGAAGGTAAGACTCGCTACTCCTGTCTCGCCGGGCTTAGACCAAGGGTGCTACCGGGTCAATTCTTGGGAGTCATGTTTTTGTAAATCATTTATTGACACATCGCGTCAGATGCTCGAGTAGTTGCCGCGGGTATAGTTATTATAATAAAAAATCAGGTGGATAGTTAATAGTAGTTATATTACATCACGTATAAAGTAAATTATACTTTGAATTTATCCTAAATTTGTTTATGGCCACTCTCACTATCCGAGACGCGTGACGTGTATCAAGTGAAATAATAGAAGCCAACCAATATAATAAATAGTAATTTAAATATATGATGTTTTATTTATTTAACCAACACAGCGCAGCCACTATATGATCGCTACAAAACTATAGATTACAAGATAAACATTCATTCCATGCCAACCTCATTTCATTTGCGAGGCCATTACGGTAATTATACAGGCTGGCCACGAAAGCGAGTGTGTTAGCTTATGTTCGTTTATGCACGTAGCAAAGTTTCTAAAATATGGCATGATCTTCTGAAATTAAGATGGAAAATTGGCTGAAACAAGGGTGGTTGATGACGTCAAATAAACAGACTTGTTGGTTGGGTTCATACCCTGTCCACACAATAAAAACGTTTTATTTTGAAACTAATATTTTGTATGACTATCTTTCAAAGTTAAAAAAATATATATTTATTTTGATGGCTAGATATTACAAGATACACGTATGAATATAATACTTTTTAATTTATTATTTAATGTACTATAATATCTCTTGTTGCTACAACCACTAAACAAAAAACATAATAGTTTTAGAAATCTATTTTATTCCTTCAATAAGTTATGAAAACGTCCATTAAACAGTAATCCTGAGGAAGTATTATTATATTCATTTGATAACACTTTTTATTAATAACATGGTATTAATATTAGGTGTTCTGTCTTACGACTGATTCATTCCTGTGTCAGTGAACTTAGAACGCCTATGCGCACTGTCTCTGCTCTCTCGAGCCTCCAGAATTTTCTTCTCTCCTTCAGGTTATCTAATATTTGAACCATCCTTCTTCCTAGGCTCTTCTTTCACTCAACCTTTCCTTCTATTACGTCATATCCAAAATGGTTTCTCTTCTAACTCTTCTTAGGACTTCTTCATTTGTCACACTGTCTGTCCACCTGATCTTCTCAAGTATTCTCCAGCACCACATTTCAAAGCTCTCCAAGTATTTCTTTTCCATTTTCCTAAGAGTCCACATTTCTGCTATATACAGAGCAATGCTCCAAATGTAGCATTTCATCAGTTTCATCCTCAGTTCCAATTCAATTTGCTGGTCAGTAGTAACCTCTTAATGTTGAAAGCTTAATTGGCCATAACGATCCTTGAACTAATTTCTTTGGTGCAGTAGGCATCCTTTGTCAGCAGAATCCCCAGGTATTTGAGCTGCGATATGTTTTCCAAGTTTTTATAGTATTAGTAAGCCAATAATATTATTTCCGAATACGTTGACATTAGTCACTGTCAAGTGTCAGTCAATGTTTGTAATAAATAACGTTCTGCTAGCTGTAAGATACCACCTCTTCTGCCGTGGATGCCAGGGGCTCAGGAACAGAAAGTCTTGGGGGTTTCAAGCTCATGTTTTTATCTTGGGGGAGCTGGGACTATCTTAAGCGTCCCCTGACCCCCTCAATATTTCCCAAGTAAATTCAAAAATCATGTATAAAAACATAAACCTACCAAACTAATGGTAACATTGTAAGTAAAGAAGACATAAGTATATAACTAATTAAAATAAAAATGAAATGGCCTAATTTTGCAGTTTATATTTTTCGCACACAAAAAAAAAACTTCACAAAAATATAGTAGCTAACACTAGGCCTATTTGTGATTGCCTTAAATAAAAAAATATCATAATGGTAAAGCCAAAGGGTCATAATAATTAAATACACTTTATAGTGCTATGTGAATATACAGCCCACGATGGGCGACAATTTATAGTGTATCCGCGCCCTCCATTCGTCGTAATCGCCCTTTACTCTGTTGTTATTGCTGGTGATTTTAGTATAATTTCTTGAATTTATCAAAACTGATCCACCATTGTGATGTTCATTACGTCATGCTCCTCCGACACACACATTACAAGAAGTTAAATTCCAATTACTATTTCACTAAAACAACTTTTAATTTATATTTATTTATATCTAATTCTGAAAATATTAAATTATTTTTAAACAAAATATTACAATTTTTTTTATCAGGATTACGTGGATAAATTTGGATAACGCCAAACTACGTCAACACGAGTTAAATTTTCAGCACAACGCGATGTCGTCCTTTTTTTGTCAAGACTCCCCTTCCCCTTCCTTTATCAGGACTTCCCCGTCCTGAACAAAGGAGGAGGATGACATCATTATGGAAAGCTTAGAAACTGACAACAGCAAAACTTGAAATAAACACAGCGCTAGTGTGTTGTGGTTACCAAATAGAACGATAAAAAAGTATTTATATTAAATAAAACATAATGACTGAATCGATAGATGGAAAACTATACAGAAAATAAAATAAATATTTAAATTTGGAAAAAATACGAAATATAAAAATTAGGATCATTACAACTTTTGACACAGATAAGAACAAATTGATAAAAAAATTACAGTTAAATTTTAAGGTTAATTTGGACACGAGGCGGTTTTACAACCACAGCTCAAATTTTACATTTGCAATATCTTTAGCCACCCTAATGCAATTAAAATGCTAGATATTTATTAACAAGCTTTCTTATTGTTGT
The DNA here is from genome assembly GCA_033556935.1 of Timema podura. Classification (NCBI taxonomy): domain Eukaryota; kingdom Metazoa; phylum Arthropoda; class Insecta; order Phasmatodea; family Timematidae; genus Timema; species Timema podura. The sequence continues at coordinate 122,072,822 of JAVRXN010000009.1, read as the reverse complement.
TTAAATAAAATAATTTTATTTTAATCTTACGTTAAACGTTGTTGTGATATTATATTTGATGATGTTTATGCATGGTTTGTAAAAAAAATACCAAGTATTTAATCAACCCTAGTTACAGATGCATTAAGTTGCCTATCACAATATTATGAGCCTTGACAGGGTTGATCCGTACACTTAGTTTACCCCGAAAGGTATCAGGCATACCTTGTATGTCATTTGAGAAAACATTCTAAATTATAATAAAGTAAGTAGCAGTAATGATTATGGTTAAGATTCACAGTATAAAGTGAAAGGATATAATACACAGATTAATAAAATGTTAAAAAATTACTAAAAGGTTAAAATTGATGAACTTTAATGTTAAAAAAAACTGTTAAACTGTGCTTTCAACAAGAATAAATATGTCATGATAAGTTTTAAAATGTATCAATAACATCATCAACAACAATTATTAGACCATAAGTGTACAAGTCAAAAAAATAACACATACAATATATTAAAATATAATTAAAATAACTAGAACAAAAATTGAGGATAACACATAGTTTACATTCCAACACTAATGACGAATAGTTAAATACAATTAACCTCGTAGGTATAGCGTCTTTTAAAGTGATACAAAAGAATGTAATTGTAAGGTCTTGTACTGTGATTAAAACTTTGGTAATTAATATAATTTTAAATATAGAATCTAAGGACCAGTTTCATAGTCAGATTTAGTACGCCTAAAGTGCGAGTCGATACTAAATACAGGACGACACCTACCTAGACTAAAGTGGAATGGGCCAGTTTCACATATGAAACTGGCCCATTCCATTCAATTTCAAGTAGGTGACGTCTTGTATTTAGTATAGCGCCGCACTTGAGGCGTACTAAATCTGACTATGAAACTGGCCCTTTGTCTTAATCTTGTTTAGTCCCATTACTCTTTTAGCAGGTAATCGGTGTTTAAAAGAAAGCCGATTCAATTCTTGCCGACATGTTTCAGTAAAATTAAATTAAAGACTATTAGGAAGACTGCAGAGAGTTACGACTGATAGATTGAGACTAATCGTGGTGTGGTTTAAACAGACGGGTATGTGGGAAAACAAAAGACTAATAAATAGCACCATGGCAACGAGAGTTTACATGATCATGGTCTAAACTGATGGTTAGGGAAATAGCTATTGAAACAATGAATGTGAAATAATGAGTAGAACAAGGATGGATAGATTAACATAAGGACAAAAAATGAGGGACTGGTAAACAAATCTTCTCGACTCCGGCTCGATCGGGTCATTGACTACGCTGGAGGGAAGATTAGGATAACAAAGGTTACAGGATTTTAATATTTTTAGGTAGCTATGTTAATGAGTTTATAAGAATTTGGTTGGATTGTTGTAATTGTACATTAATGATTTATTTATTTTGGAATAAAGCTGTTTGTATGAAAATAAATTCGGCAGTGTTTAATTTTGTGTCTTTGAGAGAAATGTGAAGGGGTACCATGCATTGGTCTACTGGCTTGGGTTGATGGTTGGAATTTTTTAGATGATTTGCAGATTTTGATTTGGTCCTATTGTGTATGAAATCTGAAATATGTTCTTATAACGGACTATAATATTTTTGCCAGTCTAACCAATGTAGATAGCAAAAGAGTACCTATTTTAAGAAGTCAATTTGTGAAATTATCTATCTTAATTTGATTATGCAATCCGATATTCAGAGATAATAGTTGATCATCTAAAAGCATCAAATTTTCCAAAATGTGTCGGTAGAAAACCACTTCAAATAGCTTCTAGAGGTATATAATTTTCAAAAAATTCCAGGTGAGAATCATTCCAAGTATTTTCTAAGGGCATCCAATTTTCAAAAAATTGTTGGGGGAAGACCATAGCTACTACAGGCATCCTATTTTACTGTAAGAAAATCAGGTGAGGACAGTGCCGCATTACCCAGCAGGCAGACTAGGCACGTGCATAGGGAGCGAGATTTTTGGGGTCGCAACATTTAAAAATTCAAATTGTTTATAGCAGCACCCTTTCCGAGGTACGACGTCACGGGATGTGAAACCGAAACCCTTGTTTTCAACATGAATGAACATAATTATCACTAAAACATCACACGATGGATAAGCTTGTTTGTTACAAAGCGCTGGAATATTGTTAGAGTTAATTTGAGTCACTCATATGCGAGGCCGTGGTAGAAATAGACAAGCACAAACATTTTGCGCAGTGGTAATATAATTATAGAGGGGATATATGTAAATAGTAACAATAAATAGGCCTACAACATTATTATTTGTGTTCATTAACAAACACACCCGCACGTGTGAAGTCAGCGCCCGGGGCAGCCTTGAAAGAAGCCTCCCCTCCATCCGCTATACCCTCCACTCACACCATTTCGTATTTACACCAAAATTCTAAGGGTTATTATTATTATTGATAAAATAACAAGTGGCGCAACCCTTATTGTGCAGTGTGTCCCCAATCAGAAAACACTTTTTAGATCACCCAAAGGTTATGCTTCGCAATTTTTAATTATGTTTTTAGCTCAAATAGTCATAATTAATTAATAACACATACCTGTTACCTGACACCATGGCTGATAGGCCCAGCCCAGGAGTACATCTCAATTTTTTTATTATTGAATAACATGGTTAAATAAATATATTTGAGTATAAATACGGTATTTTATTCACACAATTCGAAACATCGAAAGTAACACATTATAAATTGTTGTGAAATGTTCAAAATATGTCTTCGTAGTCTTTCACTATTCACATTGATAAATCATAATTAAGACAATCAAAATATGTATTGATTTATAGTTTAAATGTATATCTATTCACTGTGTCAGCCAATTTATTAGAAGATTGTGGATAGTGGAGAGAAGGAAAAGGTTCATCAAGAGGCCTGTGACTCACGGGCTATGAGCTGAACGAATTCATGTCGTAGCGGTGCCACCGGTTTAGAATGGTTGCTCTTTTCACTTTACAGATTTAACTACACTGATGTTTTATAACACAACACATTATAGAATTTTATTTTCAATGTTTACAAGATGTATTTTAAAAAGTTGGCAACATTATTCATTGAAATCTGATCTAATGCTCTTATAATATATTCAATCTTTACATTTTTAAAACGATTTACTAACATAAATGGGTAAGAGGGGCGCCTATCGGCACCTCCTTATTCACGGCGCCCGGGACGGTCGCCCCACTCACCCCCTCTCTTGCGGCAGCCCTGTTAACAAATAACAGTATGATGTTTTGGTGGGAGGGGGTTGTAAGAAGGGGAGGGGGGGGGGCGCCTGCAGCTGATGCGCCTAGGGGTGCCATATTTCTAAATTCGGCCCTGGGTGAGGAGCCCTCTGAATAGCTTTCAAAAAGTTTCTGCAGTAGGACCACTTTAAATAGCTTTTAAGGAATCTAGTTTATGAAAAAATCTGGTTCAGCACTACTTAAAATAGCCTTTAGAGATATCAAATTTTCAAAAACTTGCTGAAGGAGGACAACTCCAAATATCCTCGAGGATAAGCCAATGTTCTTTTTAAATGAGGGGACATATAGGCCTACTATACATTTCTTTTTTAAAAAAAGGGTAATTTTTAAAAACGCTCCAGTTGAGTACCACTCCAAATATCTTCTAAGGCATCCAATTTTCAAACATTAACTTGGGTGGAGGGATTAGGAGGAGGGGGCGGAGAATATTTTCTAAAAAATCTTGGATCCCCTCCCTCTCTTACACAAATAAGGTTCCACCGCTAATTTTTGAAATAATGTTCTTATTTCTCAGAATTATTAACATCATGTCATAAACTTATAATTTGGGGCCCTCCCAAAATTTGATCCTCCCTACGCCATGAGACATAATGTAGTCTGCCAACACTGCTACTTTCCAGGGCAAACGGAGTGTAGATGGAAAACAGGGAAAACCTGTAAAAGTAAAGTAATTGTGTGTGACTTTAAAATTCATTGGTAAGGCAGAGGAATTATAAAATGTCATTGAAATTTTAATATTTTTTTTTGTGCAATAATTTGTGAAATACGAAGTAAAGAGAATTACCAAGAGTAAACTGTTAGTTATATCTTTAATTAATGTGATTTCTTTATGTAATTTGTGACAAGAATTTAATAGAAGGCAATGCAAATTATGAGATTTTGTATGTAGGTTATAGCTTCTGTTATAAAATACTGGGAAGTTTTCATATTCTTTGGTCTGGAAAACCTGTAGAAGAAAAGGAATTTTAAATTTAATTTTTAAAGTTAAATTTAAATTGTATTAGCAGAAATCAGCTGGAATTAAAATTATAATCAGCTATTAGGTACCGTTGATAATATATTTTAAAGTGAAAGGACACCAGAATGTAGGACCAATCTTAATAATTAAGTTTAAGTTACATTATATAGTATGTAGAGTTATTCTACTAACGACCTTAGTGTCTGATGGTTAAAAAAGTTACTACGTCATTATATTCATGCATGAAGCCATATGATTTTCGGTATATAGTAAAAGGGGTCAATGAACCGTAGAAAGGAGGGAGGTAGGGGATAAGTACACGAGGGGCATTGTATGAGGTTTTTAAAACATTTTTATATTTATTTCTAAGCCATAAAAAGTGCAGGAGGGTATATAATATGACCGTTTCTCTAGCTCTTCATTTTGACCAATATCTATCGAGAAACAGAATAAATTCAAAGTGTGAAAACAACAGAAGTAATGGGTTGTTTTGCCTACCGTACCATTTATAACTAATTCGCAATTTCAAATTTCAAGAATTGTGTTTTTCCTTAAAACTTTCAACTTTGTATTTGAGAGATTTTCCCTGGATTAAATACTATGGGAAGACATTTTTATATGTGAATGTTTTCTTCCCAGGTGTTTTACATCCTCCCCTTGAAGTATCCTTAGTATATTATACTTACTAAGTACTAACACATAATATTTTACTTTATCTGGCAGGCAGTAAGACACGTGACACGTACATAAATGAAAGAAATATTTCTTAGTAATGACAGCCAAAAAAAGTTTATATTTTCTAAAAGGTCCTTTCAACCAGAACCCTAGAGGATGGGTTGTTGGCAAGGATTTGGAAAGCATGGAATGAAATAGTGTGTGTTTACTCATCAAGGCGATATAGTTCAGATCCTCTGTCTTACAATTCGATGGTGAATCTTAAGGAGGACCTTATTACCTTGACTAGGTTTCTCCTTAACGGTTTCCCACTCTCCTTCCACGCAAATGCGGGTATATTTTCTCCAAACTATACCTTTCTAATTCATGTCCCATTCGTGTAATTAAGTGCGTGTGATTCGGATGAATAGAAAGCAAAAAAAAAAAAAAAGTCATACACGTTATTATGATATTTCAAATAAGGCTAAATAATTCCTTAATGACTGACTGCAAACTAGCGAAAGCTCCGGAAAACCTCCTTAATGAAATTTTTAGTTAAGATTCCCTCAACCGGCACAGAACAGCGCAAAATGTATTTAGAACCCAATCCCAATGAAATATAAATTAATAAATAAATAGAGTTTATCTGAAGTGAAACATTATACGTAATTTGTTATCATTAAATGATTACATTTTTATGTGGACCAAATGTGTTATCTAATATACTTCACAAACAGAATAGGTGTATTATGGAGATACTCAAACTATAGCTATTTCGTAGGCTAACGGATCTATGAATCTACTACACTAAAACTATGGCTATTTATCCTGGCATAAGTTGTAAGTCATGTAGGCGTGGGCGTGCTATTTCATAAAGATATTACTACATACAACAATGAAACACGAAAAAACAAAACTAAACGGGACTGAAAACCATATTGAGAAATACTGGTCGTTTGAGATACGCCACTATATAGACGATAGTTTTGTAGCTTTATTTTCATCTTGTCCTCTAAAAGCTCTCAAGGTCAGTTGAATCCAGCATCGCCGAAGAGCAATGACATGCAGTACAGAAGAATATTATGTTCCTTCCCCATGTGTTTCATTTCAATCAACATTGAACCTACGCTGTGTCGACTTCGAATAGTTTTTATTGTGGGTGCAACTATGTTAAATCTTTGCTGGCTACAATTTTGAATTATTCGAATATTTGGTGAAACAATTTGATTAAGGAATTATTAAATAACCGACTCATATTACTTTGTACCTGAAGGAAATAATTTATCAAGGTGTATAGCAAGATTATTTTTTTGTGTGGCTCAACCATTGCTGTGACGTAATTTTTAATTTCCTTGTTGGCCTTGGCCCTGCTCGTCTCTGTGGTTAGATTGTGAGGTCACAGTGTTTGCAACTAGTGGTCCGCGGACCGGTATAAGCCCTCTGTTTTTTTAATTTGTTTTTTGGAAAGTGAATACAAATTAATATTAATTATTCATGGTGAGAATAAATTTTGTTTGAATACATTTCATGTTAAATCTTAATCCTGTTCATTTAATGGGTCTAGTCACACTTTTTTACATGGCTATACATTTATTATTATAGGTTCCTATTTATTTATTTGTTGACAAGCTTACACCTAGTTTTAAACATATTTTATTTGTAACATAACACTTCAAAAAACTTTACATATTATTTATAATCAACACACCAAGAGATGGGAACAAATCAATGACAAGATTAATTGTTTGTGGTTTTTACAGCTAGACAAATAATAAATATAATGTACTCGCCTATGCCACAGGATAACATAATGTAGGCCTAATATTGTTTAACTTTGTTCGAATGCATCTTCATATATAGAAGGGAAAACTTGAAATATAAAAATACACTAATAGTCTACATGTGTTTTACAAATTCTTTAGAAATAGTAAAGAAGGCTAACTTATGTGTATAGTTATAAACTTTTCCATCCAAACAAAACCTAACTTGCCATTTGTTATAGTTACGTTAAGTTAGGGTGGATGATGTTGTTAAAACAAACTAATTTTTTAAATCACTGCGTCTTACAACCCGTTGGGGCTGTACACCTATGTACTCAATACGCTAATGTGTTATGAGATAAGGAAGATTGAATTTAAAGGAAGTGTAGGCCTAACCATATTTATGTAAAAGGGGAGAGAAACAACATTTAGGGAAAAACACCCTTAGTACACCCAACCGAGATTTGAACCCTGATCTCCCCGACATTGTGACCACCAGGTTTCAAACTATTAAACTTAGTACTGTAAATATTTTAAGGAAATGCTATTTGTGTGTTTGTTATTTCTTAGGCAAAAAAAAAAAAGCATTATTAGAAACCAAAATATAAAATGAATGGAAAAGGACCAAAATGGTGTCAAGGCAAAGAAGATGTTTTAGTGTGCAAACTAGTTAATTAATCACTAAACTTAAAAAATATTCTTAATATTTGTTTATCCCAGTTTCTGATGTGTTGATTGTGAATAATAACAGATTTTGGCACTGCTTTGTTACATAGAAAACATGTTTCTGACATTCATTTTAAGTGTACTATAACCCAAATGAAAAATTAAGCTGAATCCAAACACGTAGTACCGGTAATCAACTTGTTGATAAGCCTGAAAACTGTTGTAACTAATACACACAGGCCACAATTTCAAAGATTCTCACACAAAAAAGTTGGCAAAGATTTGTAAATAGGAACTGTTTGTGAAATAAAGTTAAGAATCTAGATTTAACCTAATCTAGGCCTGTTATGGAAACATATGGGCTTTCTCTCCAATTCCTTTACCCTGCTGGTCTTTTATAGGAAACCATTTATTTTTTTTGGTCTCTTAATTCATAAAGTTGGGAATCACTTATTTAAAGGACCCTAGTTCAACTACTACTACTACTAATAATAATAACAGTAATGAACAACAATAATGATATAATATAAATAATAAGTTAATAACTATTGTTACAGCAGTACAAGTTAGTTGGTAGAATATTTAGAGTGTAACCAAAAGGATGTTGAGTGACTTTTATGAAACTATAATGTTGCATATTTTTTTATTTGTTTCAGATGTTACAAACACATAACAATTTCTTCTACATTTTTCTGCTGACATTGACAATTTCGTTTTGCCGCGTAGATGGTGCCAGGATCCTAGGAGTGTTTCCTCATTTGGCCAAGAGCCATTTCATTATGGACGAGGTCCTAATGAAAGGTTTGGCAGCCAGAGGTCACGAAGTGGTTGTCATAAGTCACTTTCCGCAATCTAAACCTGTGGCCAATTATAAAGATATTAGCTTGATTGGATCCATGGATAACATAGTAGAATCTCTCTCCTTGGATATGGTTGGAGGGGGCACTCCCTTTCTCACTTTGTGGGTACTTTACACCTACGGCATCAAAAACTGTGAAGCAACATTATCATTCCCAAAGATACAAGAATTTTTGAAATCAAATCAAAAATTCGACCTTGTCATCATGGAATTATTCAACACCGAATGTTTTCTCGGCTTTGCTCACAAATTTCAAGCGCCATTGGTGGCTGTTAGTACCTCTTACCCGATGCCATGGGGTCAAGAGAGATTTGGGAACCCCGACAATCCCGCCTACACCCCGGTCCATTTCTTGGCCCACTCTGACAAAATGAACTTCTACGAGAGGCTGCTGAACACAGTGGCCCTTGTGCCAATTAAACTGGATACAAATATTTAGTGGGCTACAAGAGTGAACAGGTGGCCAGGAAATATTTTGGAGATTCTCTTCCACCATTGGAAGAAATAGCGAGGAACACGAGTCTTCATCTCGTCAACACTCACTTCTCTTTATTTCATCCTCGGCCCTTCGTCCCAGCTGTGGTTGAAGTTGGCGGAATACACCTCGGTGAACCAAAAAAGTTATCAAAAGTAAGATCTTTGAGTTTTTATGTTTTGTGATATCACAAGTTGCTCCATCCTGGATAAATTAAATTTATTCTCGAAATATTTATATTTAAATTCACAAAATACATCACTAACATTATATTATAGTTTGTTTATACACAAATATCATATAGCAGTGGTCCCCAACAATGCCTGCGGATGCGATGTTGTTGCTTAGCCATTTGTGTGTACCAGCGACTAACATACCAACTGGTTTATTTAAGTATAGGGCATACATAGTTTGTACCCTATCAAATTTAATTTTAAGTGGTGCGATGCCCTTTCTCTTGTGTTTTAGAAAGGACTAGCTGGGTGCCCACATAATTTTCTGCCCAAAGTCCAGACATACGCTTGATACACCACTGCATATAAAACAACTTTTTTCTCTCTTACTATAGTTAGTATAAAATATGTTGTTTACTGTATTATTTAATGTCCAACTATAATTTTAAGGCTTGGCTGGGGCCCAGGCCGCAAAATGTTTGGGGGCCATTGCTACAAATAAAAAAATACTCCATGGTTCGATTCCACAATCAAGCTATACTGACTGAGCGGCCGCCGCCATTAGCGATGATGGTGCCAACATTTGCAGATAGAGGTATCATGTGGTCAGCACAAATAATTTAAAATGTGTTTGTTTTCTCATCAGGAGTTCGCAGAGTTCCTGGACGGTGCCAAGCATGGGGTGATTTACCTGAGTTTGGGTTCCACTGTACGTTCTGATTCATTCCCTGAAGAAAAACGGCTGGGACTGCTCCAAGCTTTCGCCCAACTCCCGCAGAGGGTGCTGTGGAAGTGGGAGGCGGACAACATGCCGGACAAACCCGACAACGTCAAGATTGCCAAGTGGATGCCACAGCTTGAGATTCTAAGTAAGTTGGCCATGAAACCTCGTTTCCATTTTGCCCTTTCCATTACTTAGCTGCTAGTAATAACTCAAGTGATAATAACACTTAGTTTTTATAACAAATAGTTGTAGATTTTATATTGCAAAGTTTAATAAACTAAATAACACAAATTATATTTCAAAGAAAAACAAACACAAAAGAAAGTCATAGGGGAGATTAACTTCGGCTATGGATACAGCTAATCCTTATTCACCGGGTACTCTGGTTCAATGATGGCTGAAGGAGCCGATTAATTCACATGTCCATTACAGATTCTACCCTAAACTATGACTGAAGCATTACCCTGATCAAGAGGCAGTTCCTGAATAGTTAAGTGGTAGAGCATTGATGTACTAAGCTAAAATCCTGTGTTTGATTCCCATGTCCATGTGTCATTTGTTAACTAGTATAATTTAATTAAGAAAATGTTGGAAATGAAAGTACAGTAGAGTCTCGTTTAACTGACATTTGCTTATCCGACATTCTGTATTATCCGATGACCCTAAATTAAAAAAATAAATGCTGCTTGTTAGCTCCTGAGTGTACTCGCAGCCAATCAGTTGCCTCGACTGTACACTAGAGGTGCACACATGTCGGTCATATCTCGCCTTTCCCAACAGTCGCTCAGTGCAGTTTGTTACTGTATGCGGATCGGTTTACTGTGTGTTACTGTGCAATGTTTATGTGGGTGGGTGTTAAAGTAAGTAATTAGTTGTGTTGTGAAGCAGTTTTTACTGAAATTTACCCAAGTATGCGACAAAAAGAAATAAAGTTGTTGTATCAATAGAAGAAAAACTTGAGGCAATCAAGAGACTGGACAAAGGAGAGATGATGCAGAAGGTAGCTGATGACTATGGCGTCGGACGGGTAACAGTAGGAGACTGAAAAAAGAAACAATTGGAAATAGAAAAATGGTGTTCTCGAGAAACTACGGATGGTGCACTAAAAGAGAGAAAAATTATGAAAAAGCCGAGGCTTTGTACGTTTGGTTTACACAGTTCAAAGACAAGGGTGTGCCTATTTCAGGGCCTATTTTACAGCAAAAGGCGTTGCATTTTCAAAATTAATTTAATTGAAGGGGACCCAAATTTGACAGCAGCATTGATTGGCTCGACAGATGGAAGAAACGTAATGGAATCCGTCATTTAAGTGTTTGTGGTCAGAAACTTCCATCAAATTTTCAAAAATGCAGACATTCAAGAAAAAATTTCAAGACCTTATTGAAACTGAAAGCCTAATGGGTGATAAAATATTTAATTGTGATGAGTCAGGCCTTAATTACAAAATGTTAGCTAGCCAACCAGAACTTAAGCAGCAGTCCCTGGTTATAAGGGTAGTAAAGAAATACTGACAATTTTAGCATGCAGCACTGCTACAGCAAACCACAAAATGGACCTCGCAATGATCGGGAAGTCCAAAGATCCAAGATCCTTTAAAACAATTTAAAAAAATGCTCTTCCTGTAAAATACTACAGCCAAAAAAGTGCGTGGATAAGCAGTGAAATTTTCAAAGATAATTTTTTAAAGAATTTGTTCATTCCACGGAGAAATTTTTGAAAGAAAATAACCTCCCAAGAAAGCAGTTTGTTGCTAGACAATGTCCCGACACACCCTGATGCAGAGGAGTTTCAAGATAGGGACATTAAGGCTATGTTTCTGTCACCTAATGTAACTGCCATATGCCAACCGATGGATTAGGGCGTTTTGGAAACGTTACAAAGGAACTATCGCAGGAAGCTACTGTCGACAATGATAGAAGAAATTGAAGAAGGGCAAGACATGATTAAAAAATTGAAACACATCAATGTAAAGGATATTGCATATTGGGTTGCAAGAGCCCGGGCTGACGTTAGGGCTCCAACAATTGCCAAATCATGGAAGAAGCTGTTAGGCGAAAATGAAATTATGGAAATGGAAAGCACAGATGAAACCGAAGAAAGCATTCTACCCTTAGTCCAACATATCCCTGGATGTGAGGATGCATCTTCGCAAGAAGTTAAAAGTTGGATGAATGAAGACAAACAGTATGAAATAACTGATGAAGAAATTATCGTTCTTGTCAATAGCGATGGCAACAACATTTATGATCAAGCATCAACTGTTGAGCCTCTCAGAATCTCGCATAATGGTAGAGTTAAGGCTCTAGAAACTGCCATGAAATACGTTGAGCAACAAGAAGAAGCTATGGGGATCAACATAATGATGCTGCAAAGATGGCGAGACTTGGCAGCGAAGAAATGGCAATTGTCGGAAAAGCAAACTAGGATCACAAATTTTTTTTAATCATCACAGTACTGAAATTTTTATGGATTTAACTTCCGACAATGCTATTCATGGTGTCTACCATCCGGGAAAATCAGGGAAAACGGGAATTAGCCAGGAATTTGAAGTGATCGGGAAAAAACAGGAATAAGCCGGGAATTTGGTAAATTACAATAAAAATCTAGGAAAATGTGGTTTTACCCAAATTTGAAATATAATAATCATTAAAACAGTAAATAATAATGTTATTCAAACTGTAGTTTTTTTTGTAGCTGTGTAATAAATTTTATAATTCCTAATAAACAATGTTAATACAAATTTAAAAAATATGTTTATTTCAATTTTAAGACTTATTATTATTCATAAAAAATTATTAATAGAAAAATGAGGGGGGAGGTGGGGGTATTAAAAGGATGTGACATACTTTTTAGTCGGGAATTTTAGGAAATGATCAGGGGAAATCAGGGAAAAAATCGGTAATTTCATTGGTCAAATTGAGTAGACACCATGCTATTACTTTAAGTTCATTTTATTCAATTCTTTATTTATTTGCAGTTAATTCTTAGCGTTAACTACAACACCAATTTGATGCTAAATTTATAAATAAATTACTTTATAAATAAATTACTTTATAACGTTACTGTGTATTGAATTTTTTTTCTATTGATTTGTTGTAAAACGTAATGTTTAGGTGCTTAATTTGTAAAATTATAATGTAGTTTGATGTTTAATAGGTTTTTTTTATTAATTCCTCCCTATTATCTGACATTTTCGCTTATCCGAATTTATGCCGGCACGTTTATGTTGGATAAGCGAGACTATACTGTATGTGGGAAAAAGACCGCAGGTTAGGCCAAGAAAGATATGGGAGGAACAGATGACAGAAAGTATTCGAGTGAGAGGAGAAGAATGGAAGAAATTAAAGGAAGAATTGTAGTGGAAGGATAGCGGAAGATGGAGGCATTTTACTAAACTGACCTGCCCACAGGCTGGAAACAGTTGTTGTTGTTGATGATAATGATGATGATGATTTTAATTGAAAGGAAGTCTTTGTTTTATATTTAAAATATTTAATTACACAACAAATTCCTTTTTCGACTATACATTTCGTAACCGATCCACGGTGGATCATCTTGTTCCCCTTGAGACAGCAGTTTGTGACGCCTTCCTCCATAAACAGCACCTCTTGGCTGTCTTCTTTGATTTGGAGAAGGTGTACGACACCACCTGGCGGTACGACATTTTAAAGACCCTTTTTAATCGGGGGTTCCAGGGGAACCTCCCAGTTTTTATTGATAATTTTATATCAGATAGACACTTCCGGGTAAGGTTAAACAACACCTTATCCTTTGATTTTATTCAAGAAAGTGGGGTGCCTCAGAGCGGTACTCTGAGTTGCACATTGTACACCATTGCGATAAATGACATTGTGGACAACGTGCGCTTTAAGCATAAATGTACCCACAATTGCATAGAATGAGGGTGGAAAACCATTTAGCTAACAATCTCTGTAAACCCAATTAAGATCCAAACCTCATTCTTATATGTAGCCCAGTATATTGCAAGACTGACGTCTTTGTTGGCGTGCCCGCCGGTGTGGGTACAACAGTTCAGAATTAAACATTACTCTATCTCTAAGATCCTTTACTACAGCTGTGAGCTGAATGTATTGTTGTTTTCTTCCAGGCCACCCTAAAGTAAAAGTGTTCATCACACATGGTGGTCTGATGGGCACCATGGAAGCAGCTTATTTTGGTGTTCCTATGGTGGCCATCCCTCTCTTTGGGGATCAGAAGATGAACGTGAAGACATTTGTCGATAAAGGTATTGCTGTGAAGCTTGACTACAACGAGATCAGCAAGGAGGCTGTGCTCAGCGCTCTGAGGATGGTACTAGAGGATCCTAGGTGAGACTAATATTCTAAAACGTTCGGTAATTAGTGAGTTTGTCAAATAAAATTAGTCTTGAGTTATATGTTATCCTTAAGTGGCTATAAAATAGGTTTTAATTCTGATAGGTTGCACAGCTTGAAACAAATACACAAATGTATGTTGGAGCAATATAGCTATTACATATGTGACGCTTTTGAAATAACCAAGATAAAAAAAACTTTAACCCACTACAGTAGTGGTTGTGAGATCTAAGAGGAATCAGTCTTGCAATAGACTAGATTGCCGGTGACAGGAATATCAGGGTTCAAATCCCAGCCAAGTGAACTTAGGGTTGTTTTTACAAAATGGTTTCTCACTCTACCGCCACACAAATGTGGGTGCATTTAATCTAAATTTTTACCTTATCCCCACTCCTTCAAAATTTAGTTATATATATCCTGATAGGCAGTAAGAATTGGTAGAAAACAACCTTTTAACTCTGAGAATATTAACAACTTAATCTAGGTAATTAGCCAAGATAAAACAAACTTAAATTATTTTGATGAGAGAGTGGAAAACTATCTCCATTGCACTTGATTGTCAAACAAACTGATCTCTTTGTAGTTTGGCGATCAAGTGCAATATACATATAGTGCCTTTAACTACTTAGCAACTACTAATTAATTCAGTGGTAAAGAATTTTTATTGGCAGATTTGAAAATATAGTTCTTACATTTTTGTACACAAAATTTAATGTCTTTAATAAACATCATCAACAATTGTTTCCAGCCTGTGGTCGGGCCAGTTTAGTTAAATGCCTCCATATTCCTTTATCCTTCCACCATTCTTTTTCCTTTAATTGCTTCCATTCTTCTTCTCTCACTTGCAAACTTTCTGTCATCTGCTCCTCCCATCTCTTTATTGGTCTCACTTGTGATTTTTTCCCCCCTACATTCTTCTTCTCCATAATTCTTTTTGGTATTATCTTTTATTCCGTCCTCAATATCTCCACATCATCTCAGCCTTGCTTCCTATACTATCTCATGTACTCCTTGTACCCCAACTCTTTCCTGGATAACTTCATTCCCTATCCTGTCCCCTCTCAAGATAGCTAACATGCTCCTCACAAACTTCATTCCCATGACCTCCACCTTCCTAGTCTTTCTTATATTCACTGTCCATGTTTCTGCTGCATATGTGACTATGAGTTCAAAGTACACCATGTACAGCACTTTCTTACACTTCAAGGGGACTTCTCTTTCCAATAGCAGGTCTCTTACACACCTAAAGAACTACTCTCCCTGCTGTCATCTTCTCATTAGATCCACTCTACTCCCACCTTTCACCTCAATCACGCTTCCAAGATAATTTACATTCTTTACCTTTCTCAGATCTACTCCATCCAACTTTATAGCTTTATTAGGGCTTATCCTCTTCCTTTTTCATTACCATCATTTCACTTCCCTAAATTTAACTTAACACTCTTTCACTTCCTCATTCCTTTCATGTAGATGTTCCTGTACTTCCTTTTCCCTCTCCCCCCATACCATTAAGTCATCAGCAAAAATCATGGCTTTAATTCTTTCCTCTCTGATTTTTCCTGCCACTTTATTCTTGACTATTTCCATTACCATAACAAATAGTAATGGTGAAAGAGTACGTCCCTGCTTCCCTTCATTTTTCATTTGGAACCATTCTGTCCACCCCTTCTCTGTTAACACAACTGTTATCCTCATACATACAATTTACTCTCATTACAACTCTTTCCACTCCAGCCTTCTCCATCGCTTTACAGACTTTATTTCTATCCACACTATCATATACATGCCTTCTCCACATCCATAAATACCATTACCAAGTCCCTCCCAAATTTATACCTTCTTTCCATCAGCTGTCGTATTGTAAAGATCAGTCATATTGCAGACCTCTGTACCATAAATCTCTGTTGTTCCTCTCTCCACCATCCTTTCATTTTCTTTCTTATTCTATTTTCCAGTATTTTCTTATATATTTTTGTAAAGTGGTACATTAGTGTTATTAACCAATAATTTGTACACCTCTTCTTATTTCCTTTATTAAAAATCATTTTTATAATTCCCTTCTCACAATATTCTGGTATCTGCTATCCTTCCATTTAACTCTCAGCAGCCTCTATAATCATTATATCCCTACTTCTCCTGTAGCTCTTATCATTTCCAGGGTCAGTTTTTCCACACTTGGTGATTTTTTTCATCCTCTTTAATTCATCCTCCACCTCTTTCCATGTGGGACTCATTACTTCCTCTTCTCATAGTTCTAAAAGCTCCTTTGCTTCACTCTCATACCTTTCTTCTTCCAGTTTGAACAATTTTTAACAATATGCTATTCATAGTTTCATTTCTTCTTCTCCTCTCTTCATTGTTTTTCCTTCTTCCTCCATCATTCTAACTTCTTGTCTTTTATTTCTCATCCTATTTCATACATGGCTATAAAATACCCTCTTACTTACTTCCTTCCACATCCCTTTCCAGCATTTCTGTCCATTTGTAAATACAATTCTTCCTGACATCCCATATCATATTCTTTGCTCTTTTCTTCTCCCTATGTCTCATTCTTATTCTTAAAACTCCTTCTAAATGCTTTATTATTCTTCTCCACTGTTTTAATAAACAAAAAAAGTAACAATGGTTAAACTCTATGGTGTCAGCCTGCAATTGAGCTATATCGATCGATTGTCCGTTGTATGTTGGCGAAGACAGTTCCAACATTGGCGGATAGAGGGTGTCATGTGGTCAATACAATGAACCATCTGGTGGTTAATCTGTTTTTTAGACTGGACCCGCTACTTCTTTATTAAGATAGCTCCTCATTTGGCCACACAAGGCTGAGTTGTTTGACCCTGTTCCAGACCCACTGTTTCACAGAAAAATCTGGAAGTACCGGGATTGAACCCAAGACCTCTGTATCTAGGAACTCTGACCATTAGACCACCGAGGCAGTCTGTAATAATGGTTATAGTTATTAATCTAATGGTTATCAAATTTAACTGCCTTATGGATAAATATATTGAATTTTTTTTAACACTTCTAAGACAACGGGTGATCCCAAATTAATTTTAAAATTAACTACCCATCACAGAATATGGAGTTTTTTTAGCACTACGCTTTACCACCTGTCCGGGTTATACCATTTATTTGGTGTTGTGTGTGCTATTCATAAAAAAAACCAATTGCCTTGTTATTACTTTTTGTGGCTGTCTCTTACTAGGAGCTATCCACATTTAATTATGCTAACGGTGTATGAATTTTGATATAATTTAGAAGAAATGTACCCACCTATGCGTAGAGGAAGGGTGGGTGTTTAAAACTGCCCTAAATACCCCAGTTGAAATTCAAACCCTAACGTTCTCGTTATCAGAAACCAGACTAGACAAGTCCTGATGTTTAGTCTGTGTGCGCATTGATCCAGCTCACAATTATTTAACTACCTGATCTCTTTGTTTATTTAATACAGCTATTCAGAGAACGCTAAACAAGTAGCCAGAGCTTTCAGTGACCGCCCCTTATCTGCAATGGACACCGCCATTTATTGGATAGAATACATCATCAGACATAAAGGAGCGCATCATCTAAGATCTGCTGCAGCTGATCTCCCTTGGTACCAAATTTTTCTGCTAGATGTCATTGCAGTACTTCTTGCAGGAATTGTCATTATCGTCTATGTTGTGTATCTTATCGCGAGAACATTATTTCGTGTGGTTTTCTCTAGGAAAAGTAAACCTACCAAAAAAAGTGAATCTACTAATAAAAGTGAGAAAAAGAAAAAAGTAAAAAAGAATTAGTGAAAAAACAGTTTTTGTTATGTTTCAAGTTAATAAATTGATCAGAATATTACAAATTAATGTATTTTATAAACCAACCATTCCTAGGATTAACCTTGTGATCATTTATCCCTCATCCTAAGTCACCAATAACCTTTTGTTGAGCATTCGGTACTATAGTTTGTAGTCCTGATGTGTCGGTTACAACATTTTGATGGTTCTAGTTCTTTTATTTTGGTTCTCGTTCCCAAATTCCCTTTAAATCTCGCAACCCAATTTAATTCTATTTGGTCCAAATTATTTATATCTTCCTATAGTGTGGGTAGCTACCAAGTTCAACATTCAGTGAGTTGGTTGCAAATAATTTGTTTGTTGAAAATTAGAAAAAATGTTGTCTACTAATCCTCTATTTATTTCGTTATGTGTTTCTATTAGAATTTAAAAAAAAACACTTATATAGCTAAGACCAGACCTTATAGAAACCAGAAAAACCAAATAAATGGACTGACTCATCATTCATTATAATGGCTTTACGATCTGTCTCGTCAAATAAGACTCAAACCAAAATTTATCAGAAATGGTATGTCTTTGTCTAAAGATCAATCACATGTTACTTTCATGGTTAAAAGGTGTCTTATGAAAGATATACATTAAAAAGCAGAGCATCACAAAAGTCAAGGATCTTACTCTTCATAGCTAGGGATATGTCCCAAAGAGTATCTAAAATTAGGGATTAGGGGAAGGGAGGAAGGTGGGGGAACATCCTAAAATCTAATCTGAATTACTGGACATTTATGAATTAGAGGGTTGCCCTATACTAAATAGTGTTGCTTTCTAAATCGCAGGCTAGTTTTGGATTGGAATTAAGTTACTAATTAAAATTAAATTGGCTAAGTCTAACGATACTCTTTTGTGAAGTCTTTTAGTTTAACATATAAAACATTATATGTGAACGTCCATTAAAAAAGGAACCTTATCTTCCAGAAATCAAAATTGAGGTTTTGATGTTTTCTTAGAGAGAATTCGATGCTGAAGATAATGGTATTTTATATTTTTTAATCTGAATCTGTTGAAATGTTATTGATTATTAAAAATCAAGTTTAAAAAAAACAGTTTTTCAGAAATGAAGGTTAAAGTTTGGTTAAACTTTAAGGATAAGAAAACTTGCATTTTATATAGCAATATTAAAGTTTTTTTGGTTAACTTTGATGTGAAATTTTATTCTGGATGCAGTAATGGTCTTAGAGTATGGCCAGACTGGGCGTGCGAGTGACTAAAATATAAAATAGAACACATTGGTTGTAATGAGAGGTGGCCAGATTGGAGCAAGCGACTGAGCGTGCATGCTTGAAAGATAGAACTGGTTCTATTTTTCAAGCATGCGCGCTCGAGCCAGAACAGTCTAGTTTACAGGTGCTAGGCTATATTATTGTATGTTGGTTCATTGAGTGATAGGAAAACTTATCAATTTGACATGATATTTGACATTTTTATAGTTATCAATAGGTTTAGTCCACTTGCTACTAAAGGTCTTATTTAATTGGTAAGATAATAAACCATACCTATATGTATAAATATATAGATATATATGTAAAACTGATATGTTAAAATACTTCAATATTATAATCAAAGTAGGCCTTTACAAATAAGGATCACCATTAGCGCGGATAGAGGATGGGAAAACCACAACAATAAATCACTTGTCATAAACCATCCTCAGTTCACTGAGCCAAGATTCGAACCTTTGCCTCCTCGTCAACAACGATCGAGAGCTATCTGCTAATCACGCGCCCGCTCGCTCACCAGTTTGGCCACAGAGTCACTGTCACTCGCTCGCTTGTCAGTCTGGCCGAACCCTTAAAATTTCACTAACTTTGAAAATAACATAATGATAATAAAATAATTTATGATTTGTAACTGCAAAATTGTGTGGAGGTTAGAACAATAATACTGTGATTGGGACTATGTTACAATATAACTTCTGTTAGAACAGTTGCTGGCTGGTTACCAAAGACACAAAACAAATCACTTCTCAGTTGTTTTCAAAGCAGGTTAGCCAACCTAAGAATTTCTCACTAAATCAATGGGGAAAACTTTTATAAATAAAATCTCATTGTAAGTGAACTGAAACAAATATAAAAGGGACCTTAACTTCCCCAATAAGATTTACATTGGGGAAGATAAGGTCCCTTTTCTTTTAAAGTGACATTAGTCTCTTTTAACACAATTTTCTAGCCTTTATCTATTAAATAATTAAATAATAGATGGTTTTACATGCGCAGAAAGAAAAAAAAGATTATTTTTAAAAAATAAAAACAATTTTTTACACTAAATTTGTTTTATGGCTCTCCTGAACAATTTGATCTGGGAAACATAAGGTCCCTTTTCCTATTGACAGTCATATATATATATATAAAATATAGTCTACAAATCTTTGTATCTAAAAGTATGTACTACCATGTGTAAGTTTTTTATGGTATGAATAATTGCATTGGTAAAATATATAATTCCCTTTGTGAATTGAAATATATATTAAACGAGGGAACTTTGAGTCACAAATAATAATTTTGGCAGTTGCTGTCTTTCAGTGAAATATCTGTTTTTAACAATGTAAAAAATTATGATTTTAACGTTTAGTGTACATACTCTGAATCTGTAAGGTCCATAATCCGTAAGAAGTGACTCTACAGTACTAGAGTGCTCTGTTCATAGTGTGTCTATTTGTAAGTCCGTAGTCCATAGCACTCCATAAAAGTTCGATCAACCTAAACTTTCTTAAGACGGGAATGCAGGGAACGCGAGTGAAGGATCAGTGTTTTTACAGTTTATATCACAAAACATTGTTTTGGTCAAGATGAATCAGATATTGCTTCTATATAAACATAGAGTTCATAGAGTTTAATTTTCTTCACATGGTGACCACAACAGTTGTTGAATATCTGTCAAGTGTGTCCTGGAATTTCATTTCTCTTAATTTAAAAAGGTTGTTAGATAATTACACTATTCCCATGACAGATATTTAACAACTACTGTTGATGTCACCATGTGAAGAAAATTAAACTGTGTTTGTATAAAAGCAATATTAGATTTATTTTGACCAAAAAAATATTTTGCTATAAAAACTGCAAAAACATTGACCTTTTCTCATGTTTCTTACATTCCCACCTTAAGGACTGTCATTACAGGCAGCTACAGAGAACTTAGCACAGGTTGACAAATAAATGAACATCAATGTATGAATCGATTGAAAATATCAATGATAACAATGAAAATAGTCACCATTTTCTAAACACGTATTTTATATACAACTTTAAAGCTATCCTTATTTTAACTATAGACACTAAACAAAGAATAAAATGATTGAAACTTTGATTTTGTTTATAGAATTTGCTCCTAAAATTTAATAGAGAATAGTGTTATACTTACCCATTCGTTGACAATATCTATTGATTAAGTAGATAGAGTGTGTGCACAAAACTAAAAATTATATTGATTTAAGAATACAAAGCTTATGCAATAAGTAAACCCTGATTTTTATAGGAAGCCCACTTTCGAACACCAATATTGATTGAGGATCACAAAAATTTGGCATTTTAGAAATATGTCTTGTTTAATTTATTAATTACAAAGTAATTATTCATTTCGGTGGCCGAATGATTTATGGGGTTACTCCCGCAGTAGACGATGAGGAGGGACAATAGTCCCAGGACTACATTCCAACAAAATACAATTCATTTAGTGTTGAAAAAAAGTATTTAAATAAAAAACTAATAATTATTTATTTCTAAATAAAGAAAACCACCTAAATATTTTATATAGTACAAGGAATATATAAAGAAAAAATTGAATAACAATGTAATCCCTTTTATGATTTTATAACATTTACATTTTTAAAGATTGATTAACAACTTAATCACATTTTATGGTTTTATAACATTTAAAGGGTACATGGTAAAATAACTGGAGTGAAGTTGAGGAGTCCCTTTCACCACAACTATTTGAAATGGCAATGGAAACGGTCATGAACAAAGTGGCAAGAAAACTCGGGGAGGAAAGAATGGAAGCCATTATGTTTTAGAGCTGAGAAAAGTACAGAACATGAAATATCTTGGAAGCGTGATTGAGGAGAAAGGTGAAAGTAGAGAGGATTTAATGAGAAGAGGACAGCAGGGAGAGTTGTTATATAGGTGTTTAAGAGACCTGCTATGGAGAAGAGAAGTGCCCTAAGTGTAAGGAAGTGTTGTACATGGCGTATTTTGTACATATTGTCACATATGAAACATAAACAATAAACATGGACATTGAATATAAGAGTGAATAGGAACGTGGAGACCATGGGAATCAAGTTTGTGAGGAGCATGTTAGCTGTCACAAGGAGAAACAAGATTAGGAATGAAGTTATCTAAGAAAGAGTAAGAGTACAGAGATTACATAAGATAGTAGAGGAAGCATGACTGAGATGGTATGAGGATGTAATGAGAATGGAGAAGGAGAGGACGCCAAAGAAAATGTTGGAATTGACGTATTTAGGAAAAAGACTGCAAGAGAGGCCAAGAAAGAGATGGGAGGAGCAGATAACAAAGTGTCAAGGGAGAGGAGAAGAATGGAAGCAATTTAAGGAGTAATAGTGGTGGAAGGATAGAGGAAGATGGAGACATTTTATTAAACTGACCCAGCCACAGGCTGGAAACAGTTGATGATGATGATGGTATAAAAGGGGAGAAGTCCAAATTAACTCAAATTGAGCTAGTGCTGCCATCTGTTAGACAATCATAAGACCTTTATATTGCACTTAAGATTATGGTTAAAGGAGGTGTGTCATCATTATTAACTTTTTTAAGTACAGTAGATTCGCGACTAACCGAGGTAATTGGGACCGAGCCTACCTCAGATACGAAAAAACTCGGATGATACTTTATACTAGTTATAATAGTTATACAGAATATTTGTATATAAGTTGAAGTAAAAAATATTGTATAACGTATTTAACTATTGTATAAATATTGTGTTAAAATTAGACACTTTGACAGAATGAGTGCCTCAGTTAACACAAAGCCTCAGATAAGCAGGGCTTGGACAATTGCGAGTCGACTGTATTTGTTGGGGTCTTCATGGAGTTGAGATTTAAGAGAAAAGTAAGGGAACAAGATATCATATTATTGCATACATTTATGAGTGGGGGTGGGACTTTGTTATATGGGAGGTCACCACCTTTTTTTTCCTTTCATTTTCTTTTATTTTTTTATTTTTTATTTTGGCATTCTTTCATTACTGTACTATTTTGCGTCACGCAGAAGATGCGGCTTATTTATATGATACAGAATATAACTGGAGCGCAAATTTTAAGCCTCAGCTAGGACGCATGAAACCCTTGCAACATGCCGGGCCTGTTTTTCATAATATTATAGCTTATCAACATTAAAAAAAACCTGTCAGTAAATGGCCGGTAAATAGTAACTTCTTCTCAGAAAAAAATAATTTGTTACTCATATGTAATACTTATTAGATTTAAATTTGAAATGTTAACTGTTTTTAAATAATTTAAAATTTTCAAAAATCATTTACTTGTCAATTGCCCTTAAATAAATGTGGCCACACAAAACAAATGTTTGGTTATTTACTATGTAAAACACACTAGAGTTAGTCATTTTGAACAAAATCATTAGAACCTCTTTTAAAAAAGCTCATATTTTCAAAAATCAGAAATCCATACTCTTAAACAAAAAACAAGAATGTTGGGATTTTAATGAAACGGTCCATAGATATCAATTTTGAACAAAATAGTTGGGGCCATTTAAAAAACAAAACAAATTTCCAAGAATCAGTTATTTGGAAACTACTCTTAAATAAAATTATTTTTCTCCAAAAAACAAGTATGTATACAGTGTTATTTATCATGTTAAACACTCCTCATATATACATTTTGAGCAAAATTATTGATCAATAATTTTTTTTCTAAACTGACTTTCAAAAATCGATATTTAACTTATTAAATATGTTAGCAAAGGTTAAAGTCAAGAGTCAACGTCCGAGAGAAAAACACTATCTACAAATACACTTAATGGGCTAATTAACACAAATAAGGTTAGCGTGAGCACAGAACGACGCGGTCTGGTTTGAAGGAGAAAAACAACTGTGAAAGTGAAAGTGCGTGATTGGTTAACTCTTGATACTCGCGCTACTGCAGCGCCTTTCGTGATTGGTGCAGTGGTTAGATCGTGTAGCTTAGTCAGTTACTCCAACACTTCCCCTCGAGATAACAACTGGAAGCTCATCGGGTGCCCCGATCAGTCCCAAGAGTTCGACACAGTGCCCATGCTTTGATTTCGTCAAAGCCTTGGTTAATACATCGGCTGGCATCTCCTCCGATGCCACGTGTCCCAGTACTATTTGACCTGACTCAACAGTCTCCCGTACAAAATGGTGACGAATGTCAATGTGTTTTGTTCGTGCATGGAAGACAGGATTGGTCGCCAGTCTCTGTGCCCCAACATTGTCATTGAGCAGTTTAAGCGGTCCAAATTTCTCCTTTCCAAGCTCGAGCAGGAAACGCTGAAGGTGCACGGCTTCCTTGGCTGCTTCACTCAGGGCCATGTATTCAGCCTCTGTGGTAGATAATGCGACAGTCTGTTGCTTCCTCGAATCCCAGGCAATCGCACCGCCATTCATGACGAAAACATATCCTGTAAAGGAACGCCGGTCGTCAAGTGATCCTCCCCAGTCGGCATCTACGTAGCCCGTTAACGAGCTTTCCCCACACTTGTATGAGATTCCCTGGTTAGCAGTGCCCTTGAGGTACCGAAGTACCCTCTTTGCTGCGCCCCAATGAGTACTGTTGAAACAGTCATTAAATTGGCTTAACACACTTGTTGCATGAGCTATGTCCGGACGTGTAGCCACTGACAAATACAGTAAGCAACCAACTAGTTCTCGGTATGGGGGTTTTTCACCATCCGAAGTTGACCATGCCCCACCCTTTGCCAACTTCGTTCCAACGTCTAGTGGGGTTGAAACAGGCTTGCAATCTGACATACCGAAGCGTTGAAGGATGTCTTTTATGTATGTCTTTTGACTTACAAATATCCCGTCGCCGTTTCTGGAGAAATCCATCCCCAAACAGCGCTTTAGATCGCCCAGATCCTTCATCTCAAACATCTTTCCAAGTCTGTCTCCAAAACGGGTGGTTTCTTCGGGGTCACGACATATTATCAGAATGTCGTCGACATAGATGATGATGATCATGATCTCTTCATTCCAACGTCTTATGTAAACACACGGGTCCCCATTGGTGGGTTTCGCACCCATGGCACGTAACTCTTCATCTAGACGTCTGTTCCAGGCACGACCAGCTTGTTTTAGGCCGTACAGAGCCTTCTTTACGTAGCAGACCATATTACCTGTTGCTAACTTGTCGAGTGTGGCCCTCGCCCTGCTGACGGTCTGATCCATGTGTCCTTTCTTTCTCACTATGTGCTCAAGGACTTCTTCAAATCGATCTGGTACCTCCATGTATACCTCCTCATCCAGTGTCCCGTTCAAATACGCTGTTTCCACATCATACTGTCGTATGTGCATATTGTTCTGGGCTGCAAATGAAATGACCAACCGTATTGAATCTAGGCGTGCAACTGGCGCATACGTCTCATGGAAGTCCCTGCCGTACTGTTGAGCATATCCCTTCGCCACTATCCTGGCTTTGCGC
Organism: Timema podura; assembly: GCA_033556935.1. Lineage (NCBI taxonomy): Eukaryota > Metazoa > Arthropoda > Insecta > Phasmatodea > Timematidae > Timema > Timema podura. The sequence goes on along the minus strand of JAVRXN010000009.1, from coordinate 122,047,494 downwards.
TTCTCCAGAACGCCGTTTGTGCCATACTTATTTCGTAGCACAAAACGACTGCCGATCACCCTTGACGCTTTTGACCTGTCCACCAGATCCCACGTGTCTTTTGCAAGAATTGACTCCACTTCAGTAGCCATAGCCATAATCCATTCGGTTGAATCCTTACTTGTCAATGCTCGAGCAACTGGAACTTCACTCAGAAAAGCGAAGTCATCCTTGACTACATGATTCGCCATTGCATAGACTCTGGGGGGTCTTCCGGGACGTCCGGTCCGCAATACCCTTGGCCTTCCTGGACCTCTTCTTACAGCATTCAATGGTTCATCTGGGGGAAAACCTTGAAAGCCCTCGGCGTCTTCGTACTCGTCGGGACGTGCCTCTGGTAATGGCTCCTCGATCGGATGATGTGATTCTCTGCCGTTAGAAAGGTTGATCATGACGTGTTGATCTTCATTCTCTGTTGCATTAACGTCAACTGATGAACTTGACAAATTTGGGGGCTTGTCGTCCTGCGGTAGGAAGTCCTCCCACCTCTTCGTTGACTGGATCAGAGTCCTGTCCATGAAGATCACGTCTCTGGATACCTCGATCTTCCTCTGCTCCGGTAGCCATACCCTGTATGCCTTTGACTCTGAGCTATACCCCACGAAGACTCCTTTCTTCGATCGAACTTCCAGCTTCCCCTTGCCCGGCGTTCTGTCCATGATGAAGACTTCGCTCCCAAAGATCCTAAAGCTGGACACGTCCGGTGGCTTCCCGAACCAAACCTCGTACGGGGTTCTTCCCTTTAGTTTACTCGTTGGTGACCTATTGCGTATGAAGTTTGCGGTGTTGACGGCCTCCGCCCAAAAAGTCGGTGGCAGCCCGGACTGAATTAGAAGGCAGCGTGCCATCTCCATCAGTGTCCTGTTTCTCCTCTCAGCAACTCCATTTTGCTGCGGGTTGTGAGGTACGGTCAAACGCCTTAAGATGCCATGTCTTTGGAGCAGCTCGTCAAACTGTTTGTTGACATATTCGCGTCCATTATCCGACTGTAAGCACTTAACCGCCTTTCCCTGTTGGGTGCTCACAAGTGCCCTGAAACTATCGAATTCGTCCATCACTTGGTTCTTTTGCTCGATGAATCTCACCTCACACCATCCCGAAGAATCATCTATGAAAGTAGCAAAGTAGAGCTTCTTTCCATGTGAGGCTACTCGCATTGGACCGCAGATGTCAGAATGTATGAGCTCACCCAGTACTGACACTCTCTCCGAAACCTTTGGAAATGGAGTGCGACACATCTTCCCTTGGAGACAAACACTGCATTGAAAATCATTGTTGATGCCCTCGACGTTGATTCCTTGAATTGATCCAGCCTTGATGGCCTCGCGAAGTGATTTGACATTAAGATGTCCCATGCGAGCATGCCAATCCTCAATGGAATTCTTCATTGGAGTAAGTGCGGCGTCATCTGGGCCTGATATTTTCCTGCATTCCTGGTCTGTCAATTCTGGGAAATAATATAGTCCGTTTTCCCGTTTCGCGATAAGCAGAACGTTGTCATCCTGATCGATTACCTCAGCCTTCGTCTCACTAAAAATCACTTTGTATCCCTTGTCGGTAACCTTCCCGACCGAAACAAGGTTGGCGCGTAGGTCCGGTACAAACAAGGTGTCTTTGAATTCGATCACCTTTTTATTACCACTCGCGCTCGTCCCGATTGACACGGTACCGATTCCTTTGATGTCTGTACATGTTCCGTTCGCGAGATTTAGCTTTCCGTGATCAGAGTTCCGACTGATCTGTGCAAACGACTCGATATTCCCACACATGTGAGACGTGCACCCGCTGTCGAAACACCAGCTGACGCGATCCGCATTATTTCCGATTCGAAATGCACCGTTGTTGGACATGTCTGTCGCGGCTAGGCACACGCTTTCAACGTTTTTAACGGATTGTTCGTTCGACTTCCTTGTCTTATGACAGTTTTTCGCCCGGTGTCCGATCGCATTGCACTTAAAACACTTCATTTTCGAGTCCTTTTTCGCACCATAGTCTCTGTCCAATTTCTCCCATCTGTGTTTTTCCCGTTTATTATTTCCGGCCGACTTTCCCGCGTACATCGCGTTTTGTGCTGAATTCCGGCTCGTTTCCTTGCGCGCATCGAATTCCTCCGCAACTTTGATTCGAAGCGTCTCCAGAGGCGGTAACGCGTCACGTGACGACATGGCGCAACGAAAGTTTTCGTAGCTCTCCGGTAGACTGCGCAAAAACATGACTGCCAACAGCTCTTGATTAATGTCAACCTCCAGTTCTGCTAACCTATCCACCATGTCGAAAAAACATCGAGAGTGTTCATGCATGTCGCCGCCATCTTGTAACTTCAAGGACATCAAATTATTCAACAAGGCAGCCTTCCGTGCCGGCCCTTTTGACTGGTATATTCCCTCTAATTTTTCCCAAATTTCCCGTGAGGTCTCGCAGCCCTTAGTCTGTTTAATTTCCGACGGGTTCATGGCGAGCACTATGTCAGATTGTGCCTTCAGGTCGGCTTCTCTCCACCGTCGTTCGGCTTCAATCGTCGCCGGCTCGGCTGTAACCGCTTCTGGTTTCACGATTGTTCCACTCACATAGCCCCATGCATCATTCTTTATGAGAACTGCACGCATTTGTATCTTCCATGTTTCATAGTTCTCTTTATTTAAAACTTCGAACTTTACGCCGGTCGCGTTCATCTTCGCGGCGTACTAACGAGTTTTCGAGACTCAATATGGCGCAATGTCCGTTAAAGTTACGTGCTTCGCGATCTTCGATTAGTCACACGAAAATTATCGCGACGAGCCTGGGCCCATAACCTGTTAGCAAAGGTTAAAGTCAAGAGTCAACGTCCGAGAGAAAAAACACTATCTACAAATACACTTAATGGGCTAATTAACACAAATAAGGTTAGCGTGAGCACAGAACGACGCGGTCTGGTTTGAAGGAGAAAAACAACTGTGAAAAACAACGTTCCAACGTCTAGTGGGGTTGAAACAGGCTTGCAATCTGACATACCGAAGCGTTGAAGGATGTCTTTTATGTATGTCTTTTGACTTACAAATATCCCGTCGCCGTTTCTGGAGAAATCCATCCCCAAACAGCGCTTTAGATCGCCCAGATCCTTCATCTCAAACATCTTTCCAAGTCTGTCTCCAAAACGGGTGGTTTCTTCGGGGTCACGACATATTATCAGAATGTCGTCGACATAGATGATGATGATCATGATCTCTTCATTCCAACGTCTTATGTAAACACACGGGTCCCCATTGGTGGGTTTCGCACCCATGGCACGTAACTCTTCATCTAGACGTCTGTTCCAGGCACGACCAGCTTGTTTTAGGCCGTACAGAGCCTTCTTTACGTAGCAGACCATATTACCTGTTGCTAACTTGTCGAGTGTGGCCCTCGCCTGCTGACGGTCTGATCCATGTGTCCTTTCTTTCTCACTATGTGCTCAAGGACTTCTTCAAATCGATCTGGTACCTCCATGTATACCTCCTCATCCAGTGTCCCGTTCAAATACGCTGTTTCCACATCATACTGTCGTATGTGCATATTGTTCTGGGCTGCAAATGAAATGACCAACCGTATTGAATCTAGGCGTGCAACTGGCGCATACGTCTCATGGAAGTCCCTGCCGTACTGTTGAGCATATCCCTTCGCCACTATCCTGGCTTTGCGCTTCTCCAGAACGCCGTTTGTGCCATACTTATTTCGTAGCACAAAACGACTGCCGATCACCCTTGACGCTTTTGACCTGTCCACCAGATCCCACGTGTCTTTTGCAAGAATTGACTCCACTTCAGTAGCCATAGCCATAATCCATTCGGTTGAATCCTTACTTGTCAATGCTCGAGCAACTGGAACTTCACTCAGAAAAGCGAAGTCATCCTTGACTACATGATTCGCCATTGCATAGACTCTGGGGGGTCTTCCGGGACGTCCGGTCCGCAATACCCTTGGCCTTCCTGGACCTCTTCTTACAGCATTCAATGGTTCATCTGGGGGAAAACCTTGAAAGCCCTCGGCGTCTTCGTACTCGTCGGGACGTGCCTCTGGTAATGGCTCCTCGATCGGATGATGTGATTCTCTGCCGTTAGAAAGGTTGATCATGACGTGTTGATCTTCATTCTCTGTTGCATTAACGTCAACTGATGAACTTGACAAATTTGGGGGCTTGTCGTCCTGCGGTAGGAAGTCCTCCCACCTCTTCGTTGACTGGATCAGAGTCCTGTCCATGAAGATCACGTCTCTGGATACCTCGATCTTCCTCTGCTCCGGTAGCCATACCCTGTATGCCTTTGACTCTGAGCTATACCCCACGAAGACTCCTTTCTTCGATCGAACTTCCAGCTTCCCCTTGCCCGGCGTTCTGTCCATGATGAAGACTTCGCTCCCAAAGATCCTAAAGCTGGACACGTCCGGTGGCTTCCCGAACCAAACCTCGTACGGGGTTCTTCCCTTTAGTTTACTCGTTGGTGACCTATTGCGTATGAAGTTTGCGGTGTTGACGGCCTCCGCCCAAAAAGTCGGTGGCAGCCCGGACTGAATTAGAAGGCAGCGTGCCATCTCCATCAGTGTCCTGTTTCTCCTCTCAGCAACTCCATTTTGCTGCGGGTTGTGAGGTACGGTCAAACGCCTTAAGATGCCATGTCTTTGGAGCAGCTCGTCAAACTGTTTGTTGACATATTCGCGTCCATTATCCGACTGTAAGCACTTAACCGCCTTTCCCTGTTGGGTGCTCACAAGTGCCCTGAAACTATCGAATTCGTCCATCACTTGGTTCTTTTGCTCGATGAATCTCACCTCACACCATCCCGAAGAATCATCTATGAAAGTAGCAAAGTAGAGCTTCTTTCCATGTGAGGCTACTCGCATTGGACCGCAGATGTCAGAATGTATGAGCTCACCCAGTACTGACACTCTCTCCGAAACCTTTGGAAATGGAGTGCGACACATCTTCCCTTGGAGACAAACACTGCATTGAAAATCATTGTTGATGCCCTCGACGTTGATTCCTTGAATTGATCCAGCCTTGATGGCCTCGCGAAGTGATTTGACATTAAGATGTCCCATGCGAGCATGCCAATCCTCAATGGAATTCTTCATTGGAGTAAGTGCGGCGTCATCTGGGCCTGATATTTTCCTGCATTCCTGGTCTGTCAATTCTGGGAAATAATATAGTCCGTTTTCCCGTTTCGCGATAAGCAGAACGTTGTCATCCTGATCGATTACCTCAGCCTTCGTCTCACTAAAAATCACTTTGTATCCCTTGTCGGTAACCTTCCCGACCGAAACAAGGTTGGCGCGTAGGTCCGGTACAAACAAGGTGTCTTTGAATTCGATCACCTTTTTATTACCACTCGCGCTCGTCCCGATTGACACGGTACCGATTCCTTTGATGTCTGTACATGTTCCGTTCGCGAGATTTAGCTTTCCGTGATCAGAGTTCCGACTGATCTGTGCAAACGACTCGATATTCCCACACATGTGAGACGTGCACCCGCTGTCGAAACACCAGCTGACGCGATCCGCATTATTTCCGATTCGAAATGCACCGTTGTTGGACATGTCTGTCGCGGCTAGGCACACGCTTTCAACGTTTTTAACGGATTGTTCGTTCGACTTCCTTGTCTTATGACAGTTTTTCGCCCGGTGTCCGATCGCATTGCACTTAAAACACTTCATTTTCGAGTCCTTTTTCGCACCATAGTCTCTGTCCAATTTCTCCCATCTGTGTTTTTCCCGTTTATTATTTCCGGCCGACTTTCCCGCGTACATCGCGTTTTGTGCTGAATTCCGGCTCGTTTCCTTGCGCGCATCGAATTCCTCCGCAACTTTGATTCGAAGCGTCTCCAGAGGCGGTAACGCGTCACGTGACGACATGGCGCAACGAAAGTTTTCGTAGCTCTCCGGTAGACTGCGCAAAAACATGACTGCCAACAGCTCTTGATTAATGTCAACCTCCAGTTCTGCTAACCTATCCACCATGTCGAAAAAACATCGAGAGTGTTCATGCATGTCGCCGCCATCTTGTAACTTCAAGGACATCAAATTATTCAACAAGGCAGCCTTCCGTGCCGGCCCTTTTGACTGGTATATTCCCTCTAATTTTTCCCAAATTTCCCGTGAGGTCTCGCAGCCCTTAGTCTGTTTAATTTCCGACGGGTTCATGGCGAGCACTATGTCAGATTGTGCCTTCAGGTCGGCTTCTCTCCACCGTCGTTCGGCTTCAATCGTCGCCGGCTCGGCTGTAACCGCTTCTGGTTTCACGATTGTTCCACTCACATAGCCCCATGCATCATTCTTTATGAGAACTGCACGCATTTGTATCTTCCATGTTTCATAGTTCTCTTTATTTAAAACTTCGAACTTTACGCCGGTCGCGTTCATCTTCGCGGCGTACTAACGAGTTTTCGAGACTCAATATGGCGCAATGTCCGTTAAAGTTACGTGCTTCGCGATCTTCGATTAGTCACACGAAAATTATCGCGACGAGCCTGGGCCCATAACCTGTTAGCAAAGGTTAAAGTCAAGAGTCAACGTCCGAGAGAAAAACACTATCTACAAATACACTTAATGGGCTAATTAACACAAATAAGGTTAGCGTGAGCACAGAACGACGCGGTCTGGTTTGAAGGAGAAAAACAACTGTGAAAGTGAAAGTGCGTGATTGGTTAACTCTTGATACTCGCGCTACTGCAGCGCCTTTCGTGATTGGTGCAGTGGTTAGATCGTGTAGCTTAGTCAGTTACTCCAACAAAATAAATCTTAATTATAGAGAAATAATCCAAATCACGATTTCACCTTGAGATGACACACATTACATCTGAATAACAAGTTTGAACGAAATCCATCGATCCTTTAAGATTGTAGCCTTGGTTAGGCCTACAGACAGAATTGTTAAGCCAGTTTTTTTTTAAGTTCAGGGTTGCATAAAACAAGATCTAATATTATTAAGTAAAATTTAACAACATTCTTACCACAGAAATTTTGATAAGTACTGTATTGATATTAAGAAATACCGCCTACCCCCGTTAACAATGTTTCTTGTTACGCCACTGTGAAAGTGACTAAATTTGTTTGAAATAATACAAAATCGATCTGTTGAATCATAGTTTTGCAAATATCAATTTAACCCAATAAAAATCTTGTGGATTCAGTTAGATTTTAGAATATTGATGAATGTTTAATGTCAGTTTTGCAATCATAAAAAAAAAAATCCAATTATGCTGAGGCTTTTCCAATTCTAGCTTAATTTCAAATTTTTTAACTATAGGCCTGCATTGTTTCATTTATTTTATATACTTTGGCCGAGCTACAATTTGAATACCAGTACATAGTCTTGAAAACAAATTAATGTTATATTTACAACAAATTATTCTCATTTAAGAGAGAATAAATAAAACAAACTATTGATAAAGCCTTCTGTGATTTAATTATATTTATGTGTTCACTTTCATAATAGGTAGGCCTGCTGCTTGTTACTTTTTAGTACATATCCTAATTTATCTATTATTCTAATACATCACAACAAATTTACATAATTGTTTCTGGCAAGCAATAAACTAAGCAAAATAAAAAGACTGACAGAGCCATCTGTGATTTAATGAATGGAAATATATAGATATGGTCCCTTTTACCTCTTGGTATTTTTTAGTCTCCTAATACTTCCTAAAGAATTTTATATGTAGAAATAATAAGGTACCTACCTCCCTCCAACACCACCATCAATCGTGGACATACTCGTTCGTCCTTGATTAAATCTAAATAATTGCTGGTTGAATCAATTGACCAATATAGAGCCACTTCATGACAACTTTGGTCTTGTATGACAATAGAAAAGTTACTACAGTCCAATTTTAATTAGAAGGGCCTTTTGAAATACAAACACTATTTTGCGGCCAACAATGATAACATTTTATTAAATCATCAGTGTTATTTTATAGTTTCAGATCATATGAGCTGACATGAATAGACGATTGTATATTGACTAGCTTTTCTAGCTGTCAGATAAGACCCTTTCTTTGAAAATTGGACTGTAAAAACAATTCCTACCCCTCTGGCTCACAAATAAGTTATGGATTCTCACTTTTATAAGTTAAGTTTTGATTTTATTAGTTCATTCAACACCAAAATGTTTTAATACTATGCATCCGTCTGGCTATCCGATTTTAGCTACACTAATGGGATAGTGAAAGTAGAATTTAGAGGAATGTATCCACATTTGTATGGAGAGGGGATGAGAAAATCAGAGATAAATAACACTTGGTTAATCATTTCCAGTGCAGCCATACGAGATTTGAAACTATCTACCTCTCCCTGGAAGTTTGGTAAATTGTGATCTTGACGTCCTAGACCCATTGTCCACCAGTGTGTAAGAAAGTGAAGTTCATTTACATCGCTTTCTATTTATAATAACTACTACGAGGCGGATGAAAACTTAAATTATTTGAGTGTAGTAGGATTCCGGTAGAAAAAATGGCCCACCCTAATTTCTCAACTGTCAAAAAATGTCTCAGCTACCGTGAAAGTGCTGTAGTAATGCAGCACAAAAAGGCCACAATTTTCGAGAAAGTACTGTATTATCGTCGCTTATAAACAAGATCAATCTAATAAGGCACGTGCCGTTAAATCAATAACGATAATTATGGAAAAGAGTTCTGGGATAATAACATATTTACTATGCCTGTTCAAATAATCGTTATTACACTGCACTTCAGACAACGCCTCCAGGAAGACTATGGTTCACATTCCAGAGAGGTCAAAGTTTTAACGATAACAGTTCTCACAGTTGCTAAATGGACAACTGAAAACTTTTAATGAGACAAAAATAAAGTCTACATCCTGTCGGATCCACACACAATGAAGAATTATTCATTGCACGTTGTATTGTTTTCACTTGTGTTCTTTAGAAAGTTAAAGTTTTGTTGGTGAATAGAAATCATTACCGGTTTGTTAGAACAACAAAGATACTCTAGTCTAATCGCACAACTAAAAGTGTTTGTATATATGATGGTTAAACGAAAACGATCGAAATTGAATTTGGTTTTGTTTCACCCTCTGTGACAAAAGAGATTCTCATTGTACAAGTTCTCTTAAGGTTTCGAGTGTTTACTTTTCTTGCGTGCCTCGCGTTGTCTTACCACCAATCCAAGCTATCCACACATTTAAACTAATTGGGTAAAGGTGAGTTAGCTAAAATTTAGAATAAATCTACCCACAATACCATAAAGGGTGAGTGGGAAACCATCTAGGAAATACTCCAGCTAAGTACAGCCAATAAGGATTCGAACCGGCTTAAGACTAGGACAGGCACAACGTCCAGTCCCTGGTCGTTAATTCAACACTGTGAGAGGTTAAACACACAGTTCACCAATAATAATTTTTTTTGGCCATGCCGGAAAACGAACCAGGGACCCTTATCCCGGTAGACAGACACGCTACCAACTGATCTAAGGTGTTGGATATGTATATAATTACCTTGAATCTTAATTTAATTTCTTAATATTAGATTAACTTTTGGTATAATTTTTGTTTCCCGCGAGCTATCACCAAATTTTAATAATACTTCTTCCCTCTTCACTACAAAATAAAATATAGCATTTAAAATATATCTAAAATGTAAATACTGTAGTTAACATGTGTATATGATAACATTTATTTTTAAAATATCCAAGTAGTATGACATAATATTTACCAGTGTTTGAGGTGTTTGGAGAAAAGTATTTCAAGTAAAACAATATTTATCCAAATGAAAGTTTTTACGACAGTTTGTAGTTTGAGGCGTAGACTAAATACAACCAACGTCAATACAAGTTTTTTTTTATGTTTATGTGGCAACGAATCTAGATGGTGAGATAAATAAAAACATATCCCATATTTGTTGAACTTTAGGAATAAAAAGTTCACGAAACGCTCTATAAATGTACAGTATAAAAACCTAACAGCTATATAAAGGATCTGGCGATGTGTTGTGCTAGGTCTAGGAAAGATTTGCTCTTCATCCAAGAAAATAAAATTTTATTTTAGTGTGTGAATAATCCTTGATTTAGACAAAAACTTTACCCTCCATTTTCTACAAAAACAATTTTTATTTGGTTTGTTTGTTTGTGTTGCTTGGTTGAAAAGAAATAATTATCCATTAATTTATATTTCAAATTTCAGATCCAGATTTTTCAGACTAAGAACACGGTAAAGCTACTTTAAAATCTTCATACGTAAGATAGATGTGATCACCAGTGGCATATTGTATCAATAATAATAATAATAATATAATAATAATAAAATAATAATAATAATAATAATAATAATAATAATAATAATAATAGTAATAATAATAATAATAATAATAATAATAATTTTATGGTGTAATCCCTCAAGCGAGTAGTACTCAGCGAGCGGCCGCCGCCGTTAGCGATTATAGTGCCATCATTTGCGGATAAAGGCTGTCATGAGATCAGCACATGACCTCTAGCCTTTAATCTCAGCTTTCTAAATCAGAGCTGCTACTTCTTTTTCAAGTAGCTTCTCATTTGTCCTCACGAGGCTGAATTTGATCTCATTCCAGACCACTGTTCCACAGATACATTTTGGGTTCGTAGGGAAACGAACCCAGTGCCTCTGAATCTGTAGCCAGGAGCTCTAATCACTATAACACAGAAGTAGTCATAATAATAAAATAAATAATAAACTAAAATGTTTCCAATATTAGTGGTTGAACAAAATAATTGAAATTTTTAAAAACGATCCCCTTTACTCTATTTTGTAGTAATAATTCTGTTAAATAGGTAAACTGATGCTTAGACTGGCGGGAAAGACAACTAACAACAGCGTTTATTAGAATAAACATTAAAAAATGTAAATACAAAAGCTTAAATATTACTTATATTAATTACAAATCAAACTTAGGAAAGGTAACAACTTATATCTTGTTACGAGCATGAATAGACACTTCGACAAGAAGAGAACTACTTCCCGATTATTGCTGTTCCTGATGATAACGATACAAGATCTTGCTGTCTTAAGATCTGAGATATCTACAGTTGATATCGTGGGCCTGGTGACTGCCATGAAGGAGCATTTGAAATCCTCGGCCGTGTTCCTGATTTGCGGTTCGGGAACTTGCAATATAAGTGAGTCAAGAACCATTACTTTTTTCTTTATGATAAGGATTAAAATCATGAGTACGACACAATAACACTTTTTCATTCAGTATAATATAGTTTGCAACAGAATTTTCCAAAATCGGCAATCAGTAAGCCACACTTGAATAAATTCTCTCCCTTTTATTATTCAATATAAATATTATTCGGGTATAAATTTTAGTTTACATCAGTAGAATAACCTTAGATTAACTTTTATTTGAGAAACAAATGTTCAGAGTTATTTTTCAACAAGCGAAAGTAAAATTGGTAAAACATAAGTTGGAAAAATACTCTTAAAATCACAGTTATCTTATTCAACTAACTTCTGCCCATGGCTTCACTCGCATTACTGTGGATTCACACGTTCGCTGAAAAACTACCGCAGGCCAGAAACGGGGTCACGTGACAAGCTCTAAGCCAATCACCAGATTTCCACCTCATCAGCGCTAGCTGTTCCGTTAAAGTTCAACTCATCTCTACTTCGTCATCTCTGCCTGATATGTTCAGCACGAGATAACCTATCAAATTTCAGACCCGACCATCTCAAATCAGTGCGCATGCGCATTTGACAACGCATGCGCTCTACAGTCAGAAGCGAGCAAACAGCTTCCTAGGCCGTTGTGAAGAGATTTGAAATAACCCGTTAATATAAAGCGTGTTTATTAATGTTTTGGATTGTGCCACGACACAGCGTTATAATTTGAAAACGTCAATCGGGAGAATGATCTAAAATATAAGTTAACCACTAGAAAATAAAACATGTTGATAATCAGCTGTTTAAAGTTAGCGTTGCAATGTATCATGGGTCAACATATAGCGAGTGAATTGTTGTGCCACTGAGTCAGATTCTGCTTTCTATTTTCAGCGAACGTGTGAATCAAGCTTTAAAGCAGGTGAAATCAACATTTTTTTGGGCAGTTCATCTTAATTACCAAAAACACCATTTCAGACACGTATGAAGCGAGGTAAAAGTTTTATGTGTCGATGATGCCACATTTTAATCGCTTGGCCCTACCTGAAGTGAGGGGAAAAAAAAGTTAAAATTTTTGAAATCCTTGTATCAAGCAAGATTGTCTCTCTTACATAGAGGCATTGTTGCAGTGCGCACCAAAAGAAATAGTTTAAATTTACTATCCAAGAAATAAAACTAAATAAACCTAATTTATACGCAAGATCATACTATAACTGAAAAGGTATAAGTTGTCAATGCAAGAACAATAAGAGGGACTTATTACATGGAGGAATTACAATTGCAATTAAAACCAAAATAAATCGTTAAAATGTTTTCAGTCCTTGTACCAAGAATGGCTTTCTTATGTGAAGGCATTGTTGCAAAGAACACAAAAAGAAATAGTTGAAATGTTTTCACTCCTTGTATCAAGATTGGTTTTCTTAAGTAAAGGCATTGCTGCAATGAGCACCAAAAGAAATAGTTTAAATTTACTATCTAAGAAATAGAACTAAATATACCTAATTAACACAAAAAAACCATTAAATAGCTTTAAAATTACCTACATTAAACATGTAAATTCAAGGACATAAACAATGGCTCTCTTACGTGTAGGGATTGTTGCAAAGAACACAAAAATAGTTTCAATTTTGGCAGTTCTTTTATCAATATTGGCTCTCATATATGGAGGCATTGTTACAATTCACACCAAAAGAAATAGTTTAAATTTACTATCTAAGAACCCAAAATAAGGTAAATTTAAAGAAGCACTCTCTAATGAGCGCCCAATAATGCCAAACAAAATTGAGTTGCTGGCCTAGTACCAAACAGCGGCCAATATGTTCGTATACTGCTTGCTTACGTCCGGTTTTATCAGCACTTCTCTCGCTGACGAGAGAACGTGATGGTATATAGCTTACCCTGTTCCTGGAAAAATAAGGGATCCGATGAATACCTTTTACTGGCAGAAAGCAAACAAACAGACAGATAAGTAACCATTATAAAAATGGTTTATTTGGTCTTCCCATCATTCATACTAACAAAAAAAAGAAGAAACTCCACAAATATTTGAATGTGCACACATACCAGTTTTATTATATCTATTGATGTAGAATGTGACAGTATGTTATGTGTTTTGCTTGTAAGCAGACACCTGAGTATTGGAACAAAACCTGAGACTTTTGTTTAGCTACATGGGTTCATCCAATATTTGTGGTCATTATTAGTTTAATATTACAATACATAAACATTAGTACAGTCCGATTTTCCTAGTGGAGAGCCTTATCTGGCTGCTAGAAAAATTACTATACTTTAACAAATCAAGGATCAAGTTCTGTGATCTGTAACTGCACCTTAGACAGATATTATATGTATCTATAAAATAACACTAATAATATAGTAAAATGTTATCATTGTTGACAGCAATAAAATATCAATTTAAATTAATTGAAAAATGGCACCCGGTCGCGGGAATCTAAATAGCGTAATTATTATGCTCTCTACCACAGGGGTAAGCCGGATTCCTTCCGGAATCATGGCCATTTTTCACTCATAGCTTAAGGCCAAGTCTATGATGGACGTGTGAAAATTATCAGATACTTTGAGCCGCTACCTTCTACAACCATCTTCAACTCCAGATGACTCTTCATTGAAATTCGCTTTAGTTAAAATCTTGTCGGCAAAACAGCCCTCCCGAATAGAAGGATTCTGTGGAATCAAAGATGGCTCATAGTAGCCGATGATTTTCCCACGGCCATCACAGACTCTGCCTTAAGCTATGAGGGAAAAATTACCTTGAACTCGGGACGAATCCTGGAGAGCTCAGTGGTAGAGTATTGGCGTGCTAAGCCAAAGGTCCCGGGCTAGATCCCCGTGTCCATGTGTCATTTATCGACTAATTTAAATGAATTGAATTGTGGTATCCTACGAACTCACATTTTCGTAACTGCAAGTATGTACATATTGTGTGTTGATATTCATTGCAATAAAATATGTTTTAATATTCTAAAAGTTTCTTTCACCAAAAATCCTAATGTAGAGTAGTTTCTGATGAACTGTACAGTACAATTATCATATAAAGAGCATTTTATTGAATACAAACTTTTTTACTGTTAACAGTGATACTATCTTTCCTTATTATTGTTATTTTATAGGAAGTGAAAATGTCTAAAGTGACAGATGAAGATCATATATTTGACGTATGAATAAGTGAAAGTAGAACTAGTACTTTTCTAACTGTCAGCTAAGGCTCTTCCTAGATGAATTGTGATAGTTGCAGTTACAGATAGATTTTGGATTGGCTGTCGATATTACACGTTCATATCTAATCACTAGACAACCTGTTCATTTACTCTGAAGGAGTTGCAGAGTTGCTCAAGCGGCTGTCAATGGCAGAGGTATCAGCGATCGTTCTCAACCCAAACGATGTCATCCCTTACATTGAAGACTACTGGGAATTAATAAACAAACCTCTGAAAGTGTTCTTGTCAACTGAAACGGACACGCAACGGACGTTACGACAGGTAATAACTGGAAGGATGTTGAACTGAAAGAGAACTGCTAGTTCTGTGCAAGTTGCTGAATCAACATGTATGATCATTCAGGGTGAGGAGTGCAAAGGGTGGTTCGCCTCAGACACCCATTTCTTGGGGGCCTCCAAACATACATCTTTGAGGTAGCAAATATTCTCGCAGTCACAACACACGTGCATACAAGACTGTTCTTTTTCTTTTTTCAAAAGGGGCCCTTGCATTGTTTGGTTGAAAATAATGTAGCTTATTAATTAATGGGTGTTTTTTCATCTTTTCTCGCTATCATAGTTTAAATATAATGTCAATAAACCTGTTTAAAAATAAGTTAATTATTTTTTGTAAAAGAAGGTCCCCAAAATTCAATTTCTCAAAGCCTCCAAATTATATGGTCAGCCCTCTGCCAACCCAAGGAAGATAGGAAGTGTAGAAGAATCATAGGCGAAGTGTATTATTTGAAAAACTGTTTCAAGACTGTGGTTGAATCTACAATAGATGACACCTCATTTTATTACCTCAGTTCCTGCCCAGCTCGGCAAAGTTACCCAAATGAATCTTGAGCCTTACTTGGATTCGAAAGGTCGAGTTTCAGTCATTACCTGGTGCGGATGGAAGAGGTTATACTTATGATAGTTTTTTCAACCAGAATTTAATGTATTGCCACCTGAACCGGTTGACAACTGGTCTTAGGTGGCATTCTATTAATATATTAGGTCACCAGTAATAGGGAAGCTGAGGTTCGAATCTTGGCTAAGTGCACTAGAGTTAGAAGGTGGGACAGCGTATCCCCATGTGATTTACCACTCTGTGCTTCTTTCTATCTTCTTTCGATGCTTATGCGATCGCACTCCCTCTAAATTACCTTCCAAATACCTATCCCTTAAAACAAACCGTTAATTATCTTGGCATAGTACGTAATACGTATCAAAGAATAACAGTTAAATTTATTATTAATTAATACCTTTCTAGATTCAATCAAAGGCTCTCTAAATTCCTCCTAGGTGTTCAAGGTCATCAATACAAAGAGCTTGACATGGCTCCTGCTACCAGAGGACGATGAGATGTCTGTCGATGACTTCTTTGGAGGGCACGTACATCCCTTTTGACAGCGAGTTCCTGGTGGGGCGGGTGTCAGGCCCATTGGTCCATCTCACTGAGGTATATAGGACGGCGGAGGGAGAGCCTCTCTCCAGGGAGTATTTCGGTAACTGGAGTCTACAAGGGGGTCCATTGCACGCGGAGAGCAGGGCGCGCAAGAAGAGGACAGATTTTCAGGGATCATCTTGAGGACAGTCGTTCTTGATGTAAGTTCCACAACCCGTGGAGCAAGATGAATTTATCGATTCTTTAATTGGCCTTGATACATTCATCCACAAAAATTAGGTTTGAAATCGAATAGGAAGGAGTAGTTTACTAGTACAGCCTCTGTATAACTACTCAAAAACAAAATCGTGTTGGCAGTTGGATGTTTCTAGTTGAAGTGCTTTTTCATTTTTCTCCACGTCTCACCACCCATTTTGTTTTACGCACATACATTAGTTAATAATAATGTGATAAGGAGGAAGAAGATAGAGTTTTAAAATAAATGTACCCACATGTACGTGAATAGAAAGCGTGGAAATATCATCTAAGATAAAACACCTTCGGTACATTTGGCTAGGGTTTAAATTCCAACCTTCCAGTCACCAGCAAGCCAGACTAAATGAGCTTGCCATTTTGACCACGTTTGGCGTTGTTGCTAAGAATCGTATGCCAACAGACATTTCTTGTTACCGTGTGACTTTCTTCACCACTCAAGCAGATTCCGTTCTCTATTTTTGTCGAACTTGTGAGTAGAATGGTCGTTATTTTGTTTTAACTAGGTGAGAGAGATAACCACCGTGGTGGAAGAGAACAACAGGACTACGGTGGCCGGAGGATATTTCGGGATGGTCTGGCGTCTCTTGGAACAGGACTGAATTTCACGTGAGTACGGAGGCTCATATTGAATACACTGTCAGTAGATACCCAAAAAACTTATAATTATGTACTATATAGGCAGGTTATGGTATAATAACGAAATCGCATAGAGCCTAGTCCAAAGAATTTCAAACACTCCACTGCCCGTGTCCTTAAAATAGTATAAGTTGCGATACCCGGACGCCAGCCGTTCCTATGGCACACACACAAAGGTAAGAAAATATAATTTTGTTGAGGGTAAGAATTGAGTTACAATTGACGTAAAAACAAAGTCAAAATACCTTAAAGCTGTATCAAATTTCCATAAAGTTCCTTTGGCTCCTGTTCTAAAAATGTGTTTGCTGATGAGTCACTTCTCTTTAACCTCTCCCGCACCATCCCACATTATATAGGTTATATCAAAGTTGAAGTTTGAGAAAATGATTATTATGTACTCCCTATCCCCACGAACTTGAATACTGACTCTGCCAATGTAACGTGGTGTACGGCGTCGGTCTCACAAGATATTATATTACTGGCTACGGGGAGGTCAAGGTTCGAATACTCTATGATTGATTATTTACGCAGCCCTGGCAGCATAAATGCCGAGACCAAGTCTACGGTGGTCGTTGGTCTGACAGCCACTAAGCAGCCGATAATCTCACACGCATGTCATATACTCCACCTTAAAATAATGAACGATGTTACTGATGTATCTATGACCCTGGATACTGAGCCAACCTGAGTAGTTCAATGGTTGATTATTGGTGTGCTCAAAAAATGTCCCTGAATCCATTCCAATGTCCAGGTGCTAACTTTCACAATACTCTAGTGCTTTACATACAAGGGAGAGAGGAGGAATATGGGTCACCCAGTAAAGGAGGGAGTAGTCAGTGGTGGGTCAATCATTGGTTTGGTGGGCCCCAATCTGAGGTATGCTGGGCGAGGCGATAGAACCTACATGAGCCCGAATCCCGAGAAGGATCCGGTGATGAAGTACATTAGGGAGTATATCCAAGGAGGTGGAGAGGACCATGAGGGGACTATGGAGTCAAGGGATGGAGCGGCGATCTTCAAATCGATATATAGGAGGAGAATGAGGATCATCTTTGAAATGCTCTTTTTTGAGGCCTATAGAATATCGAGGGAGAGGTCGTGTGGGGTCCACCTACAGTGGTGGGATTTGGTCTCGGGTCTGAAGTGGGTCGGAACATCAAATTGCCATATTCTACCAGGAGCTGAGGGAATGTTTCTACGCGGCAGTGGAAAAACACGGCTCGGGTATGGGTGATATTGTGGTATTGGAGCTGCTGTGGATGGATGGGGTGATGGAATATTTTGCAGATAGAGAGGAAATGTTGGAGGGCAGGGATATAAGGATAATGTCGATCCGGAGAGCTCCATACGAGACCTATGGGTATGGAGGGGAGTATCAGGTCATGACATATGCGTGGGATGGCAACAGCTGGCCGGGTAATGAATTCTGGGATGGGAAGTTTGGCTCTACAGGGGATTTGGCAGCGGCGTCGTCAACGCTGATATCGCAGGTCCAGAATGCGGTGATAAACCCCCAAGTGTCGACCAATATTTGTAGAATTTGTGAGGACTCCCTAAATGATCCTCCAGTAGCCACACCTGTAAGGCCAAAGATTGAGATGGATGCGAGGCTGCAGGATAAGTCCAAGGAGGCGATCGCTGATAGGACTGAGCTTAGCACTAAGACTAAGCACAATTGGAAGTTCTGGAGACATGGCCTTGGTTACGGTAAGAGGGAGAGAGGTATAGATATAAGTTGGTTAGCAAGGGCAGCCAAACGAGAGACTGCACAGAGGTGGAAAGGAAGATGGTAAAAGGAATAGGAGATGTGCCATCCCAAGCGTACGAGACATTCGAGAAGACTTTGCGGCTGTCCAGGTTGGAGAGAAGAACACCTTGCACATGGCCCTTAGACATGTAGTAAGACTGGGGCATGAGCGAGGGGGGAGTATCATGTTCCCTGCTCCCGAATCGTTGGACAGGATTCAGCTGAAATCAATGAACCTGCCAACGGAGGTAGTCAGCTTGGTGGATCTCATAGAACAGGTATTCAAGAGGAGAGAAGAAGAGTTCAGCTTGGAGCAAACGTATGAGCAGTTCGTGGTAGCTCACGGTCGCAAAACTTTTGACCCGAGGGTGGCGTGGCCAGCGTGCTACGCGCTCACGCATAATACGTAATGGTTGGGCTTATACTTAAAATAGGCCAAATCAATGTGATGAGGAGTGTGACCGTGTTGCATGAGATTCGTAAGCTGGCGGAGGAAATGAAGCTCGATGTCGTACTTATACAAGAGCCCTACATCTTAAGAGGAAAAGTTCCACACATGCCAATGGTTACTAGAATAGTCACAAGTGGAGACATGCCAATGAGTGCCATTGTTATCTTTAATAGGGATATTACCGTGACTAAAATTACACAGTTGTGTAACCAATGGGTAACGTGTGTGGAACTGGGAACTGGCGCTGGCAGGATTGTGATGGCAAATCTGTACTTTCAGTTTAGGCATCCGATTGAGCCGTACCTGGACCAGATGGAGGTACTCTGTAGGATGTACGCAGGTGAGCCACTCATTATTACTGCTGATGCCAATGCCAAGTCTCCCATGTGGCATAGTCAGGTAGTGATCAGAGGGGACAGGAGAAATGATGCAGGAAGACCATGCAGGAGAGGGCGAGCCCTTGAAGAATTCATTTATGGGCACGGACTGGAAGTGGTAAACCAGCTGGAAAATACCCCCACGTATAAGGGGAGGGCTGGGGTGGCTACGAACATCGATGTCACCTTATGCAACGCTGAGTCTGTGGCCATGGTTGAGGGATGGAGGGTGGTTGATAATGTGACGATAAGCAACAACAATCTGATCCTGTTCGACATTGCCATGGGGAGGGTGGCGGAAGGAAATGAGGGAGGGATAAGGAAAAGATACGACATGAGAAGAGCTGATTGGGAAAAGTTGAGGAGAGAACTGGTACTGTCTGACCAAGTAGAAAATGGTGACAATGTCAACATCAAAGCTAAGGAGTTGACGTCGGCCCTGCAGGATGCGATGAGGAAATCCATCCCGGTGATGAAAGGAGGTACCAGGGTCGGGAATAGACCTTGGAATGACAGACTGCAGGGTAAGGAGAACTCGTAGGAGGTACCATAGGTGTAGGAACCCATTCGTCCGTGAGGTGCTACTGGAAATATATTGAGGAAGAAAGAGGGAATTTGAGGAGGGCCTGAAGAAGAGAAAAGGAAAGCTGAGAGGAATATGTAAAGGAGGAGCTCCAGCAAGGACCTTGGGGAATTCCATTTAAGATAGCGGCTGGGAAAATCAGACCGCCAACGATGCTATCTACACTGAAGAGAGAGGATGGCAGCACCACGACGAACTGGGAGGAGTCTGCGAGGTTATTGATGGAGACATTGTTACCGGATGATGACGAGGAAGCAGATACGGAAGAACAGAGGGAGTTGAGAGGAGCCATGACTCGGGACATGTATGAAAATGAAGTTCCTGTGTAAGTGGTCAGTCAGGACGAGGTGATCAGGACCATTGCTCAGATGGGGAAGAAGAAAGCACCTGGGCCAGACGGGATAGTGGTTGAGGTGCTGCAAAAGACGGCAGACCTCATAGCCCCTTACCTTGCAGGCCTGCTAAACGAATGCCTCACTCAGGGCAGAATCCCGAACATCTGGAAGCAGAGCGAGGTAATCGTGCTAAGCAAGGGTGAGGACAAGGATCCGCTTCTTACAAAGTCATATAGACCCATCTGCCTGCTAAACACGAGTGGGAAAACTCCAGGAAAAAATACTGTGCGAAAGATTATTAAGGCACAGGACAGAAGTGGGTATGCATCAACAGCAGTATGGCTTTCGAAGGGGCAAATCGACAGAGGATGCCATCTGCAGAGCAATGGAACTGATCGACTCGGCCACTGAGAGATATGTGGTGGGGGTATTTCGTAGACATCTCGGGGGCATTCGACAACCTATTGTGGCCGGCGTTGTTCGGCCAGCTGAGAGAACTGCAGTGCCCAGGGCAATTGTATAGAAGCTTGAAGGACTACTGTCGAAATAGGTATGCCACCCTGAGGTGTCAGGGTGCCAGCGTGCAGAAAAGATTGACCAAGGGGTGTCCCCAGGGATCGGTCTGTGGGCCGATATTCTGGGATGTGGGGCTGGAGCCAGGACTGCAGATTCTGGAGGAAATTCCCGAAATGCATGGGGTGGTAGCCTTCGCGGACGACCTTCTAATAGTGGTAGAAGGTAAATCAAGGAAGAGCTTGGAGGAAAGGTCCAATCGAGTGCTAGACGGGCTAGTAAGGTGGTGCAAAAGTGTCAAACTGAAGATGGCACCGGCGAAGACGACATTCATGTTGTTTAAGGGGAAAATGGTGCGGAATCCTGCAATAAAGGTTGAGGGGAAGAATTTGAGAAGGAGCCAAACGGTCAGATACCTGGGAGTCACTCTCGATGAGAACAGAAATTACACGGCACATATAGAGGAAGTGATGGGGAAAGCTCAGCGGGTCTTGAATATGATTATAAGCATATGCCAGAGGAGGTTCCACCTGCCTATGCAGATAATAAAAACTTACCACCAAGCGATCCTTCTCTCTATTGTTGGCTATGGAGCGTGCGTATGGGCGCACAGACTGAACAACGTCGTGCCGGCTAGGCTGTCCGGAGTATACAGAGGAATGTCCTTCTGAGACTTACGGGTGCCTACCGGACAGTGGCGACAGACGCACTGAGCGTCACCCTAGGTGTGTGGCCGTTGGACCTTCTAGTTAATAAGAGGGCAATTGGGTACTGGAAGAGAAAGAAAAACTGGGAAAAAGTCAGGATTCTCACCTCACCTGAAGTGGAAACATCAGAAGATGCAGTATTTGCTCTGTTGAGGGAATGGCAGAGACGCTGGGAGGGCAGTGAAACTGGTAGTAGGGCTTATCAACTCTTTCCCAATGTGGTTGAAAGGATAGATAACGCACATCTGGAACCATCTCCGGGTCTGGTCCAATTCATCACGGGGAAGGTGCCATACCCAGAATCCTTAAGGAAGATGGGATTGGTCGAATCCGATCTGTGTGAATGTGGTGAGGTGGGTACCCCGGAACACGTTGTGTTGGAATGTGCCGTACGCTTGAGCTAAGAAGACCTAACCAGCAGGAATGCAGGGGAGAATGGTGGGTGATATCCTGAGAGATCCCGTCCATTGGAGGTTCCTAGATAAGCTGGCAGCGGAAGCTTCAGAAAGAGCCAAGGAAGAATATATAAGGGCACTGGGAGAGAGACGAGGACTGAGACAGATGCTAAACAGACGGAGGGCCAGAGAAGGGAGGGGGGAGAGACCAGTGACAGTGACGAGGACAATGACAGGGATAGTGACGAAGACAGATACATTGATGAGGACAATGGAAGATACGAGGACAGAAACACGGGAATCGGGACTGAGACGGACGCTGGTGAGGTCTCAGCGGGGGGAATATAGGAAAAGGTGAAGGTTGTTTTGTGGAACTACTGCTATAAAACCTTCCATGAGGAACAAGGAGAGATGCCGGGAAGTGGCAAACACGAAGCCTTGTGGGACTGGCATACCAGTTCGGCTGATGGATCCGGAGGCTTACTCGGGTAGCCCTGGTAATTCCGAAGGATCATCATTCCAGCCGAATAATGGGACAGATGAGAGGAAAGAAACGGGACGCATGGGGGGAATCTTGTGACTGCAGATCCTCTTCTTGGAAACAAGAAAAGTAGGATTAGGTCTTGTAAGGGCCCTATGTGTCAAGATGGAAATAAGTGGCTGCTCTGCAGCCCCCTTGTACCATCAGGGAAATGGACATTCCCGGAGGATTAGAATATATTTAGGTTAGCTAGTTATAAGATTAGGATAAGATTAGAATAGGATAGGGAAGGGTGGGTAATAGGAAGGGGTAGGTATTATAGGAGCCTAAAACCTGTTTAGAATAAATAAAATTGGATAATGTGTATTAGTAGGAATTTGTTTGATACTGTGTAAATAAGGCCTGGATTTAAAATTGTAAGATGCCAGGCCAAATTAGATTGGTAATAATAATAATAAAAAACTCTAGTGATGAGTGTGTAGTATAGAACTGTTCAAAGATAGGTTAGTTTGTAAGTCGTGTGCTGCTTGTCTCGCAGTTGATCATCTCTTGTTGTTTGTTATTCCCATAGGTCAGTGTTCCTCCAGGTGCCTGGCCAGAGTGTGGGCTCAGTCCTAGAGAACGGAAGCTGGACAGGGATGATGGGGGTGATTGTAAGAGGGGAGGCCGATGTGGGTCTCACTCGCACCTACATCACCCCACGCAGGAAGGACGATGCAGACTTCACCTTGCCCCTCATATCCACCAGGTAGGAAACTGAGGAAAGAGACATCCGCCCACTATGGAGATGTTCCTGGAACTATTTCTGTTGACCAAGTCTTAAAACCCATCCGAGATATCTGAATAATTTTACTGTTGGGGTTGGGAGGAGGACAGTAAATCTTAGAGTAAATATTCCTGCATTAACGAGGAGGGAGAGCTGAAAACTATTTAGGAATAAATTACCTTTTTATATCCGAGATTAAAATCTAAACTTCCCTAACTCCAACAAACCAGACAAGACGAGACTGACACTTTTATTCCCATAACCACTGGTGTGAGATCATTTAAAACAATTTCAAAACCTCTTGCGTTGTATAAACGGGTTTTATTTACAAAATAAAAATTGGAAGACCTAGACGCAGATGGGAGGATAGCATTAGAATGGACCTGAAAGAGATAAGGTGTAATGAGGTGAACTGGCTAAAACTAGCTCAATATAGGAATAGGTGGCGTAATTTTGTAAGTGCGGCAACGAAATTTGAGTTTTGAGTAAGAAAGTAAAACAAAATATTTCGAGCCTCCCCTCCCCCGTTGAACAGGTTCGATAATTAATTAACGTCCCCCTTTCTTTGTTTTTGTTTTGTTCCAGCCAAAATGTCTTCATCCGGCAGCCTGAACAAAACGGTGCCTTGAATTGGGGCTCGTACCTGAATCCCTTCACTCGGACCCTATGGTTCTTCATCCTCACCGCGATCCTGATGATCAGCGCCGTGATGGCTCTTATCTATTGTCAAGCCTATAGATACAGCACAGCTGAAGCTACGGGCCCGTACCTGTTCAGCTTCCACAACTCGCTTCTCTGTATATTTGGAGCTTTCTGCATGCAAGGTTGTTTCACTTTCAAGAAGAAGTTAAAGAACGTGATAAAGAAGTTTATGAAACTTATATAATAGTTTTTATAGGGATTACTTATATATACTTATTTATACATATATATGCATGTATATGGCAATAGCAATATACCTATTCCTTCTATAGCGGGCATTAAACTAAAGCCTACAGAGAGCTAACATGTTTTCGAATCAGCAACACCTCTGCCTTTAGTGACGTCATGGCTACATACAGTCGCAGATAAAAGTCAGTCGTGTTTAATACAGGGGCTATATCATGAAATAATTATGAGTAAGGGTTCCCCCAGACTGGCGCGATTATTCGTGTTGATAAATTCGCAGCGGTGTGAATACGTGGGAGCTTATCAACGTGTTCAACCGGCGCGGCAGTGTAGAGTTGCGACTGAGATTGTGCAACTTTTTTATTCGCTGTTTACCGCGTTTTTTTTAATCGCTGCAGCGTATTTACCGCAAGTTAAAAACAATGACAAAAACAAGAAAAATTAATAGAAATTGTTCGAAATTATCCTATTTTATATGATTTATCACACGAAGAATAAAAAAACATAATCGATTCAGTATTTTGAATTTGATATAGGTTAATTTCATAACTGAGAAAATCCCAGTGTAACACCCTTAACCCACCATACGAGGAAGCGTGAATAAAGAGTCAAGAAGTTACAAAAGAATAACAGGATTAGTTTATTAGTTATAAGAGAAACAGGTGATACAAGACATAAGATACTAATGTATCATTATTGCATAAAGTTTGCAAGTTGAAGATAAACAACGGATAAACATTTATATTAGACACCAAAAATAACCAGAAAGTCCCTAGCCAAACTTCAATGTAAACATTAAGTCCAAAACATACTAAATATGACGAGAGTTTAAAGTTGGAAATTCTAAAGTTCATGTATTATCTCCTTTACCTACATATAAAGTTGAAGACTTTAAAACAGTCATATTTCTCCATTAATGCCAAAATAGACTAAGCTTTGAACATGATAAACATAGCTGTAAACTTAACTAACATTGGCCCAAACTTCGCAATCCTCAAAAAACTAAATATAAATAACGTCAGAGTACACAAGTTTAAATACCACAATTATTAACTAAACCTGTCAGCCAAGGCTTAAATACCACGGACACACCAACAACTTGGGTGCCACAATAATATTATAAATTACAATGTTGTATATCCGCCCCCTTGCTGATGACCTGACAAACTACTCAATAATGCCATAGAACATCTGAAGGATGTCTAAATACTTTAAATAAGCTAGCTTGTATAATACAATAAACACAGTTCCAGTTGTATTCCATACTTTCGACCCAAAGTGAATAAACATAAAATTACATAGTCAAATGTAAGTGACTGTCCAACTGAGCCATCTATCTAGACCCCAGGATACACGGACTGGGCATTTCTGGAGGCTGCCATCTTTTGGAAGAAGAGGGAACTTCTTGGTGGAAGGAAGGTTCATTCAAGCTTTCCCCAAATACTTTTGTCACCAAACCCCGGCCAGAAACTACCTTGGTGACTAGTGTGGTTTTATTTAGAGGAATGTTGATATTTTGTAAAATAATACACTTTAATTAATATTTAATTAATACTAATACCTAAGGGGAAAATTTCAAAATCTTACGAAATATTACTTTGCTTTTGTTTGGTTTGTGTTTATTTGTTTACTAACGCAATTCCCGCTTTTCAGACTGTTTAGGCCAAGCTTCGGGTGTAAGAATAGCCCTACTAGTTTATAATTACCTAAGTTTATGTTTCATGTAATCAAATGTAATTAGGATTAAGGCATAAGATAGACATTTATTGTTTTGAGGGTTGGGACACATGGAGGTCAAAGCGGAAGTGGCAGTTTTGTTTTTTTTGTTTGTTTTTTTGGTGAGAGTGGAAAAGGGAGAGAAAACGGGGAAGCCACGCGGTAACACCCAGGTTTGGGTTCGGGAAAAGGTTCAAATATTAAGTAATATTATTGCCACATTGTGTGCCTAAAGAAGAGGTGGGCGTCTCCCTGGATCGCCGGACTATCTGCATCTTGTTCCATTTAAAGGAATACATGGAAGTTTCGGCCACGTGGTAACTTGTGGAGTCATCTCAGGTTGAGTACAACCTACCAGTTACGGGTAGTACAAGACTATTATATTCCCTCAAACGGCAGTACCGGCTAGTAGCCAATCATCAAGGACTTTGATCCACGAGGTAATACGGCTAGACTATGCAAATGATTATCCGGGTGGACAATACAGCAAAGTAGCATCCAGCAAATGGTGTTGGGTGACATTGTAAATTAAAACAGGAGTGCCAATTGTTCGCGGGAAGACGAAAACCCTAGCAATGTACTCTTCTAAGCTAGGTTAAAACAGTTGGACAAAGTTATTTGATTTTGAGATTATGAGGTGGTATTGAAGTGTGTTTTACCCGTGTTGTAACCGTCACAAGTAGTTATCGGTAGTGTGCACGACCTTTCAGAACAATCTAAAGACACTTAATTCCTAGTTTGATAATATTTGTATATGTGTTTTTTTATTATTATTGCTGGTAATTTACCACAGGTTAATTTTGTGTCATAATGTATGTGTCAACACCATAATCATTATTATACTCATCTTTGTTGGAAATGTTTAGAATGCTAGGTTCTAGGTTAGAATAATTGTTAACGTTCCTTCTGAAAATTTTGAACTAGCTCCATGTGGTTAATCTATTGATGCGTCAATGTAAGATAGTCGTTCCTCCCTTTCAAGTTTTTTTTCTTCTCCTTGCCGCTCGAACCTAACTCAGAGGTCCTGTAGAGAAAGATAATCTGTGTTCCTATCTACTAAGAGAGCTAACAGTCGAGGTGCTCCCATGCCCACCACTTTAGGAGGTTTCTTTCCTCAACCAACATTTGTTAGTAATTTAAATGTTTATTGAAAATAAGAGTATAACCGAAGGTAGGAACCTTTCACAAACCTAGTACCCCAGAAATATACCTAACTTTTAAAGTTGCAAATGTTATTTCAAAGGCGGTAAGAGCGCGTTTAATAGTTCACAGTCTTGCGGTGAGAAAAGAAAGTTTACCCATTCTAGAAATCAGTAATCATCTTTAATATGTCCCAAAACATTAATTTAGAAAAAGATTCCCCTTTATTACGTCGAAAAAGAATTTTGAATAATACAGATTTAGTCTAAGTTAATCCAGCGCTCTCACCTTAGAGATCAGTGATACAATGAGTAACTATCAAAAAGATACATTCCAATATATAGCCGTCACAAATATCAGATACGCCCACAGAGAGAGGCAGGGAGGGAGAGAGAAAATGGAGTGGAAGAGGGGAAACAAGCAGCGCTAAGAGGGGGATAGCGGCGGCTCTGGGAACTGCTGGAAGCTTGGAGAACCATCTGGTCGGCAGAACCGGAACCTCCAACTGGTCAAGTTTACATCACTCTTTGTTTCTGCTCGGAGCATCCATCACGAGCGGACAGTCGGGTGGTATCCCCATTTAGTCAGTGGGACAGCGTGTTGGAGAGTGGGTGTCGTGGTACGTGGGCTCTAGTGTTTACATTCAACAAGGCCGAGGGTGAATGTACTCCCATTTGATTGAATTAGCTGTTGTTTTTGTAACACCATTACACCAGCTATTTAAAAAAAACAGTAGGGTTACATTGATCGAAAATAGTTTGTGAACTAGATAAAAAAACTCTATTCCGTGCTGAGAAAAATTACTAACCTGACATTTTCTTTCGCTTCTAGGTAGGTAACAAAACTGCCTCTTCTTCATTCGAAGAATCATAGTACTATATTTTAACACAAAAGCTGCGACTAAAGTGACGCTTCGGTGTGAATAAACACGCGAATTTCGTTGCCGCTACCACTACGAATAATTCGCGCTTGTCTGGATGAGACTTTATAAGTATGTTGCTAGCTAAGTATAGGAGCAATTATCATGTTGAAAGATCATTCTAGGAGTAATGATTCTACTGAAAGTGAAGTTTAGGAGTATTAGGTCTATTGAAAGTCAGTCTAGAAGTAATAAGTCTTCTCTTCGCAGCCAGCGGTGCCTGCCCTAGAGCCAGTTCATCCAGGATGGTTCTAGTGTCAACATTCGTGGTCGCGATGACCGCCGCCGCCGCCTACTCCGCCTCCGTCATCTCCGAACTGACCGCACAACAACCTCGTCTGCCTTTCACCGACCTGCGGGGGCTCGTGGATGACGGCTCTTACAAGCTCGGGGTGGTTGGCAAGTCCGGGCTGCACGACATATTCGACGTCAGTATCAGCTTATTACCGTTACTACCGTATTGTTTGTTTTTGTTGACATGCGCTTAGTTTGTTAATGCAGCACCAGCTACATCCAATATTCGTTAGAAGTGGTGGTAGTTGACCGCTAGCAAAAACTACCAGATCTACTCTTATGTATCCATTCGCCAAAACATATGATCTACAAGACAATATGATGATTTGTTGTTAATTCTTGCAGTCAAAAAGTTCACAATAAACCATTTGTTTTCAATTATGTTTTACTTTTAACCGTATTTACATATTCTGATAGCTGTAAGTTATCACCACTCCTATGGCGAATGGACTCTATTAACGACCTGAACTATTTGATATATTTTTGCTCTCTCATATAAAGACTATATTGTGGCCACAAATTTGTTGACATTAATTAGTATGGCCACATCCTACTATCCATTCAAGTTATACGCACAAGGTGACCTGGTGGTCTAGGGGTAAGGTGTCAGACTTCTGTGCTGAGGGTCCGGGGTTCAATCCTCGGTCCCGGCACAGATTTATCTGATTGCCAAACCCTTCCTTCACCTCTGACAAGATGTGTATTAATCACAACTTGTGAATGTGAGGAATGCCAGGCCTCTACCGTGGTTCGGATTCCACGTTAAACTGTAGGTCCTCCATTTCATCTCACAATCATCCTACCATTGCACATTAGCGTAAGTGCGTATAACCCGAACGGGTAGTAAGACGCGGTGCTAATAATAATAATAATAAGTTATACGCCTATGTACTAATTACACTAATGGCTTAGGGATTAAGAAGGTTTAATTAAGAGGAAAGGCACTCGCATTTGTGCGGAAGGAGAGAGGTAGACTATTTAGGAAAAAAACTCTCAGTGCACCGAACCTGGCTCGAACCCCGATATCCCCGTCCTCGGCAATCTACTCCAACACGAGAATAGCGCGTTAGTCCACAGGGCTACCGAAGCGTGTTAGTATGACTCTTGAGGTTTTATGATCCCCTGAACTAAAACAAAGTGCTCTTTACAACTCTGTACCTGAGGCTGCAACCGAAACGGTTTGATGGATTTGGTTCAAACTTAATATTTAGATATCATACGGTTGTACCTCGGCGATAAATCAGTTATTTAATTTTTATCTCTAAAATTAGAGGCAATCTACTAATAGCGTAGAACCCGAACGGCCAGTAAGACGCAGTGCTAACAAAATCAATAATGGCTAATTTTTCAAAAATTGGACTTATACGAAAATGGCACTAAATATTTTGTTCAAGATTATTATCTGTGGAGTATTTCTTTTAATATTAGATAGCACCATATAGGCTTACTAGATTTTATGAAACAAATTAATTTCAAGGTAGTTCAATGAGAAGGAATTTTGGACGATTTGTTTGCAAACTATAAGAGAGTATACACGAAGGTATGTACAATTGTATACTGCCATTTTTTTAATCCATGTTCCACGTCTTACTACCCATCCGGGATATCCTCATACTCTCACTAGTAGGGCTGGGATAAAGAAGGTAGAATTTATGGGGAGTTTACCAGCATTTGTGTTGAGGAAAAGGGAAACACTCTTTAAAGCATCTAGTTGGGATTTGAACACCAATCTCCCCCGTCACCGGAGGAATAGACAAAACGAGACTGAATCTTTTATTCACGTGCCCGCTACACTGGTGCGTGGATTTAACATCTAATAACAGGATGATGACGGGTAATTTGAAGGACATTGACAAGATCTCTTCTTGGATTATGAACGGGTTCGCCGCAGAACGAGGGCAACCCGACGCTGTACGAGGTGTACACCCGAGTCATCGAGCCTATCAAGGACGACCTACCCCGCTCTGTGACCGAGGGTCTGAACAGGGTCTGCAAGGATGGGAAGTTCGCCTTCATGGCGGACTTGGACGTGGCCCTATCTTATGCGGAGAATGTGAGCTGTCCCTTGGTGGCCCTGCCTGGGGTTTCCCTCAGCTCCAGCATGTCCGTACTGCTGGCCAAGAACAGCCCTTACAAGAGGGCCATCGACTTCTAGTGAGTCCTTGCAGCACCAACCGGTTTTATTTTAATATATTGAATATTAATTACTTACTATAAGGGGTAAAGAAGGTACAGTCAAATTGTCATAGGAAGAGCCTTGTAGAAAATATAGATTTATTGCAGTCAAAATGGATAGTAATAATAATAATAATAATGGCGTCTCTGGTATAAATTAATCTGTAGCTCAGTTTGAGGAAAGATAAGCCGGTACTAATGTACCATCGCCCAGGGGACGCCTGAATGTACTGCAGAATCGTACATTCTTTCCGTGGAGGCTCTTTCAATGTTTCAATAAGATGAGAGGATGATGCTCGTGAATGTGACGGGGTGAAGTCTATGTAGATCTTAACATAACTTAAGCATAATCAACCAAACCTTGGTGACTATTGGAATTATTTCCCCTTAAAGAAAGATTCCCCGGTACAAGCCAGGAATCAAACCCTAGACCTCTAGACCATCAGCCAGGGATTCTGATCACTACACCACGAGGCCGGTTGTCAAATTTAATTACGTTTATCTATGTTAATAATGTTACTATCCAACAAAAATTATAGGCGCAGATCACATTGCTTGACGTATGAATACGTGAAAGTAGATCTAATAACTTTTTTATCTGTCAGATAAAGCTCTTCATAAGAAAATTGTACTGTAGCTTAGAAGAAGTGCACCCGAATTAACACAAAGAGGAAAAAAAATAATCGCAGAATGATAAAATCACATGTGGCAAACCACCCCATGACCCTTTGTATGTTTTAATTTTGCACCACGTCTAACTACCCATCACGAGATATTTTTGTTCAGTCACATAAACAATTTAAGGATGAGAAGAGGTGATATCCCCTTGACGTACTTTGACGAGCAGGGCTCGCACATTGTGTTCTTGCTTATACTTCATAGATGGCAGGAGCTGTATGAATAAAGCATGGCGGTTTTATTCCTTATATTTCAAACAAACGTTTCGTTTATTTTTGTGTATTTCTCTTTCTTTCATGAATTGCAGGTGCTACTGCCCTGACGGAAGGAGTGTTATGAATAGAACTTGGAAGACTCCCCCCCCCCCACCCCATGAATAGCGGGTGTTACTTCCATAGACGGCAGTAGCGGAATGAATAGAACTTGCAGTTTTATTCATTATATTTCAACCAAAACATTTACGTAGGGTTTTATTTTACGAAGAGGTGTTACTCAATTATTACTACAGTCAAGCTATGGAATGTCGTCAACTAGTAAACAGAAAGTTTCTGGGCCTAAAAAATGGCTAACTGACGAAGAAATGACACAGATACTTTGTGATTCTGACAATGAAAATAATTTAGAAGCCATTAGTGATAATGATGATATGGATTTTCTGATGATTATGATAGTGAAAGTGTAGAAATAATAACTTAGATAGGCCTTATGAAAGCGATAGCTCTTTTAACAGTAGTGATTCAGACAATCAAACAAATGTAAATAGGGGTGAAAAAGAAGAACGGGGAGGGATATAAACTGAAAAATATGGGAAGAATAATATAAGTGGGAGGGGAATGAAATAGAGTGGAATAAATAAAATTAAGTTATAAAGGAGAAAGAGAGAGACAAATAAAGGCTGAAGGGAAGTGCTAGGAGAGTGGGGCGATAGTGGGGGAAGATTGAGGGTAAACGGGAGGGAGAAAGAGGTAAAGAGTGAAGGAGGAAGAATGTAAATGGGAGGAGAAAAATTGATAATTTAGCATGATATAAATCTGATGTATAATTTATTGAAATTTCAAAAATATCATATAAGTTATATCAGTTAAACTAAACTTTTGCACAAAGTATTTTGACGTGAATTTAAATGGTAATCCTGGTGTAAAACAAAGCCAAGTTAAATGGTAATTCAAGGGGATATGGCCAAATTCACGTGAAGGGAGAGCGAAAAACATTTAGGAAAAAGCCCCTTAATATACCCGAATGGGACTCAATCTTAGTGCTTCTCCGTCACTGGCAAACCGGACCATATGAGGTTGATATTTAGTCCGCGTGACCACTGGTACAGCTGTTTGATGAAGATTCAAGTTGGAGGAATACTCCACAGACTGTATAGTCGTCAGTAATTCCTCACAAACTGTTTCTCTTCATTGTTTCACAGTTTGATGAAGATGCAAGATGGAGGAATACTCGGCAGACTGTATCATCAGTATTTCCCCAACAAGATGCCGACTCCGGAAACCTCTCTGAACAGAGTCAACCTGGCCGTTGTTTTGCCTATCCTAACACTGATTGTTTGTGGCGCTGTCATGGCTGTCATCTTCCTAGCTGTGGAATGCTATGTTTATAAACATATGTCAATGAATAAACATTGAAGACAACATACTAGAATCTTTTTAAATCACTAAGCCGTAATGTAACTTTCAATTTCAAGAAATATTCTTTACCAATAAAGTAACTTTGAAAATTTGAAAATTTTAAAATTGTTGGATAACCTTGATAAGTTGGCGTCCAAACATCCGGCTTTCGATAATCTGACCTTAGATAATCTGGATCTTTGGTTTATTGGGATGATTTTACATGTATCATAATAATGTTTTTAAATACAATTAAGATTAATAAGTTAATCTTTTTCGTATTTTGTTACAATATTTATGCATTTAACGAATTTAAAATGTACATGCAAATTAATATTAACTACCATTTTGAACAATTTTACATTTTACGTACTAAACATATGATTTTTACTTTCTCTCTATCTTCGTCAAAAAATCGAACTCGAGATTTTGATGAATCTTGACGTTTCATGACTCTCTGAATCCGAAAAAGTGGTTTTTGAATTTACGTCTGTCTGTCTATCTGTCTGTCTGTACCTCCAACTAGAGCCTAAACTATTTTACCGATTGAGCTGAAACTTGATATCTAGGGTTTTCATAGGGTTGCCCCGAGAGGTTTTTGGAATTGGATATCTACCCCTAAAATTAAGGGTAGTTTACTGAAGGGCAAAAAGAGAAAAAGTCGATTTTCTCAAAATCGGCTCTAACGATTTTGATTAAATTTCATTTATAAACATTAATAAATATTACAAACAAAATGGCTACCATCAATATTTCAGCAAAATGGCTTTAAGGGCTCCGGTCTGATGCGTTAATTAACATTTTTTATAATAGCTCCGAAAATATTTGAGATATGAAATTACTTAGCATTACAAATATGTATATATATTTGTAATACAAATATTTTATTCGAAACATATTTTTATAAAATCAATAACTTTCAATCTATACGCAATTATATGAATTTTTTTTAACTTTTTGTACATTAAAGTTTAAGTATTGCGACCGTAAAAAAAAACTAACCTGAAATGTTGATGGATGTCGACGTCTCATGACCCCCACAACCCTAAAAAATAGTCTTTGCAATACCGTCTGTCTGTCTGTCTATAAAAACTTAAAATTAAGGGTAGTTTACTGAAGGGCGAAAAGAGAAAAAATTGGTTTTCTTAAAATCTGCTCAAACGATTTTGATTAAAATTCGTATCTAGGCGTTGATTAAGATTATAAATAAACTGGCTATTTTCATTTTCCTATGAAAATGATTTTTAGGGTACTTTACAGAAGCGTTAATTTCCGTATCTCCACAACTATTTGAGAAACTAAACAACTTATCATTGCAAAATTGTAGGACTATTAGAAATAAAAAACTTTTGACATATATTTTTATAAAAGCAACAGTTTCTGAGATATTTGCAAATATATTAATACAATTTTGTGAGCTTTAGTTGTAAACATATACTACTTAAGTCTTAGCGCAATAATTCTCCAATGCCATAGAGTAATTAAATATAAGTAAGTATTTAAAAAAGTATGTTATTTTTCCTTAAAGCTCTTAGGAGAAATGTTTGCATAACAATGATTTATCTCCATTTTAGACTCAATAGTCAATATTTACATTTTTTTATTGGTCAAAATATATAAATGAATAATTAAATATCATTGCGATGACTTGAAGATCTATAACACTTTATAAAATGTTAAAATTTTAACCAGAAATCGAAATTTTAATACGAAGTGTTGACCCTTGTGGAAGACATTAAACTGTTTGTAATGCTCTTAGGTGGACAAAGATGCGCCTCTTTTCTCATTGATTCTATATCATTGTATATTATTTTATGCGTGTTCTTATGTGGAATGGTGATGATACAATGTACATTATTCCGTTCAGAAATCTTACGAGTTTATAGAAAGAGAGAGAAAGTCTGTGCGGTGCGCCGTACCATTTATTTTCTATGAGAATCACTTTAATGTCCTCTCTCCGAATCACCCGAAAAAACTCCTGGACTGAAGCGATCCGGATAATCGAGGTTTTTCCTGTTATTTAGCCTATAAGGAATACATCTGTCCAGGAGTTTATCCTTCAATACCTATTCGAGTACCACAGGAGTTATTTAGCCACATTGTTGTTTCCATTTCTCTCTCCAGACCTATATACACACAAATACTCAATACTTAGTCCTTTATTCTTTCAGATAAAAACTAGAACAAAAAAGCAAAACCAATAAATTACTTTAAGATACTGATGTACTCAAAGCCTCAAAATGTGTGAATATGTTTGATTTACAAGAATTAGAATGCGTATAACCCGAACTGGTAGTAAGACGTGGTGCCAATAATAATATAATAATAATATAATAATAATAATATAATAATAAAATAATTAATAATAAATAAATAATAATAATAATAATAATAATAATAATAATAATAATAATATATAAAATAATTGGCCCTGCCAAACTTGTAGATGTGAGATAATATTGATATAAATAAAGTTGTAATAAGCCATCATGTAGAGATGTTTACTCGAATCATTCTCCGGAGAGTTTTCCAACCAGTAAAGTAATCAATCAAAAACTTCACCAGACACAAAACATACATCGATAACACAGTTGACCGGGCGGTTCGTCAATACGATATACCTCCCGTTGGGCATAAACACATCAGAAAGAGGTAATTAGCCAGATAATTAACGCTTGGGTTTATGAATTGTAAATACGCTATTAAAGATAGTTACACCTTAAAAAATGTATTCGTTGCTATTATTTCCCTATGCTCCACTTTCTACTACATGTTAGGGCTATTCGCATATTTACACCAGTAAAGTACGGATTAGAAAGGTTTATTTGAGGTAAAATGTACTAGCATTGTGTGGAAAAAGATTGAAAAACCATTAGAAAAATTCATCCCTCAGTACCCCCATGCATGATTATAGCTCTTAACTACCTGTAACCACAAGACTAGATAATATGAGACTGACACCTTTGTCTGCGGACCCACAGAGGCGTTAGTAAATATTAATGTGAATTTAAATAAATTATTCCATAAAAAATGTACTGACTCCTTTGTCCGTGGGTCCATAGGTGTGGGCTTTAGTAAATATTGACGTGACGTCAAACACATTATTCTGTGGTCTAGTGGTAAGAGTTCTTGGCTACAGGTTCAAAAGTCCCGGGTTCGATTCCCAGCGCTCAATAATTTTTCTGTGAAGCAGTGGGCCTGGATCAGGCTCGAACCAGGCTCGTGAAGACAAACGTAGGGCTACTTGAATACAGACGGATCGGCTACGGTCTAAATAACTTAGATTAAAGGCTGGAGGGATCGTTGGGCTGACCAGATGAGACCCTCTCTCCACAAATGTTGGCGCTATCTTTACCAACATAAGGCGGCCGCTCGGTCAATGTAGCTCGCTTGCGGGCTGAATCCATGGAATTTACTGCAAAAATGTATTAGACCTACATACATCCAGAATATTCATGTTTGTTATTATTGTATTTAATGAACAATCTTAATATTAATCTATCAATATCACTTGGAAATCACACAAATGATCAAGATCTAAATCCAAGACTCAATTAATAATAAGCCCACTCCGTCCTAGCTAAAGTATACAATAGGTGACACGATCAAAAAGTAATTTGGCATTCATTATCTTGTGGCTAGTTATCTATGACAAGTAAAAACAACATTAATGGTTGTGTCAATGTAATTAAATCTTAATGAAATGTGCCAAGCAACCTACTTAGTTTTTGTTTGTATTTCTTCTTTACCGCCACAACATTGGATGCAATCAAAACAATATGTACCTGAGATTACTTATAGAGGTGCCTTCTTGTACCAAGTGGTTAGTACAAATCTATTGAAATGGGGATACGATGGACGTTGCTCTGCTGTGTTTTAACTACTCAGGTCATGTTTTTAAAAAGCTTCACAGCTGATCTTCAACATACAGCTGCAATGTATGGCGGAACTATTCACGCTATGAAAAAACATTTCAGTGCCGACAATGTGTTCGTTTTATATTGTCAAAGTCAGATTGGGGATAGTGAGTATTAAACTATGCTTTTGAAACAAAACATTAAAGTAATGTAATAATTAAAGAGAGTTTTCCTTACTAAGGGAGAAGAAAATTGGAAACTACAGGGTTTTGTCTTCTTTAAAGCAATGTAAACACGACACAACTTCTTGTATCAAAAGTTGGACAAAAAATTGTACAATATCTTTGTTCACATTGGTTGCATACAAGTTTTATCTCAAGACTGTTCACACCAATGTAAATAGAATAGAATGGTCACCCAGTATATATCAGTTATATTTTAATACGAAGACAGCCGAGCACATAAGAAAAAGTTAGAATAATGGCGTTAGTTGGACATTGGTGTGGATTTCAAAGGTTTATTTATTACTTATTTAAAGTTCCATAATGAGACTGGATTTTTAACTCCTTTGTTTGTGTGACTTGGTGGTCTAGGGTTAAGGTGTCAGTTTTCTGTGCTGGGATTCCGGGATTCAATCCTCGGTCCCGGCACAGATTTATTTGATTGCCAAACCCTTCCTTCACCTCTGGCAAGACGTGTATTAATCACAACTTGTGAATGTGTGGAATACCAGGCCTCCACTGTGGTTCGGATCCCATGTTATACTGTTGGTCCTCCATTTCATCTCACAATCACCCTACCATTACACATTAGAGTTAGTGCGTATAACCCGAACGTATAGCAAGACGCAGTGCTAATTAATAATAATAATAATAATAATAATAATAATAATAATATAATAATAATAATAATAATAATAATAATAATAATAATAATAATAATAATGATAATAATATTAATCCTTTGCTTGTTTTACATGTATGTTTTTGTGTAATGTGCTGGTGTCTGTATTGAGTGACGTCATAAGCTCAGCCAATCAGATGTCTTCCTCCATCTGATGTTACCTCTATTCTATTTACATTGGTTCAAAAGGTATATGAGATTGAATACAATATTGTATACAATATAAAACCATACAATACAATACAATACAAATGGCCGATGTAGGACGTGTTCTATTCCCTTAAATTGTACACATGTATATATTAGTATATATGTGTATATATGTGTATAAATATATTATGCAAGACAGATCTTGTACAATCTTTGCTGTTCTCACGACGCTTTCTTTAGGTTACAATAATTTCTTGTACAACTTTTGCACAATAAGTTGTGTTGTTCGTACCGGGCTTAAACATATCTTTACCACTTTGAGTCTCAACGAAGAGGGAACTACAGGTATTATGGAAATATTTATCTTTGTTCTCACTCTAGCGGTTAACTGTTGCCAAATATCCTCGCTTAAAGTTGTTAAGAACGAAGGGAAAAGGGTTTATTTGGATTGTTTCCATTGGTAAACAATAAGGCATGGAGATTATACGCGTGATACAGGCAAATATAAATCTTCCTTTGGACTCTAAGTCTATTCTAAAAACATTAAACTTTGCCATAATAATCAAGTTTGTTTTCTGGTTAAAGATTTTATTTACTTTCCATTATTTACTTCCTGTGCTCTACACGTTTTATGTACAGTACAAAATTTAATATTATTCATAATTAATAAACAAACATTATGGAATATAATACAACACACATTAAGGCCATATACTAAATGTTGAATGTAATTTAAAAAATGCTTAAAATCTAATAATGCCAGATATTCACGCAACAATATAAAAAGTATTATCTTGAACAATAATTATACATCTTTTTCTCTTTAACATGGTTAAAACAAATTACCGATAAAATAAAATAATTCATTCAGTGAGTATTTTTGTACTTGTATATAGGAACACGAGAACCAAACTTTGTAAATTTATGACCGTGATGTGCTGAACAAAATCAACAATTCATAGTTGCAATTTGTCCTATATTAAAGGGAAGAGAGACTGCGCGAAAATAATATAATGACAACACTGTTTCCCAATAGTACCCATGCAGTTTTATCAGTGCTAATACTCAGTGTGGTTTTAAAATTAAAGTGTAATAAAATAATTGTTTCTTAAGATATTTTTATAATTACAAATAGCAGATGATTGCTAAAGTGTCTAGTTTGGAATTTTACTTCGTTTTTATACCTCATTAATAATTAAAACAATAAATGTCTTGATGATATCGTGACACCTGCATACCACACTTGAAACCAAAATAAATATATACTTATATTTATTGCTTGTTTTCAAGAACGTTTCACGCGAAATGTCGCACTTCTAATCAAAACAAATGATTTTAATTGAGGCTTATTTTAGTCGTTTTGAATACTACGCACTGCTTTATCCACAAGAAATACAGGAGTGTGAGGATATTTCTCTTTAAGAAGGTGACGCTCTTATAGCATGAGTATATAATTGATCTTATAAAATTATTAAAATAAAACTGTTTTTAAACTAAAACAGTTAAAAGTAGATGGAATATATATTATTTCTACTCGAATTAAAGTTTAAAATAATAGTTTATACTAAAACTAGTGTTACATCAGCCTTAGCTATATATATGATTAGATATTTAAAGCAAGAAAGATAAAAGTTAGTGTTTAACAGTGGTGTAGTCCTGTTTAAAAAGTACTTGGGCGGTCATTCTGATAATTCAAAGTTACATCGTATCTAAACATGTTAAAATGGAGAATACTAATAAAGAATTTAAAGTGGTCTAACATTTAAAGATAGCCTATGTTTTAATGTTCTCACAGATAAAATACATTCTATAAATAATTATGATGTAGCTCAATTTATTAATTTTATAACTCTTAAAGCAATCACCACAGGTCCTTTTCACTCAGCCCAAATATCAGGTAAGTTTCTTACATCAAAAGAGAAAGAATTAAATGAATACGCACAACAATCACTTGTTCTGTGATCTTCGCACATCTGTTTGTCAACATTTGAAACTCCAGATATTTCAATTCCTATTTTATTTGTTTTCCAAAGGAAGTTTTGTTTGGACTAAAACTAACTTCATGTCTTTTTAAAGTATACTCTGCACTTTATACACAATTTGTTTATTCAAAATGTTGGTACAGCTACGCGCTACAAAAATACTCATTTATCTCACAGATTTAAGAGTTACATGCACATGGTAAGCATCAACCAATCAGAATGGTTTGAGTAGATGCGAACTCTCAAAATAATTAACTCTTCTATATTCAACTCCTTGTACCTCTGATACAAAATATTGATGGAAAGGTTGGAGTAGACGGGGTAAGGTTTGTTTGGGGGCTGTGAAGAATGGTATAGTTGTTTTAAAATATCTCTAAAAGCGCATTTACTTGACTCCTTTACCCTAATAATGAGCAATTATTGTTAAGGTCTGAAATACCTTGAATGTTTGACTCATCTAGTGGGCCTTGTATCCACTACACATTTCGAGGCTCCATTGCAGAGTTTTCGTTTCAAAATATTTTAAAGCACAAGGTTGGCGTCCTGACAGTCAAAAAGGTGATTCGAAGATGCGACATTTTTGTGAAAATTGAAGGACAACGTGTGGAACACCTTTTTTTTTTTAAGTTATAAGATAATAAATTGGTGCCATAAAAACTCCAATATCATTACATTTTTTATCCTGATTTTTGGTATTACCGAAATACAAAACTGACTGTATCTTTCTGTGGATTGGATTGCGGACCTAGGTTTACTAAGTCATCTTTTTACTCATTTTTATGACTTATACAATATCCTAAAATTATGAGCCCATTTAAAAATAATCTTTACATTTATTTATATATTATATATTAAAATACTCAAGTTTGTTCCGTCTATATAAATAATCTTGTTTTTATTATAGAACATAAGTGAAACAAATTATTATATTCTTCAGTATAATTTTATTTAATTAAAGAAGTTTGGTTTTGTACTTTTCTTTAGTAAACAATTGAAAAGAAAAGTACATCAGTATTTTTAAATATTATTAACATAATTTAAAGATGTTTGTTGATATATTATAGAGAGCTATTAGTTTATTTAGATAATGAAATGCTTGACCGTTGATGCCTCACTCCATAACTTTACAAAGGCAGCTCTCAATTAATATAGCCTTTATTTAACGATATAAATACAAATTGAAATTTAATTAAAATACATTGAATTTTTTCCCATAGTAATTTTAAGCCCAAATTAAAAATTCCCACCTTGATTTTTTTGGGGGCACTTTATTGGTCTATAAGCTTTTACTAAAATTGTGATGACAATAGTTTGATCATAGCTGCAGAAATCATTGTTGAAAGTAAATGCTTCACGTTTCAAATACGCGTTAAATGCTTTCTTCGGGAATAAATGCACAATTAATGGGCCCTTAAAAGAACAATGTCCATTAAATTGCGCAAATTTGTTGATCAATTTCACGAATGTCTTATTTTATTATTCTGTTTCAAATCAAATAAGCTTTTGGGTTTAATTATGTAAACTATTTTCAAGTACCCCCTCGCCCCTATAGGAAAATACCAGATGACGTCAGGTCCAAGACCTTGCCGGACATTCTGACGACATAATTTGTAAACCATGAATCTCTTTGGTAAATTATGATGCTCAGTATTTAATCTGTTTCTGTAACAAAGTATATAATTTCACTTACATTCTTTTGTGAAATGTGATGATCTTTTATCCAATATTTTTCTGTAGCAATGTGTATTTCTTCGATTCACTTATATTATTAGTTTGTGACTTCAGTTTGTGAACTACAAACACAAATAAAATAAAAGTATTAGTTGCTATAATATTGGTTTGTGATTGCCATAATTAGCTTAATATTGTACAACAATGTACAGTATATGAAGGAACTATCAAAATGATGGCAGCCGGATGTTGAACGTCATAATTTCATATAGTTTGATGCGGACTACCCGTGAGAATAACGGGTGAAACTGCTAGTTTTAAATAAATATTAACGTTCAAATAGCAGTATAAAACAGATTGAAAACATATAATATATTAGTTTTCCAATGTTTAGCACAAGTGTTTTAAGCTTCTACACGACTTTTCTCCGACATTTATATAGAGACAGTATTTTTATTTTGTAAAAAATCTATTTCAGGTTATCAAACTCATTTGATGTTTTACTTGGAGAAACAACTTTCCAGGCTGGGCATTCCAAGCACATCTGTATACTTGTCTTCTCTAACCGAGCCACGATACAGACTCACATATGAAAAACAAAGTCCTACCTTGTACGTCATCTTATGTCTACACGATAAACCAGGGGAATATTTGAAAGAGGTATTTTATAACATCCTATTGAAATAACTGGTGGTAACACGCGTCGGTTATCACACGGATAGAGGTTTTAGTCTCGTCTGTTTTCCCGGTGAAGGGAAGGTCTGGGTTCGGACCTCAGATGAAGTTACTTTTACACATGCGATTTTTACTGTGTGTACTATCTAACGTTAATTTGATTTTAATGAATCCTTTTTAAGCCTTGTGTTAAGGCTGGGTCTATATTGATGCATAACGCATTACTAAGATTGAATAGTGCATAATACATAGTGCGCCACGGTTAAAACACAGTATTTTCAATGATAGCTTTCATAATTTATTCTAGTGAATAGCGTATAATGTATACATTTTATTATAAACTTTATATTTTAATGCGTTATGCATGGACTTGAGCATAATTAGCCCTTGTATCAGCCAATGATAATTACAGAAGAAGCTCTGGCCGTTTGAACGCCAGCCCAATACAAACCGCAGAGGGAAATTAGCTTTTGTGTTAATTTTTAAAATTCCTTGTAGTAGCCATAATTATTTGTCGAGTATTCTTTGTTTTAGCAAAAAAGCTTACAAATTGCATGTATGATTGAATTAAATTTTTATCAATGTTATTGGGAAGTAATATTCCTAGCTATAATAAAATCAAAAGTAAATAAAAATCACATTTGATTTATTAGTACAAGCACTACTTTGATTAGTTTAATTTCATATTTCAAACGTAACAGTTTAATTAACGTTGGATCTCGAGTGAACCCTCATGTGAAGTATTTTTCAAGAGCTTATTTAGTATAGGACAATTTCTATTAATATAGTACGATCGATTTAATTTAATCTTTAATCACTATGTTTCATGATAAGACGTTGTGTTTTAAAATGAATTGTGCACTGTACTCTAAGCACTATTTACTAGTAGCTATGCGTTATACATGATTATAAGCCCAGTCTAAACGTAGCCTTTATTTCCCCTGAAAGATATCAAGCTTACCTTGCGTGGTTCCACTATGGTATAGCTCAGGGTTTTCCAACTTTAAAATGACCTAGGGCCACAATTGAATACACAAGTCTAGTGGCGGCCGCATCACTATTGATTATGGGGTAGAGCTAAATATGAATCAACGGATACACAAGTTGTTATACAAATTAAGTTTATAAAATGAATGAACTTCAGTTAGAGCTTTCGTGGATTTTCCGCACGCAAGTAAAAACTTTCCGTTTATCGGTCAAGAACATAAACTATCGCACTAGAAACTTCGTGGGACAAAAACTAAAGGTCTCACGGGTCGTATACCTCCCACGGTCCGCTAGTTGGAAACCCCTCGTATATCTAATAAGATAGGTAGTGTAATCAGTCAAGGTAAGACTGCTGCTAGCTTTCGGGATAAATGAAGTGAACAAGTAAATAAATATGTACAGAGAGTCGATATGCTCTATAGTGCTAACCAGACAAGTTGCTCTCCCAATGTTGTCATAGACACAATCGTCCACTGTTTGAATCTCACCACAGGTACTCGACGACATTGTCATGAAGCGCTACATCTGGCTACTGTTCACGAAGGACGAACCGCTCGAAGGGACGTTGAAAGGTCTCCACGTCCCGTTTGACTGCGAGTTCCTGGTGGCTGCGGTTCGGGGCTCGCTGCTCAACCTCACGGAGGTATACAGGGTGAAACGAGACGGGCCTCTGGTCCAGGACCTCTATGGGGCGTGGTGGCCCAAAGGACATACCATCTGGCCGAGT
Source organism: Timema podura (assembly GCA_033556935.1). Taxonomy (NCBI): domain Eukaryota; kingdom Metazoa; phylum Arthropoda; class Insecta; order Phasmatodea; family Timematidae; genus Timema; species Timema podura. Next base: position 122,004,130 of record JAVRXN010000009.1, on the reverse strand, counting down.
GTCAACATGTACGAGAGGAGGAACGATCTTCAAGGGATCATTGTGAAGGCCATCCGTGTATCTGTAGGTGCCATCAAAGTTGACTATATGATTAGTGTTATTTATAACAGTGAGAGCCATCCAGATATCTGTAGGTACAACCAGAGTTGAATATGTGACTAGTGTTACTTATAACAGTGAGAGCCATCCAGATATCTGTAGGTGCCACCAGAGTTGAATATGTGACTAGTGTTACTTATAACAGTGAGAGCCATCCAGATATCTGTAGGTGCCACCAGAGTTGAATATGTGATTAGTGTTACTTATAACAGTGAGAGCCATCCAGATATCTGTAGGTACAACCAGTGTTGAATATGTGATTAGTGTATCTTATAACAGTGAGAGCCATCCAGATATCTGTAGGTGCCACCAGAGTTGAATATGTGATTAGTGTTACTTATAACAGTGAGAGCCATCCAGATATCTGTAGGTACAACCAGTGTTGAATATGTGATTAGTGTATCTTATAACAGTGAGAGCCATCCAGATATCTGTAGGTGCCACCAGAGTTGAATATGTGATTAGTGTTACTTATAACAGTGAGAGCCATCCAGATATCTGTAGGTGCCACCAGAGTTGAATATGTGACTAGTGTTACTTATAACAGTGAGAGCCATCCAGATATCTGTAGGTGCCACCAGAGTTGAATATGTGATTAGTGTATCTTATAACAGTGAGAGCCATCCAGATAACTGTAGGTGCAACCAGAGTTGAATATGTGATTAGTGTTACTTATAACAGTGAGAGCCATCCAGATATCTGTAGGTGCAACCAGAGTTGAATATGTGATTAGTGTTACTTATAACAGTGAGAGCCATCCAGATATCTGTAGGTACAACCAGAGTTGAATATGTGATTAGTGTATCTTATAACAGTGAGAGCCATCCAGATATCTGTAGGTGCAACCAGAGTTGAATATGTGATTAGTGTTACTTATAACAGTGAGAGCCATCCAGATATCTGTAGGTGCCACCAGAGTTGAATATGTGATTAGTGTTACTTATAACAGTGAGAGCCATCCAGATATCTGTAGGTACAACCAGAGTTGAATATGTGATTAGTGTATCTTATAACAGTGAGAGCCATCCAGATATCTGTAGGTACAACCAGAGTTGAATATGTGATTAGTGTTACTTATAACAGTGAGAGCCATCCAGATATCTGTAGGTGCCACCAGAGTTGAATATGTGATTAGTGTTACTTATAACAGTGAGAGCCATCCAGATATCTGTAGGTACAACCAGAGTTGAATATGTGATTAGTGTATCTTATAACAGTGAGAGCCATCCAGATATCTGTAGGTACAACCAGAGTTGAATATGTGATTAGTGTATCTTATAACAGTGAGAGCCATCCAGATATCTGTAGGTGCAACCAGAGTTGAATATGTGATTAGTGTTACTTATAACAGTGAGAGCCATCCGGATATCTGTAGGTGCCATCAAAGTTACTATATGATTAGTGTATCTTATAACAGTGAGAGCCATCCAGATATCTGTAGGTGCAACCAGAGTTGAATATGTGACTAGTGTTACTTATAACAGTGAGAGCCATCCAGATATCTGTAGGTGCCACTAGAGTTGAATATGTGATTAGTGTATCTTATAACAGTGAGAGCCATCCAGATATCTGTAGGTGCAACCAGAGTTGAATATGTGATTAGTGTTACTTATAACAGTGAGAGCCATCCAGATATCTGTAGGTACAACCAGAGTTGAATATGTGATTAGTGTATCTTATAACAGTGAGAGCCATCCAGATATCTGTAGGTGCAACCAGAGTTGAATATGTGATTAGTGTTACTTATAACAGTGAGAGCCATCCAGATATCTGTAGGTGCCACCAGAGTTGAATATGTGATTAGTGTTACTTATAACAGTGAGAGCCATCCAGATATCTGTAGGTACAACCAGAGTTGAATATGTGATTAGTGTATCTTATAACAGTGAGAGCCATCCAGATATCTGTAGGTACAACCAGAGTTGAATATGTGATTAGTGTATCTTATAACAGTGAGAGCCATCCAGATATCTGTAGGTACAACCAGAGTTGAATATGTGATTAGTGTATCTTATAACAGTGAGAGCCATCCAGATATCTGTAGGTACAACCAGAGTTGAATATGTGATTAGTGTTACTTATAACAGTGAGAGCCATCCAGATATCTGTAGGTACAACCAGAGTTGAATATGTGATTAGTGTTACTTATAACAGTGAGAGCCATCCAGATATCTGTAGGTACAACCAGAGTTGAATATGTGATTAGTGTTACTTATAACAGTGAGATCCATCCAGATATCTGTAGGTACAACCAGAGTTGAATATGTGATTAGTGTTACTTATAACAGTGAGGGCAATCCATATAGCTCTAAGTACAGTACTATCAAGTTTGGTGACGTTGTTAGTGTACCTTACTCAGGGGCTGAGATTTGATCCAGGTTAGATATATAAGTATTTCCTCCTTATACAGTGTGTACCACCTATATCCCACTCTACCATTTTCCTACACACATTTGATGAATGTATGTTAAAAATGAAAGTATTTTTCAAAACAAAAAATAGAATACGTAAAACGTTTTAAATGAATAAAATAGAGCTAGTCGTAATATTATGTGATAAAATGGTAAATTAGGGTGTATTATACTTGACATACAATAAGAATGAAATAAAAAACTTATCTAGCATAGGATTTAAATTAGAATGGACAGAAAGGTCCCAGATTTTAGAACACTAAAAGTACTAAGCGAGATGTGGAGAGGGTGACATTCGCTAATAAATAACTCATTTTTTAATAAAAGGTAACTGTGTGGCCTGTTTACAGTAGAGCAGGCGTGTAATACTCGTTTCATCACAAGGGTCACATTAATACATGAAAATACTGAGGAGGCTGCATTTAATAAAATTCAATAGTCATTTTAGAAGGTAAAAATAATTTACAGCTTATTACTTTATTAATACAAAAATAAAGAATTGAGACAATCTATAAACCAACAGGACACACTTTATATATATATACTTTTACGGTGTATATAATACTTATATAGTGTGTATATACATATATATATAGTAAACATGCAAACACATTAGAGATCATAATAGCCTACCGACACACATTTGTAAACAAAAGTACCTTTGGCAAAAAATTTAATGACTGGCAATCACAATATTGTTGCAAGTAACAGGTTTCAAATATATATAATATTTAATAGTTAACTATAGTAAATTCATAATTAAATAATTAAAATGTATAATTTAATATAATTAATTATTTTAAATTAATAACTAAATTAAATTAATAGTGTTAAAATATTAATATTATATATTTATTTGAAACCTTTTACTTGCAACAATGTTGTGATTGCCAGTCATTAAATTGTATGGCATAAAGGCACTTTTGTTATCAAATGTGTGTCGTTAGGCTATGGTCTCTATTGCGTTTGGTGACATTTTATGTGAAAAACAATTGCTAGCATACGTAATTTCTGCTACACATTGCGCTTATTATGTGGTGCGTATTTCAACAACTTTTGAAAATGGACCTTTGTAGATAAAAAGTCTGGTAAACCAACCTCTCATGCCTCAAACTATGCCAATCCTCAATTGTCACTATCTCTTAGGTTGCATTTTTAGGCCTTGTTGGATGTGGCAGGATTGGTTTAACGTGGGTTAATACAGAATATTGGGCATTAGGGTGAAATATCTCCCTCTAAATGGTCAGGCGACAGATTAAAGATTTGTAAGCCAGGTGAACTCAAATTGAGGTATTGCAAATATTATTAAGGGTAACTGGTAGTGTCCCCGTTGCGTCTAGTCAACACATAGCTGAGGACAGCTATGGTGAAACGCATACTTGTTGGCTTAGTTCTTCTGCATGTCCACAACTATATAATTTTAGACCCACAACAAGTAATTGTTTAAACTAGCAAACACAGAATGGTCATGTAGCCTACATTTAAGAAACGTTATAAAAATGTTATTATAGATAACGTTTTATTTATTTATATTTCCATTTATTTCAATCATATTTACAGGAGTCCAGGATGACTTTAACACGCCCTTTTGAGGGTAAAATTAAAATTTTAAAAAATCCGGGAGAGTACCCCTTACTCTAAGCTTGGGGTTATTCCATATTCCGTATCCCTGGACCCCAGTATGTCAACCCCCCCCACCACCAAAAAAAAGGCTCCTGATCCACCCTTGGGAAGTGAATAACAAAAAAATTTTATGAGGGTTAAACAACAATAACACTGGTGGGTGTAGTAGGTCTTCCAATATTATAAGTTATACACATCAAGGAGAAGGTTAAAACAAATAAGTTGGTTAAATGATGGATACTTATCTCCAAAATAAAAAGGGTACTAAAATAGTTACTACGAGGGTATTATAGACTCAAAAGAAATCAATTTCTTGCAATAAAAACGCTCTTTGGGAAACATTAAATTTATAAAATTGAATAATTTTGGGCGGACAATTCCTGCTATAGTGTAGTGAATAGTTCTCTCAACAATGGTGTCTTCTGAGAACGTTGAAAATATATTATTTTATAGAATAAATTCACTAACGGCCAAACGGATTCCATTGTTATCCATTTATTTTGCCAAACGTGAACTTATAAAAGAGAAAATGCCTCCTTAAACTAAACAATTTTTTTTAAAGTAAAGGAAGGAATTTATGTAAGAAGATCATTAATCTTCAGCCACCAAATGAAAAGAATTGTGTTATTAGCACTAGAGAAAACTATATTTTAAAAATTTATCTCACATGGTGTTTATTATCGATTAAATTCTAAAACGTGTAATTTACATAATATTGATTATTTATTGAAGATGAAAATTTAAAATAAGAAATAGAGACTCCTAGAAAAATAAATTTAAATCTAATTCTTACGTAACTTTCATTGGCCGCTACTGACGGAAAATAATAAGATTACGAAATTAATGGAACATACCGTCGACAAAGATAGCTTTCGTAGTTGGAGTGAACAAAAAGCCATTAACAGAGATAATTGCGTTTGCCTCTCTAGAAAAGAGGAAGGCATCGTATTAAGTAGAAACCACGAATAAGAATATTTGTAGAGCTAGGTTCAAAAATATATATAATTAACCGTAATAAGTTTTAGAGTATAATATTATTAATAACAATTATGCGGCATAGTTAGGGTTTCTGAAGCAGTTCCTTCTTTCATCACCAGAACGCACCCTTCTCCTCAAAAGCGAGAATAATTCTAGTCGATAGAAGTGTAGATTAATATTTGAAGCAAAAAGACGGACAGATCCAGGGTAAAGAAAAACTTTCGTAATAACAATTAGCACATACTCCCTCCCTTCCTAAAAAGGATCACGTCATATTCCGCAAGCCTACATTATATTTTGTATTAACAGACAACTCCTTAAAAATTGTGTTAATTCTGGACCTCTGGACCAAGTTTCAGTGCTCCGGTTGATGGCCCCTTTTAATTAAAATTATTTTTCATCAATTACCTCAGTGACTTATATCTGAACAGCTCATGCTGAATATCTGTAGAGTTCATATATATACCCGTCATTTCTAGCACAACGACAATGGAAAATTGCTTGGATTGGATAAGGAGCCACTCGGTAGCATCTGGTGGCTGTTCGAAAAACAGTTGAATTTCAGGTATGGAACTTTATAATAATGTTATTTAAAATTTTGTGGATGTGTCTTAAATGATAAATATGTGAAGGAAGGCTCGTGTTCATATTCAGAAAACGGTTAATCCTCATGCATGAGACATTGCATGTGATAAGCTGCTTAGGATAGATTTGGTCCAAAAAGAGATGAATATATTAGGTAGGGGAGAGGGTTATACAATGATGAGCTACATACCTTATTCTCATCACCAGAAATTGTCAGGATAGTCAACTATATCAGATTACGGTGGGCAAGACATGCAGAGTGAATGGAAGAAACTATGACCTTTTTCAGAATATTGACTGGCAAACCCAATGGGAAGAGACCATTGGGAAGACTTATAAGCAGATGGGAAGTTAACATAGAATGTACCTGATATAAATAGGGTGTAATAGATGGAGTGGATAGAACTAGCTCAAGACAGGCATAGTTGGCGTACTTTTGTAAGTGTGGCAATAAACTTTCGAG